>OY757189.1:27935482-28397982 GCA_963583895.1 Melanophora roralis | reverse complement strand
ATCTTAATTTAGGGGATTAAATGTTAAATAATTTTGTAATTTCCTAAAATTAACGCAAGGTTTGTGGCCCATAATGTAATATAACTCCTAAATAGGGCTTACTTCATGTTATAACAACTAACTGTACCCTTGCGACACACTTACCCGGGATCTTATGGTAATCTATGATTGGGTGCCTTTTGACACATAAACGCAATGTGAACAATGCTGTTCGTCTGTATTAGGGGATGGTATAAATGTTGGAGAGACAGAAACTTTTGATGTTTTGGGCCTGAAAATTAAGTGCAATGTCATTTAGACGGAAAACGCTTTTTTGTGTTAAAAGAAGCATCCAAGAGTCTGCACAGAAAGAAAAACCATTTTCTAAAATCAAAAATTTTATTCTTGAATTTATCCAAAATCGTTCTTGAAATTTTTAAGTACCATCCGTACTTACATTTTCTTAAAACAAGTCTAATCGGATTGCTTCAACAAATGAAGCAGAGAAGAACTTGTTGTTTTAATATATTATTTTACATTTAAAAACAAAGTGTCTCGGTGGCCTAGAGGTAGCGCGCTTTTTGCTGCAGTGCGGAAAATTCCTGGTTCGAATCCCAGCTACGGTAAGTACAAAAATGAAATTTTTTAATTATAAATTTTAAGTATCTATAAAATAAAAATAAAATATAAAACTCTTCTTCTTTAATAAAGCTCCATAAGTCAAAAAAATAACATTTCATTTTCGAAATAATCCCGTATATGGCTTAAATCAATTCTTTTTTGGGCTTACATCAAGTATGGTTCCAAACCTAAATCAATCCATTTTTGGATTAATTGTGGCTAAAAGTAAGAAGTTCGTACTAAAAAAAATCGTATGTGAAGTAAGAAATTTCGTACTTGGTTTAAGAAAAACCGTACTAACCGTACTTTTGACACCGCTATGGCTTGATTTAGGTAAAGTTTACTTAGATTATTTTTTGTGTGTGGGCTTTTTAAAGCGGCGTAAGAATTATTTTATGCCATCTGATCTTAACATATATACCACCTTCATCCGGGCGAAAATGAAATATAACACTCATGTATGGGCGGGTGCTTCAAAATCTATCTTGGAGCTACTTGGCCGCGTATAGGAACTGTCGAAGATAGTTATCAGTGACGATGGGGTAACTTATCGTCTTGACTTGCTAGCACATCGTCGGAATGTGGATTGTATCGATACTATAATGAAATGTGCTCTAAAAAAATAAAGAAACTTGTTTCCAAAACCCGGAGTTTTTTTTCCTGATACTCGCCTTTTAAGAAAAGCACACACATTTATGGTCGACTGACCAGTGAATCGCACTACGCGTTACAGAAAAAACTCGTTCTTTAGACGCACAAATCGTGTGTGGAATAAACTTCGAAAAGATGTCTCTTCTGTCACAGTTAATTTAAAAAAAATTCGAATTAGATGTCCACTCTCCTCCTTCCCATAACCTATTTTCCTGATACACACAATGCAATACATATATAGGGGGCATCTCTTGAGTGCTGGTTATATAAAAAAACTGCGAAAATAAATTATTTAACAAAAACCGTCCTGCTAAATTTTGTAAATATCGGTCCATTATTTTCTTTATTTTCCGTTGTATGCCTTTACGCGGAAGCTGTTTAGATCTCCGCAAATGACTTATGCATGTTATTATCAAAAAATATAAAAAAATTTCTAAGAACATCCTTGGTTTTATGTCTGATGCTTTTTGGAAATAACCGCAAAAAAAATTATTTTAAAAAAGTTTGTGCTGTGCCCAGTTTCAAATATGCCAATTTTGACTTCTGGCTCTTTTTAATTATATGAGCTAAATATTTATTTCAATATTAAGTAAAGGAAAATAAAATTTCTTTACTCATTGCTCTTGCAGTGTAAGCGCATAAGTATACGTAAATAATAAATTATTTTTTCGATTTAATTTTTTTATTTGATCATCAGCATCACGTGTAAAAAAAATTAATATATAGAGAAAGCACACTTGTACAAATATGCACTCATATGGATAAACAAGTAGGTATCTGAAATGCGATTAAATCAACCAGAAACAAAGATTTATATATATGGCCTCAACAAGATTATAAATAACCAAAAAAATAAATCTGGGCGAAATATGGGACATTATTTTCAAATGCCATAATAACTGTGAATGAAATCAATGTGAAACCGAAAGAAAACAGAACAAAGAAAAACAAGGGAACGATTTATGTTTTTTTAATTCGCAAGGACCGATTTTAGCTTTACTTTAAAAATGAGATCCTACACAGAAAGAAAACTCGCTTTCTAAAATCAAGAATTTTATTCTTGAATTTATCCAAAATCTTTTTAAGTACGATTCTTACTTACATTTTCTTAAATCAAGCCTATTCAGATTGCTTCAACAAATTAAGCAGAAAAAAGCTTGTTGTTTTAATATATTATTTTACATTTGAAAACAAAGTGTCTCCGTGGCCTAGAGGTAACGCGCTTGTGCTGCAGTACAAAAATCCCTGGTTCGAATCTCAGCTTCGGTAAATAAATACAAAAAATTAAATTTTTTAATTATAAATTAATTATAAATTATAAAATAAAAATAAAATATAAAATTCTTTTTCTTTGATAAAGCTCCATAATTCAAAAAAATGACATTTCATTTACGAATTAATCCCGGTTTCGGCTTAAATCAATCTTTTTCACGCTTACATCAAGTATGGTTCCGAACTTAAATCAATCCTTTTTTGGCTTAATTGTGGCTAAAAGTAAGAAATTCGTACTTGAAAAATTTTACTTGGAGTAAGAACTTTCGTACTTGATTTAAGAAAAATCGTACTCACCGTACTTTTGACACCGCTATGGCTTGATTTAAGTAAAGTTTTCTTAGATAATTTTTTGTGTGTAAGAGCTGCAAAAAAACTAGTTGTTGTTAAAAAAAGTCGTCTAAAAATGTAAGCTCTTTAGGGCTTTACCCAAAAATTTTTTGAATTAAAAATAAGTTTTTTAAACAAAATTTCTATACAAACTCAGTACTTAAGATTAACTTTGAAATTGATTTTTTTTAAATACACCCCTTAAAGTTTTATCAAAAGCGTTAAAATAATTTTACTCTTTCAATTGTTAACCACAGTTTAAACTCGTACAATTAATTGGTAGTGGGTGTTAATTCACATGTAAACATTATAAGTACAAATGTATACAAATAGTTTTGTGGTTATTATATTTAATTATCATAATTATAAAATAAACATCTAATTATACAATATGTAATACTTTTTTATTTTGTTCCAAAAGCACCAACATCAAGCTACTTGTGTCCTTGTTGCGATTGTCGATGGTTGTTAAAGCCGATACTTCAAAAATATGAAGGGTGTAATATATTTGTGCATGGGTTTGTTACACCCAGAAGTTAGAGTTTAATATGGACTTTACACAATAAAACTCGAATCAAAATTACCTTCTCAATGGATTAACAATGACTGTCTGGATGTCTGTAAATAAGACTCAACTTTTTATGGAATAAAACAAATTTTTTTAAAACCTTACTTTTTGATTTCTATACAAATGTCAAATTCAAACTCTTTTTCTTGTACAGATGCCCTTCCAGGGTATGCTAAAGTCTCTACAGATTGCCGGAATATTACTGGCTTGGGGTACGGCACTTTTAAATAAACACTTGTTTAAAATAAAACTTAAGGTTAGTTTAAAAATATATTTGGCCACTTCAAGGTTCTTATTGGGTTTTGACTTTTAGTCTTTAGCTAATTTGGCCTATCTCGTTCTATGTCAATAAAAAACTTTTTATTACATATTTACCCAACGTTTCGTCAATTTTATGTTGACTTTATCAAGGGTTTGTCTATTTAAAAATATAAAACTTAAATAATTACGATTTTACACCAATTATACATACAACATATACTTACAAATAAAATTTTTGTAAATTAAGTTAAAAACATTAAAAAACATTAAAAAACATTAAAAAACATTAAAAACGTTTAAAACAAATACATATTAATTTTTTCCCACAAATTTTAAATTTAACATTAAAAACTATTTTAACAGAGCTATCCTGTAACTTGTACTTATATTGTCTGTGTCTTCTTTTAAGTTCATGGTTTTGTTTATGTTCTGTTGAATACGAAGACTCTCTATAGTGTATCTTTTTCTTCCTTTGTTTTCTTTATCTAATATCTTGACGTTAGTAAAGTCTGGTATATGTCCAGATTCCAGTATGTGTTGTGATAATGCTGTTGTCTCTTTCTTTTTTCTGATATCAGTTTCGTGTTCAATCATTCTCGTCTCTAAAGATCTTTTTGTTGTCCCAATATATATTAAATCACAGTTTTGTTTATCATTGCCTTTACATTTAATTTCATAAACTACATTACATTGTTTTGTTTTATCTACTTTATCTTTCGTTTTTGTAAATATTGTGTTTAAAGTAGAGTTTGGTTTAAAAGAAAATTGAGCGTTTGTTGTTGTTTTTAATGTTGTTATTAAACTTTTGTGGTCTGTTAAGCCCGGTATAAAAGTTACACTGTGAAAATGTTTCTGTTTTATTGGATCATTATCACTATTGTAATTTACTTTAGGAATTTTTTGTTCTTTAATTTTTGTTACTGTTTCGTAAATTAATTTGTTAGTAAGTTGTAGTGGGAAACTGTTGTTTTTAAGAATTTCAGTTATTTTATTGATATTGTTGTTGTGGAATTGTTCGTCACTGATGGTGAGGACTCTAAAAATGAAGCTTTTCGCTGTATTAATTATTTGTGATTTGGGTTGTGTAGCATGAAAATTCATTAGTCTGCCAGATGAGATATCCTTTTTAAACCAATCAAATATGACCTTATCATCCTGTCTTATTAAAAGTGTATCTAAATACGCGATCTTTTTGTTATTTTCCATCTCAACCGTGAACTGAATTTTTGGGTGATAGTTGTTGAGAGTTTTAAGAATTTCATCTTTATCGTCAAATTTTATAATAGCTAAGATATCGTCGACATATTTTACGATGAATTTGATATTTATATTTTTGTTTTTTAATTCGGTTATTGTTTCATCTAAAAGGCTATCTAGAACTACATCCGCTATGGTTGGGGATAATGGGTTACCCATTGGCATACCAAAAATCTGGTTGTATATCTTCCCATTATAAGAAAAAAAATTATTATCTATTAGACAAAAATTTAGGATTTTGAGAAACATTGACCTAGGAATTTTGGTAGTTTTCTCAATTTCGTTCCACTTTTTCATTATGTTTTTTATGGCAATGTGTATTGGAATATTTGTGAAAAGTGATATTACATCGAAGGATACTAAAATTTCATTTTCTTGTAGTTTGATGACTTGGAGCTATTCTTTTAATTGGTTGGAGTTTTTAATATTATATTGTGGGCAAATAATATTTTTAATGATTTGTCCAATGTGTTTAGACAATCTATAACAAGGCACATCCATTGATGAAACAATGGGACGTAATGGTATATTTTCTTTATGAACTTTTGGTAGACCGTAAATTCTGGGGGCTATCGCAGCTGAACAATGTAAAAACTTTTTCTGTGTTGCGTCTATATTACCATTTTTATACAATTTTGTGATTATATTATTGTTTTCTTTTTGTAGTTTAATAGTTGGGTCATTTCGTATAGTCCTGTAGGTGTTTTTATCTTCCAATAATGATTTCATTTTACTATCGTATTCTATTTTTTCTATTATGACCGTTTTGTTGCCTTTGTCTGATTGTGTCAGTATTATACTTTCGTGTTGCCTAAAAAACTTTTTTGTTTCGTTGTATGCCGCCATTATAAATTTTTCCTTTGGTGTGTTTTTGATTCTTCTCTTGAATTTTGATATATTAGTACCCAAATTTGTTCTGATAAGTTCTTTTTCTTTATCCATGTTTTCTCCAAGTGTTTGTACGTATTGCTCCAGATCAGCAATAATGTGTAGGGGTGAAAAACTATTTTGTCTGATAGGTAAAGAAAATTTCTTTCCCAAGGATATAACCCACATGCATATCTCCGGGATGTCTATATTAGTGGTATTAATAACCCATTCCTTATTAAAAACAAAACCATGTGATTTAAAATATTTTTCTTTCAGTGTATTGAATTTCTTGTTTTGTATGGTGCTTGTTGTTTTTTGTATGTGTTTCGATCTTTCAATTTGATTATGTATAAAGTTATTAAAGTCCTCAGTTGTCAGCATATTTCGAATGCCAGTTTTTATTTGGTATAATTTCCTTCCAATTACCCGGATGTTAGTGATCTGGAGCAATACGTACAAACACTTGGAGAAAACATGGATAAAGAAAAAGAACTTATCAGAACAAATTTGGGTACTAATATATCAAAATTCAAGAGAAGAATCAAAAACACACCAAAGGAAAAATTTATAATAGCGGCATACAACGAAACAAAAAAGTTTTTTAGGCAACACGAAAGTATAATACTGACACAATCAGACAAAGGCAACAAAACGGTCATAATAGAAAAAATAGAATACGATAGTAAAATGAAATCATTATTGGAAGATAAAAACACCTACAGGACTATACGAAATGACCCAACTATTAAACTACAAAAAGAAAACAATAATATAATCACAAAATTGTATAAAAATGGTAATATAGACGCAACACAGAAAAAGTTTTTACATTGTTCAGCTGCGATAGCCCCCAGAATTTACGGTCTACCAAAAGTTCATAAAGAAAATATACCATTACGTCCCATTGTTTCATCAATGGATGTGCCTTGTTATAGATTGTCTAAACACATTGGACAAATCATTAAAAATATTATTTGCCCACAATATAATATTAAAAACTCCAACCAATTAAAAGAACAGCTCCAAGTCATCAAACTACAAGAAAATGAAATTTTAGTATCCTTCGATGTAATATCACTTTTCACAAATATTCCAATACACATTGCCATAAAAAACATAATGAAAAAGTGGAACGAAATTGAGAAAACTACCAAAATTCCTAGGTCAATGTTTCTCAAAATCCTAAATTTTTGTCTAATAGATAATAATTTTTTTTCTTATAATGGGAAGATATACAACCAGATTTTTGGTATGCCAATGGGTAACCCATTATCCCCAACCATAGCGGATGAAGTTCTAGATAGCCTTTTAGATGAAACAATAACCGAATTAAAAAACAAAAATATAAATATCAAATTCATCGTAAAATATGTCGACGATATCTTAGCTATTATAAAATTTGACGATAAAGATGAAATTCTTAAAACTCTCAACAACTATCACCCAAAAATTCAGTTCACGGTTGAGATGGAAAATAACAAAAAGATCGCGTATTTAGATACACTTTTAATAAGACAGGATGATAAGGTCATATTTGATTGGTTTAAAAAGGATATCTCATCTGGCAGACTAATGAATTTTCATGCTACACAACCCAAATCACAAATAATTAATACAGCGAAAAGCTTCATTTTTAGAGTCCTCACCATCAGTGACGAACAATTCCACAACAACAATATCAATAAAATAACTGAAATTCTTAAAAACAACAGTTTCCCACTACAACTTACTAACAAATTAATTTACGAAACAGTAACAAAAATTAAAGAACAAAAAATTCCTAAAGTAAATTACAATAGTGATAATGATCCAATAAAACAGAAACATTTTCACAGTGTAACTTTTATACCGGGCTTAACAGACCACAAAAGTTTAATAACAACATTAAAAACAACAACAAACGCTCAATTTTCTTTTAAACCAAACTCTACTTTAAACACAATATTTACAAAAACGAAAGATAAAGTAGATAAAACAAAACAATGTAATGTAGTTTATGAAATTAAATGTAAAGGCAATGATAAACAAAACTGTGATTTAATATATATTGGGACAACAAAAAGATCTTTAGAGACGAGAATGATTGAACACGAAACTGATATCAGAAAAAAGAAAGAGACAACAGCATTATCACAACACATACTGGAATCTGGACATATACCAGACTTTACTAACGTCAAGATATTAGATAAAGAAAACAAAGGAAGAAAAAGATACACTATAGAGAGTCTTCGTATTCAACAGAACATAAACAAAACCATGAACTTAAAAGAAGACACAGACAATATAAGTACAAGTTACAGGATAGCTCTGTTAAAATAGTTTTTAATGTTAAATTTAAAATTTGTGGGAAAAAATTAATATGTATTTGTTTTAAACGTTTTTAATGTTTTTTAATGTTTTTTAATGTTTTTAACTTAATTTACAAAAATTTTATTTGTAAGTATATGTTGTATGTATAATTGGTGTAAAATCGTAATTATTTAAGTTTTATATTTTTAAATAAGCAAACCCTTGATAAAGTCAACATAAAATTGACGAAACGTTGGGTAAATATGTAATAAAAAGTTTTTTATTGACATAGAACGAGATAGGCCAAATTAGCTAAAGACTAAAAGTCAAAACCCAATAAAAAACTTAAGGTTTTTTTTAAATTGTAACAAAATATTAAAAATAGAAAAAATGTTTGTGCCGCATTTATCATTTCTACCAAATTTAAATTTTCTTCATTTTGAAGTGCGGCAAAGTTGTGTACTTATTTTAGTTTATTAACACAAATAAAGCGAAGAAGAATTTAAATAAATTCTTTTGTTTGTTGAAAGTATGTTGATGGAAACAGGTCCAATCTTATCCCGTCATTCCAAGGTAGGACTTCAACCAAATTAATTTTTGCCCTCATTATTACATTATTCATATCGGTACCTCAGCAAAATTACTCCTAAAAAAAATTTCTCACTACAAGTAAGGAATTGTTTAAAAATTTTATCCGATCGGTCTGTAATACACATGCCAAGGCCACATTCAACCCCGTTTCCAAAAGACAAATTATAACTCAGAACTCAGTGCGGTGTAGGGTAAACATAGTTGGGCTTCACCCACTACCATTTTTTTAAGCTTCTGCTTGTTTTTATTATAGTAAATACACCGTTATTTTTATGGCATAATTATAGCAATTTAACAAAAGCTTAACACTACCTACAACCACTACAAGTGTAATTGAAAAAAGCGACAACAACTTCATCTAAATTAACAAAAATCTACATCAAAATTATTTGTTTAGAAATGAAAAATAGTAAAAAGGCTAAAACACCAACTAACAACAAGTAATTAAATATTTTTTTGTTGTATATGTTGCTCTTATTTTTGCAAATATTGTTAACACTTGGCTAACAACTTGTTTAAAGATTAAAAAGTGTTTTTTGTTTTTATAATATAAAAAACAATTTCTTTCATATGTTCCTTTAAAAATATATTTATAACTTTAATAAAGTTGTTAAAAAAGCAAAAAAGAGGAGAGGTTTTCTAAATAATTCGGAGCTTAATTAATGTAACAGTTATTGGATTTATTGTTTGTGCAGGGAAAATGTATATCGTCCATAAGATTAAGTTCGGCAAAACGCCGCACAGTGTAGTAATTTCATATAACCAAAAATAGAAGGAGTTATGATAAAGTAATAAACCTTGTCACACTTATTTTAGTTGATATGATCCGACCTATAATTTAAAGACGAAAGCTCCAAGGATTTGTGTCCTTCCCATACATTCTTCAAAAGAAAATTGCCATGACGAAAAGGAAAAAGTCTTTAGATTATTGAAATTTTATACAAACATTAAGTGCAACAAAGCCTAAAATTTTTAGATAAGGTGAGGACGCGACAAGGGTCCTCTTGGTTTATTTGTACAGAATTGCCAAAAGGGACGCTCCACCAAATCTGCTTCTTGAAGCAATAACCCTACCAGAAGTGGCAAGAGCAAGTGCAGAGACCTCCCCATCAACTACCCAGGTAGGTGGCAGGGTGGTCTCGACAAATGCTACACAAACAAAAAAATTATGCTAGCTGCTGGTTTTTGAGAGCACTTGGTTCTTTAAAACGAAACGCAAAACCAAGGAAACTGTTAGCAGAAAACAAGAAGGATAAAAGAGCCGGGTCTGAAAAGAAGCAGCCCTTAAACTCAAAAGAGGGCAAAGTTTTTGTTAAACCAATACCACATCCAGACGGTAGGGTATATGAAAGCTAGTTAAAAGAAAGTTTATCGCCAATATTGCCTTTTAAGAAGGCAACTCTAAAGATTTATCCTTAAGTGAGGCAGATTGTATACAAGTGGGATTTTAACAATATTGCCTTTTACGAAGGCAACTTAAAGAATGCATTCTTAAGTGACGCAGATTAAAGACAAGTGGGACTTCGGGAAAAAAATCGTGTATTGGGGGTTTGGACAGCGAACGGACTAGCTGAGCAAGAAGTCTGTTTTCCTGCGAAAATGCCTATGGATTTTCGTGCTTCACTTTTGTTATATTTAAGGGTTATGCTCTGAGGGTCTAAGCATCAGAAGCCCGGGCACATACGACTTTATACAGTCTTCAGGGGGCAAATTACGGCATTCGATTCGAAACAAAATTCTACTCGATCGATCGAGTTGTCAATGCTTTTATTATAAGAATTCTAATTCGAAAGCCGTAGTTTGCCCCCAGGCTTATTTTAAATTCCTATGCCCCGAGAGTGATGAGCTTCCCACTTTTTTTTTGAAGGGGTAATTGTAAACTCGTATTGGGAATGATAACAGGTCATTGCTAGAGAGACAAAGATAAAAATGTAAAGCGAATTCGGAGCAACAACATGCGGGCACATATGAAATCGTAGTACTGTATCATGACATTGCCCGGCCACATACATATTGTAATGCCTGTTTAAAACTTTTTAGAAGCAGGTTTTTGAAAAGTTTTAGATGCAGAACGCCTCCGCTGAGATATGTTTTGCTAAAGAGTAGAATAATTAAAACTAGTTTGATGCTTTCTTGACCTCGTATGATGAGAAGTTCCTTTGATGCGGAATCTATATATTACCAAAACTATAGGCACAAATTACTGCTAATAGTAGCCTAAACCTTAAATAAAATTATATTGTTGAAATGTTTCAAATTACAGTTGAAAAGTTTAAAAAAAATTCTCACTTTTAAGCTATAAACCAAATGAACTTGAAAAATTGTAGAAGCCAGGCGCATAATTTAAGGTTTTCGATTTAATCGAATTATCGAAAACCTTAATCGATTAATCGACCAAAATCAAAATTCTAAAATCGATTACTTATTGACTCGAATAAAGTCAGAAGCCAATTAAATGGATACTCCAAATGTTAGCCAAGATTGTCTCCGAGGGACGATCACTAATTGGGGTTTGCATGAACACGGCATGAGTACCCTAAATATGCAAAAACAAAGAGAGCAAAACCAGAGAAAATTAATAACAGAACAGGTTGGTAATGGACGTTTTATAAGATTACACCACTCATGATACAAAGAACCAGGTAGTCTCGTCGGCCCAGCTGATTAGTGCCAAAATGTCAAAATTATGCTCTCCCTGTGAAAATAAAACAACAAAAATTATTACTCATCGTTTTTTTTTCTATGAGCTTTTGTTTGACACCTTGGTACTAATTTGTAGTTGTTGCAGGGACGAGATTACCTGATTAGTTCCCAGCATACCATATGCGCTCTAAATGAGCTCATAAAGACTCTTTCGTCGGAACGCTGACGCTCATAAAGAGTTCATAAAATAATCATAAACAGTCATATAACGCTCACTTTTGAGCGGCTTTTTCCACTAAACTGGTCACCAGTGTGACCAGATTTTCAAGTAAAGTTAAAGCTAAATCACGTTTAAAAAACAGCTAAAAAGAGCTAAAAACAAAAACTTAAAGCCAAAAAATTAAGCTAAATTTTTTAATTTGTTTTTAAAAAACTTCTTCGTTATTTAGGTATTTCTCATAACACGAACGAAACGTTTGTACGCTAAAAATATTTAAAAAGAAATTTGTTTAAAAATGTTGATTTTATTTGCAAAAACTTGGTAGACCCATACCTTAAGTAAGAAGAAAAATAATATGTGTTCATATACATACATATGTATATACAAGATCTTTTTAAAAAAGTTTTTAGAAGCAGGTGCTCATTTGCTGCCTGTTTTGATAAAAAAACTTATTTGTATGTTATATATATTGAAAAAAAAAAAAAACAAAAAAGGAAAATTCGTTTTTGTTTTAAATATAAATACTCACATACAATTCGTTCATTTTTTTACAAAAACACGTAAAATTTAGTAATTTATTTACAAACTTTTTTCATAAATACAAACACATGAAAATAATAAAAAATCGAAACTATACACGATGCAATTTTTTTGAATATTCACAGAAAAAATTGAATTGTATAATCAGTTACGAATTTCAGAGAATCAGGTAATATTTTGTCTGGCTAAGGACCTACAATGAAAATTGTTAATTTAGACAAACAATTTTGCTAGAATTTAATTGAAAAAATAATAGTTTCAGTTTCAGTTAAAAAAATTTGTTGAGCTGGTTAAATATTTGAATTTTCTAAGCGATAATTTTGTTTGATTTAAAAATCAAATTAAAATATTATTAGAGACTATAAAATAAATTTGCTAAAAAATAAATTATTTTGAGCAAAAGTTTGTTTGAAAAAAAATTTTTGTAATTTTTTCTGTGATTCTTTCAATGAAATTTTTGTTTGTTGAAAAAACAAGTATGTATAAAGAGACTACTTTTCTACACAGTTCGTTAAAAACCGAAAATTTTCATTCAAGTTACATAAGTTCATACATATATCATGAAAAATGCCTTCATGTAAATTTTGTTCAAGAAAAGAAAAAAAAATAGTCTTTGATGTAAAAAGTTACATTGTAAGAAAGCATTTTTAAAAGTATTTTTATTTGTTCATGTGTGCCTCAATAAGTATTTAAAACCAATGACTGTAAAAAGGAAAAAATTAGAATCAAAAAATAAAAAATATTATTATTTTTTTAAACCTTTCTATAAAAACAATAATTATCGGTATTAACCGTTTTTATTTAAATTAAATAAATAACCTTCCTGCTAAAAAAACAAAATTTACAAAGAACATGATTTTTGACAAAAATACACTTTAAAATTCTTATTAAATAAAAATATTAATATAATAATTTGTTTTAACGAAAGACTAAGTGTTTTTACATTTTTGAGAAATATATTAAAAGATTTTATAATTTATAATTAAAAACGGAAAAAATTTTTGTGTCGCATTTGGATTTTTTTCTTTAAAATTGCCGAATTTAAGAACATTTGTTTTGGGAAATCAAGTTCTTACGTTTTTGTTTGTAATACCATACCTTCCTTATATCTTTGTTTTATTGAATTTTTGTGCTGTTTCACGTTTTTTAAATGTCACTAGAAGTAAATTATTAAACAAAACAATGGTTCGGAAACTGTTATGTTCTAAACTCAAAGAAAATTTGGAACTTGATACCTTTCAGTATAATTGAGATATATACCAAAAAATATAATACGACAAATTTTTAACCTTTTATCTAGCTCCAAAAACTATGTAAAAAAGCTAAGTTCAATTTCGAAAAAAGCTAAAAAAAAAGCTAAAGGCTAAATGTAAATATTTCCGGCTAAAGGAAGGAAAATAAAGCTAAATTTAGCTCCAAAAAAGCTAATATGGCCACACTGCTGGTCACTCATGAAAGAGCTCTAAATTTTATGCATAAAAGAGTATTTTATGACTCTTTTTTTAAAACGCATTTTGAGCTCTTATTCCAGTTTTCGTTTACACTCTCTCTTTCTAAAATACGTTCACTCTCACTATTTTCTTCAACAACACTATTATTTTTAATACTACATGCTGGATTTTCGTTTCTTAATTTGTTTGAACGAAGTTCACATATTATTAATTATCCTTTTTTTTAGTTTGCTCTTTTCATTATTTCAATTATGCAATATTTTTGTATTTATTATAAGATAACTCACAATTTTGTCTTTACGCTTCCAAAAATATTCACTAATGAATCAATTTGAGCAACTTCTTTCTTCTGCTTAGCTGGAATTTACCGTTATTTGTCAGCGTGCAGAAATTACTCATAAAAAGCACATAAAGTCGATCGTTAATGAGCTCAGAAATATGCACGCAGGAAACACTCACAGAAGCTCATAAAATCGCTCATATATGAGCTCATATATAAGAGCGCTCCGGTAATGGTATGCTGGGTTGTATCATGACACCACTGTTGGGCATTCTGCAACGCCGCGCAAATTCCCTCTTTTATCTTAACTACTACACCTGTACAAAACATTAGAAATTTATAATCAGTCTCAGATAAGTTTTAAAACAAGGCCGATGATTAGCGCTTGTTTGTTCAATTACACTAACAACAATATGGAATTAATATTATCTGAAACTGCACATATACAAGAACAAATGCGATAGTATTAGTATGCCTATCCCTGGACTACACACAACGTGAAAAACACACATATATTCTCATCATCTTTTCTCGTTAGTCCCGTCGATGTATAGCAATAACAATCCAAGATTTGAGCGAAATCGAAACAAGATCTTGCATGTCTTCCATATATGCTTTTGTACATAATATATTACAGGGGTTAAGAAAATTGGAATTCTTGGTAAAATTAAAATTTTAAGCGAAATCATAGCAAGGTCTTGGTTAAAATTTTAAGCAAAAAACCTTTTTAGAAAAATAATTGTTGCTTTTAAAACACTTTGTAGAACTTTTTCCACATTATGCATTAAACACATTCAAGCTACAAGAACACAGGAACACACGAACACAAAAGTTGCTTGCTAAATTTGTGTCCGACTGGCTGCTACTGAAATATTTACTAGACTACCACCACAAAATAAACATATGAGCAATATGACTTTCAGTGGTGCCACCTAAAGTCTTTTTGTATTGCTTAAGCTATATTATTTGCATTTTATCGTATTGGCAGCACTAATCTGTTAACTGTCGCGTATAAAAATAGAAATTAGTTTAATTTCGACCACGCCACAAAATTAGCATTGACAGCAACCCGTAGTCGTGTTGCATTGTAGCCATTAAAAAAATTATTCTCATAAGCACACGTGTATTCTATTTTTGACTGGCTGTGTTCGGTAGCCTGTAGCGAGGAATGTATTTAATGCTTAAGTATGTTCCACAAAAATGTATTTAATGCTTTAATGTTATATTTTTAAATAAAAATTAGTTAAAAACCCCTATTCTGTATTTCGATTTGAATCAAAATTTTCTTTGTCGGCCTTCTCCAATGGGGAATAGTTTGGCCACAAATAACTTTTCTTAGTATATTTTTGATGGATTTTTTTTTTACTTAAATATTGTGCTTTTTAATATCGAAATTGTAATCGAAATGCAGAATAACCCCCCAATACCTTTTAAAACTTTCTTGATTACCTTGAACGTTTTTAAACTTCTGAATATGGCGTTTCATTTTAGTGATTTACTTTATTTTATAATTAAATTAAAATAAAAATAGTTCCTTTTTAATTTTTTGCCATTACCAAGACGAAACAACAAAAAATTACTCATTAATATTTGGCAACAGTTTTTCACCTTGAATCAAATAACACAAACATTTGTACGTACATAAATACCAAATCAAGAGCATTTTAGTACAAAATTTCCAACGGACACATTGGCTGCAAAATAAAATCAATTCCAAATAGGGTCATTATTTTCCAAACTAAACCAAACCAACAAAATGTAATGAAATAAATAATTTAAAAGTCGTATAAGATAAAACCGATATTTAAAAAATTTACAATAAAACACAAGCATAACCTTAAAAGGCATCAATTGGGTAAAACTTTCTCTCTGCCACACGCAACAACAGAGAAATGCAGGTAATAAAATGTCTTAAAACAGGAAAAAAACTATAGAGGACTGAAGTGTAATGCTACATTTCAGGAATTCATGTTAACACACAATACAAAATAAAATTAAATAAAAATAAAATTTTATCAAGTTGCTAGAAATTTTGCAAAAATTTTGTTGCCTTTTTTGAAAGTTGCACACGTCAGTGCAGCTTTTGCATTTAAGCAGCCTTAAGGTGCATTAATGACAGAAGTTTGATAGACCAACAGTTTGCTAAAATAAACGAATTTCAACATTTTTTATATTTTGCCAAAACCAAATAACCAGTTGTTGTTTATTGGTAAGAAAAAAAATTTAGCTTCAAGCCATAAAAACTGTTGGTCGTTTGTAGGCGTTTTGTATATTTTTCCAGGCATATATGGTTTTTTTCAGTTATTTCCAAATTTTTTTCAATTTAACGTTTCTTTTTTCAATTCTGTATGTGACATTTTGGTGGGTAGAGTTTGTCTCAAAGTGTCAATTAATTTCAGCCATACAAATGACAAGTGTTAGAGGGGGGAAAAAATCATTGTAGGATGCATATTTTAAAAAAAGTGATTAAATATTTTATTACCTGAAAACAATTTTAAAATGAATTTTTTTTTAAGATTAAAATAAATTTTTTAAATAAAGTTTTATAGTTTTACGCGATTTTTGGAATTTTAACATTTATTTTAACTTTTTAATAAAAAAAAATTAAACCAAAAAAGATTTATATTTGTCTCGCTTATGTGTTTCTGTTTGTAAAACTCAAAAATAATGGTCTTTTCAAAAATACACAATTCTACAATCATCTCAAAATCTTTAACCGAGTCGATTAAAGCATACACGTCCATCCAGGTGGGATGTTTATGTGTCTTTTTGGACATTTGCAAGGTGGGCCAAAAGGAATCACCCTATTAGAAGATGCCTTTATTTTTGCAAATGGCGGCCAATGTCAAATCTGTTTTGACATTTATGAAGTAGGCAGATGTAGAATACAAGTGAACAAGCCATGGACCGATAGACTTCCCTAGAGTGCGGAATAATCGCGTTTATTTTCAGGTGTAACAATTCACATGTGTTGTTGGTGCAGCGCAAATTCCTCGACTAAAAAAACTGCGCCATTTAGCCACCAAACTTAAATAGTATTAGACAACACGAGATGCTGTTAAGAGTGGCCGTGAGGATGTCGAGCTGTAGCCAGAAACATCGACCAGACGCTGTGCCTCGCCGTAAGCCATCAGCCGGTCGTCCCTAAGGCGAATTTTTGTCAAAGATCTGCGCATATTCCCGTTAAAAGTCCAGTCCGTACATCAACTGCTGCCTGTCAACCGCCAAACGCGTGTAACTTACGTTCAAGCGATCCGCAATCTTGAGGGCCAAGTGGACGTTTTTTCGACCAAAATCATAATAAGCGATGAGGCTCATTTCCACATCAGCGAAAATCCATTAGTGATACACGAGGAGCCATTACACCCACTCAAAATAACTGCATATTGCACTGTTTACGCTGGAGGAGTCAGCGCGATAAAGGGCCACGTTAAACGAGTTTTTTCTGCCGCAAATGAGCAAATTAGTACTGGAGGATATGTGGTTCCAACAGGACGGAACAACGGTGCACACTGCACGAGCCACAACCGATATTCTGAAGGCGGCGTTCCCGGGTCGGCTCATCTCCCGTTTTGACGATTTACATTGGCCCGCAAGTTTGCCCGATTTAACCGTTCTAGGCTTCTTTTGAAATAGTTTTTGAAGACCCGTGTTGACGTGAACAAGCCCGAGACCCTGTTGCCCGAAGTTCTCGCTGAAGTGATCGCAAATGCCATAAAACGAGCCCGTATAGCAATCAATTGTGAAGACGCACATATGACCGATATCGTCTTGACTAGTAAAATTCTAAAGGTTCATATAAACATAATCAAAAAAAAAAAACATAATTGAAGTTATTTATTTAGAAAAAAGTGAGAGCGAAGCAGCATCGGATGACTTCTTGTTGTATGCTCAAATCAAACAAAAAAAAAAAAAAATTGGTGGAACACATCTAGAATAACATAAGACAAAAAACTTTGAGTTTGCTTAAAGCCGGGCAGTAACACTGAAAAAGCTCTATCGATTCGAGGTCCTCTACACATGCCCTGGAATCGCTGTTTTCCGCAACCCCAATCCGATAAGGATGTATCTGTAGGTTTGAGTGATCTTTCGCCACCTTGCTCACTTCGGGTTTCCTGAGTTCCAGGAATTTCTTCGTCTGATCCTTTTGGGGTTGCAAAATAATTTTCTCCCATTTCATTTCTCTCAAATCAGCTTAATCTGGAATAACTTCTGACATGAAAGATCGGGCTGGCTCATGTTTAAAAGCTGGACAGTCATACTGGAAATGCTCCATCGATTTAATACCCCCTTCACGCCCTGCAAATGCTGTTCTTAGCACCGTTATCCAATGTAGATGCGTTTTGAGATTTGAGTGACCCGTTAGCACACTTATCACCTTGCCCAATTAAGACTTCCCCAGCGTCAGGATTTCCTAGTCTTTTGCTCCCTTAAAATGATCCAAACAATTTTCGTTATTTTTTCAATTGATTCACTGTTCCGTAGCGTCTTGAGTGCATCTTTCTTCCAACCCTTCAACTTGAGGAGCCTCGGGCGATATCGACGATAGCTTTCTCCCTGATGCCTTTATGTGTAACGTGTGACTTTACTGAATATACCTAATTTTATATGCGTGAGTATGCTTTGCCAGAATAAAAAAATTCTTGCTTAAATTACTCACCTTAGTTTTCTATAAATTTCTTTCTAAAACTAATAAATGTTCTGTCCAACATATTAAAACTTTTTGAATGGAACATAATAGTGACCTTTTGAATCTGAAAGGACAAGTTAACTTGAGCACTTATCCTTGAATGTCATTTTTGAAAGAACTTTTTTATTATATTGAAAAAATTGTCAACATGATTTTTAAGAGGGGAGCAATGGGGTTAAGACCTCGTATAAAAATAATCCCCACAAAGTTCAACAACATAGCTCTGACAATAAGATTTCTCTCAGACATTTAAAATAATGTTGCCTTCCGCCAAAGTATTAAAACTTTGACCCACTGTTGGAAACTAAGGACAGCTGGAGAGGAAGTGTATTTTACAAAAATGAAGATGGCCTCTCAGAATTAAAAGATCGCTATTATGTCCCAAAAATTCTGTTAGGCAGTGTTATTAGTTAGTTGTTGTATTGATGTTGCATAAATATACAACAACTGTAGTTAATCATATGCACATAAATCACTATATCGCACACTTAATTAAAAACAGTCACAACTCAAAATTCATTTGAATCATTTTTGCTTTCTTGAACCAGTTTCCACAATAAATCTTTAAAGGAACACGAAAGTTTTGTTTGCATTTCAGTAAACTTAATTCTTAGACGTATTTTTTTGTTGAACCCTTTTTGCTTATGGGCGGCAATTCCATTGTGACGGGTGTAAGCATTTTGCCAACATGTTTGCTTATAACTCAAACTATTCCAAATTTTAATTTTAAAAAGCTATGATTTCCAAAAATGGTAAGTTTTTCAACGTTTAATAGTAAGTAGACACTGAAGGGATGTAATTTCTGCTAACATAGACCCCTTAAAGACTGTGGCGGGTGTGACCTTATAATTTTGAATTTTAACTTCAAGATCGAGTTGTGTAAATTATTTTTTAAGTCGGGCTTAGTTTTTTTGAATAAGTAGTGACTTTAAGTGAGACATGTGATCGCTTTAAACATTTGTAAAATTAAATAAAAATAAAATATGAACGAATTTAATTATATTTGAATCACTTTTAATCATTCGTCGATTTTTTTAAAAAAGAAAAAACGAATTTATCTCATTTTGGGCTGTTTTAAGTAAAATTAATCTAATGCAACTGGAACTGTATTTTTAAAAGCAAGAAAAAACAATGATTTTGATTTGTAACTTTTTTGATTTAGTTTGCGATATGTGTTTATATATATTTTTAATATATTTTTAAATTTAGAACAAACAACAAACAGAGATTATATTATAGAAACTACCTACACACATATACATAAAACAATATAATTAATACTAGAAGATGTGATTGTGATACAGAGTAAATGAAAACAAAACACAATCATCATAAAATTTTGTTACAGAAACTCTAGTAGTTGTTTTTGTTTAAAAAAAAATGTTTTATTTTGTAATCAAAACGACATCAATATAAACAGCTGTTTAATAAAACATTAAAAAAAATCCAAAAGAGGATATGCTGAGTATGACAAAATGTTTTGGAAAAGATTAGTTTGTTTTTGATACAAATTTAATTTATTTGATTACAAATAAAAATAAACACATAAGTATGTACATATGTATGAATGTATGCTTTAAGCATGACTTTTCAAAATTTTTTTATGTAATAAGTTGTACGATATTTTTTAGATTGTTTTTGCAATTAAAAAGAAATTTTTCTTAAAAAAAAATTTTGCATAAAATTTTCTTCCATAGAAAAAGTGTTTTAAGTCTAAAAAAAATTTTTTTTGACTTTTGCAATAAAAACTTTTTTTCTTAAACAAAACCTGAAAGTAATGTTTTTCGTCGAATATAAGAATTTATTATAATTTGTTTTTAGTTTTTTTATTAATATATGTGAATCAAAAAATTGTTTGCTAAAATTGATTTTGTGATATAAATTCAGGGACTGTAGGAGTTATGCAAAAAAAAAAAAATAATTACAATTTTATGATTTTCATAATTTTTGTCAAAAAAGGATAATTTTTTATGATTATTTTTTGTCAAAAAATAGTCACTTTTTTTTGATTTTAGTTAAAATTAATTGAAGTACATTTTGATGGTATTAACCTAGATTTTTTTAAAAATCAAGCCTTTTTAAAATTTTTGATTTTAAATTTTATCTTAAAAAAATTTTCTTTATAGTTTTAGGCAAATTGAGTCGCAATAAAGGTTTTTTGTTAAAGAATTATCTTAAAAAAATTTTTTTCCCGATTTTTTGATTTTAACTCTTTTTTGCCAAGAAACTAAAATTATTTTTGGATTTTTTTGGTAGAAATAACTGTTATATTTTAAATTATTTTGAAAATAAAAAATATCTTGTTATCATTATTGTTTTTTTTATAAAATTTTATATATAATTATTTTTTCTGCAAAAAAAAAACAAATAAAAATCAGAAAATAATAATTATTTTTTGACAAGAAAACAAAAATTAAAAATTTAATTTTTATTTTTTTAAAAATATTATAAAAATCTAAAAATTGTTTATTTTGTTTGTTGTTGGTTTAAGTAAGTCTATATGCATTTCATTTCTTTCTTACACCAAATCATTAGTAGACTTTCAAAATCTCAATTTCCTTATTGAGACCTATAAAAACAAACAAAAAATAACCAGAAATACTACCAATTTTTTGGTTTTGAAATTTTCAATAAATTTTAATTATTTTTTATTTTTTCTAATTTAATTAAAATTAATTTTTAAAAAAATTAAAAATAATGATTATTTCTGCGAAAAAAGATAATAATTAATATTTTTTGACAAATATAAAAATCTTTAAATAATAATTTTTTTAGAGTTAGTTTTTTTTGCAAAAAAATTTTTAATAAATGAGAATCATTTTTTGATTTTTATAATTTTACTAAAAACTGATTTTTATAAAAATTTAAAATGTATTATTATTTCTAAAAAGAATAAAATAAAAAAAAATTTTTTTTTTCAAATTTTTATAAATATTATTATTTCTGACATTAATTGTTTTTGGCATAATTACTACGGTCCCTTAAAATTAATTTTATAAGAAAGATTAAAAAAAAAACTTTATTTTTTAAGTTTTTTTTATATATGCTTTTTGCTCTGCTGGCTTAAAGCGTGCTTTACTGCTAGTCCGGAAATCGTCAAAATACAACCAGACATCCTTTTTGTTTTTCTACTTGTTTAATAAAGGTAAACAATACAAGTGCATTGCATTAATAAAAAATATATTTTTGAAATTGCATATTCTTTTATGAAAAAAAAAATTTATAAATTTTTCTCTTAGTGAAATCATTAGATTAACGCCAAATGCATATAGACATACATACAAGTGCCTAGATAATCTTGTTTGTTTAAATGGTGCAGACATACATATTTATAGAGTAACACATGCTAATACTATTATCCAATTGTTGTAGCTATCAACACCTTCGTCACTGACAACCCTTACAACAGCAGCAAGCATGACGTGCTTGATGCAGTAATTGACCTGCCGCACTTACTCACTCACATGTTTTTGCTCTTATCAACACTTAAGTGTTGCACACAAAGTGCGTCAAGTGTTGTTTTTATTTTTTTTCTATTTCAAGAATTGAAAGAATACACACACACACTTACAAGCATGCAGCGTAATATATGTTTTTTTATACTTCCTTAAACAAAAGAAAAATTTTTAACTGCAGACTGGTTCCACTTCACCGCAAATGATAGTGTTTTTAATTAACAGAAAATAAATTTATTTGTATACGAAGAAACAAATTAATAAATAAACAAAATCTTAAGTTTTGTAATGCCCTTATTCCAACACTGCCAACCTATATTGCATAATTTTAGAGGAAACTTTATAAAAATATTAAAGAAGCATAGTAAGCAGAAATGTTCTTAAATATAACGAACTGAAATCAATATTAATTTAGTTTAAAATGAGTTTAATTTAACTTGTAAATTTATGTTTTTATTAAAAATGAAATTTTTTCGTTATTCAAATTTTTTTAAAAGGAGTTATACTTACATATATGAAGGACTTAATTTCACTTTTTTACCTTTTCAAAACGTTGAATTATTTTTTTTAATTATAAGTTGTTTCTTTTTAATGAAAAATTAAAAATACAGTTGTTATAAACTGAATTGTGAATTTAATGTATTTTCCTTACGACACAAGTACATTTGTCAAATATTTATTTATCCCCAATATATTTAACAATTTGTCTGTTAGTAGAGACTTACCCCTGTTTAGGCATTGCCATGACCTGTCACCTGCTACTCAGACATGTAGCGGAAATTAGATGAGTGTTTAACTCAGGCAGCGAAGTAGGGTCTTAGGGTTAACATCTCAAAAACTAAGGGCGTGAGAATGAACACCACAAACTCCCAACCGCTCACTTTCCAGCAGCAGTGTCTCGACGAAGAAGATTCCCTCTCTTATTTGGGAGCATCATAACAAAGTCTCTTATGAAGATGTTTCCAACTAAACTCATTATTGAAATGTAGCTATCTCTTCAAGCGCACAAAATACTGTGCAAAGTCTGTGGTGTTATACGGTTTCGAAGCCTGTAACACAGTGAGTCAGGATATGAACGCCACAGAAGTATTTTTAAGCCGCATATTAAACAAGTTCACGCCAGATACCATCAGCAACAACCGGTTATAAGATATAACACTCTATCCTAACTCAGATATTGAAATCAGACGAAATAAATGGCGTGGACCCCAAGATGACTTTACAAAGAATGCCATTAAATGGAATCCTAAAGGCAATTGAAGAAGAGGGCGCCCAGTCACACGTGGAGTACTCAGCTAGAAGTAGAGCGTTCAACAGACATACATAAAGTCAACCTCTAAGCTAGAAAGCACTCTATTTAATACAAATATTTTTGGTTTTTTGAATGAATTTTTTGCCTGCGGGGTTGATTGCTTCATGTTTTGGATAGATTTATACAAATGCCCTTCTGACATGAGCGTTTTGATCTTCGACTGGCTCAAATATTACCCAATTTTCACAAGATTTAAAACAGCGAATATAAATATTATCTGTCTGTTTTATTTATCCCCCAAGCAAATGCCCTTCCAGAACAAGCGTTTTGGGTTATAACTGGTCCATTATTGACCGCACCTTCCGTATAAGGCGTTTACCCAAAGTAAAGTAAGCCCCACTCACGAAAGTCGCCTTATCCTGCGTTCATCTTTTGTATTTGGTGGTGCTTAACATGAGAAATATTTCGATGTAGGGTATACTTTGGTCGGTCTGGCCCAAATTTTTTTTTTGTTAATTCTTAATAATGTTTTTTAATTATTTTAAATAAAGCTGTTTTACCTTTAATACCAAAGCCTTAAATAACTCATTTGTAACCCAATTTAATACAAAATCTTGCTGTTTGTAACCAACATCGAAACTAAACGCTTTAAGTTTAGGGCGAAAACAAGAAAATCTTGTTTCACATGTCATTCTAATGCAATTTTGCATTATTCATAAGAAGCTTAAACACCCCTGGGAACTGTCCATATGTTAATTACATTCACATCTATGAGTACTTTCACAAAAACAAATTTTCCTGAGCTTTTTTGTTGTATCTTTTCATTCAACTAATTTGACCCATTGCCTATTCATAGTCTGTCGTTATAAGAATTTAAAGAAATTCTTAAGTATCAATGTTCTAAAGTAGTCACATATTGTAAGTAAGTGATCATAGAGTTTGTGTGGTATTTGTAAACTCCAGTAATCTGGTACCATTAGACTCCTCCCCTTTTCAACTTGAATGCGGATTTGGTTGCATTTTATTACTGGAGGTTTCCCTCTTAGACTTGATATGATAAATTGCTATAACAAGAGGCTTTAGTTGTTGTTAGATTCCTTATGTATGTTTCAAAGTTTGTACATTTTAGGTATTTGTATCTAAATTGTTGAATGTAAAGTTTTAGTTTACTTCGGCAAAACGAGCAGTGTACATGTATGTACATACATACATACATACTTATAAATATGGGCATTTCCAGCGAAAGGTCTACTGAGATCTTAATTTTGAAAGTTTACAAAGAAATAATTTTTTCCAACAGTAAAATAAAACACTGTCTATATTTTGACAAAATGATAAATTTAAAGCTTATTTCAGGGGCTGTGACGGCAAAAATTACCTGCGAACTAAGTATACTTTTTTTATATACGTTACTTTTAATAGTAATTATTTTTTAAATAACTCATACATTTTTATTTGTGTCTATTAAAAAAAAGATATGTCGTATTCAATAACGAAAAAATTTAAGGAGAATGAAATGTTTTAGGCATTAAAAAGTTTCATTATATCTCCTTTGATTAACATTTGGAAATGGCAATAAAAACACATAAGCAATAGTAGTCAATATTCGAGAACATTACTACCTTTGATTTTTCCTATTGTAAATTTTTAAAATTGAGTTACACAAATTTTAAAGTAAAAAGTGAATTTAACTAGGGTTCGAAATTTTGTCGCGTTACAAATGTCGCATGCCCTATCATACTTAAGCTTTAAAAAATAAAATTAATTAAAAACTTTTTACCTAACATATCTTTTATGAGAGCGGAATTCAAAAAAGGTAAGTTTAATTTTTTGTCGCGTGGGCGTCCACATACTAATTTCCTGTATATGAGAAACAACCAATTTTCAAAATATGTGCTTTTCTTTTTTTTAAATATTGCGCTACAATGCTTCAAATTTATTATAAAGAATATTTTTTTAGGATTTTTAAGATATTTTTTTACTTTAACGACGTACGAGTGTCGCATTCCTCATACTGGAAATGCCCATATGCATACATACTTATACATACATATACTTATGTCAATATTTTTGCTCTAGTGCTGTTGGTTTTGTTATTGTTGTTTTTGTTTAATTTTGGATCTCTACAACTGGAAATTTATCATTTTATATGTAAAAAAAATCAAGTTACACTCGAAAAACAATCACAATTGAATGTCAAGAGGATATTTCAAAATTGTTTATATTGAAACATAATTACTTAAAAAAAAATTATCTATAATAGCAGTTATGTCAGTATAACTTTTTAGATTTTAGATTTTAAATAAAATTATTCTGGCAAAAAGGATTGTTTAGCTGTAAAGATTTATATCTGTTTACTATGGGTGTATTCAATAACTTTTCCATAAAACGCTTGCAATAAGAGAGAAAAAAAAATAAATTCGCAAACTCAGGAACATTAAAAAGTAAATGAGCACTGTAGTAGTAAAAATTTGCAAATTTTTGTTATTGTAAACTTTTTTAAAAAAATGTTTGTGTGCGGAAACATAAAACAGCTGATTTAAAAATTCTTGCAAGTAAAAATTTTACTTACATGAATTTTTTTTAAGCCTCAATTTTTTAAAAATCTAAAGAATTCTTAAAAATTTGTGATTTAATAAACAAATCTATATTTTTATTGCCAATGTTCTACCAACATTTTTTCTCGAGTGTATAAATAGGATTTAATTTCTTTGCAATTTTAAAGACTGAAAATCTAACAAGCTTTATGTTGTTGATGTTTTTTGTATTTTCAACTTGATTTTTTTTCCTTTGTTTCCTATTCAGATTTAGAATGTGCATAGAAAAGATAACGAAACATAAAGTTGTATGGGGATTCTTTTATATATTTCTCAGCTCAATTGTTGCATGCAAGTATAGCTTGCATATAAACCCTTCAGAGTTTGCATTCATTATTTGAAAAATAGAAAAACATAAGAAATGAAGGCAAGAAGGAATAAAAAAAGAAAATCTCCATACAATATAACTCTCTACTAAAGCATATGTATACTAAGAGGCCTTAATAAGTGACTGGCACTTTGCCTGCACTTAATACTAGTTTTTAGGGAAAGCAATGACGATTTTTTGTTGAAGTAATTTTGTTTTTTTTATTTGATTTAATGGCATATGCTTGCTAATATGATATCGTAAGTAATCTGATTAAAAAAAATACATTGGAAAACACAAAAAATAGAAAATGTTAAATTAAAATACCGTAACATCACTGGACATTTGTATTACAACATTTTTTGAATATTTTTAAACATTTTAAAGGCCAACAAGGAATTAAGAACAAATCCGTAATTGCCCCTTTAATTATTTTTTTAGCAATTTGTTTTTTGTGCATTTCTGTCATTATGGTTAAGCCTTTGTGTATTCAATTTATAACAAACCAAGAAGCACTTAATTAGCAGCTGTTACTCTTCTCAGTTACTTGTGCACTTAATACTTAACTCTTTGAAGCCTTAAGAGTATATTTTAGTTCTGCTAAATATCATAATCTCTTAAGTAGGCAATACATATTCATGATGTTCAATAAAAAGCAAAGCTTTTTGCTTTTGAACTAAAACAAAACATTGACAAATTGTTATTATCAAATAAGAAAAAAATTAAATCATTAGATTAAAATTTTACTGTTTTAATATTTTCATTTGACATGGTTTAAGTTGATTAAAATATATTTACTTAACGCTTTGTTACATATCCGTTTTTACAACTTAGCAAAAGTATATTTTAAGCCTTAATGCCCAATAATTGTAAGGTTAATTAGTTTGAAGGTTGCTGTACTTATTGTGTATTTGCTTTTTGTAAGTGTTCGCAAGTACAGGGTGTCCGCCGGTAAGGTATACCAATTTTTTTGTTTAAAATTTTTGATTACATGAAAGAAAATGGTTCTCTTATTAATAATTTTATTTAATGCCGGCAATTATGTATGAAATGCAACATTAGAAAAATATCCGCGTTTGTTAGCCTCCCAAACGCGACCCTTTTGTGGAACATTTTTCATTACATTCTTGAATATTTTACGCTGTATTTCATTAATTTCATAACGAATATTTTGTTTAAATTGCTTCAGCGTTTTTGGTTTGTTTGCATAAATCTTGTTTTCTTAGATATCCCCACAAAAAAAGACTGGAGCAGTCAAATCAGGCGACTGTAGAGGCAATTTTTACAAATTACTTATTGTGGAACGAGGTCTCGCAGTTATTTAATTGTAATCTTGGCTGTATGCGACGTGGCACCATCTTGTTGATACCATATGTTAACCAAGCCCAAAGCATGCAGCTGTGGCGTTAAAAATGTTCAATTATGTATATCACGATATCGCTCCCCATTGACAGTTACCGTAACGCCGTATATCCATTCAAATGAAAATGTGCCTTGTCACTCATTATGATTTATTCATGAAAATCGAGGTTGTCATGCTTTAGCGATTTAAACACGTTGGTTTACCGAATATTTTTCCATAATAAATTTACCACGTCTCTACAGCAAACCCTCTCCGGTGGACACCCTGTTTATGCCAAAAAATGCTGGTTTTTGCAAAGGTATTTTCATATTTCAAACAAAACTCCAATTGCTTTATTAAAGGTCACTTTATTGTTTTTTTAGATAAATCTTAAACTAAAAATACTTCTTATCGGCAAGTTGTAATAATGGCCCCAAATGATGTAATTTTAATGACCATAATGACGCATAAGTAATATATTACGTATACGTAGGGGGGTATATAGGAATTTGTCACTCTGCAATAAAAAAAAGGGGAGTAAAAAAAGCAACAAGTTTAAGTAATGTTCGTCTGGTAAAATATATTGGTCAAAATCTCCTTATATTTACAAAGCTGAACTTGCCTGTGAATCTCTATAACGTTTTCAAAAACTACATAGCCGACCGACAATTTATGGTCAAACAGAGGGAACACTTAAGTTGTGATCAACCAATTGAGGTTGGCGTACCTCAAGGAAGTATTCTAGAACCAATTTTGTACCTGCCTTGCACTGCAGACATTCAAACAAAAGTCGAAACTTGCTTATCGTACTGCTTTTCTCAGTACTTAATAAGATCCCACAGAGGCTTCGAACCAACAGTATCATATTGTGCAAGTGGAGATATGGGAAAATTTATAGGGAATAAAAATTAATGAACCAAAATGCACGAACGTAACTTCTAATTAATTTAATTTGATTAATTAATAATCAAATCAAACGAATTGGGACAAAATATCTAGGTATCATAAGCTTACTGGTGAAAACTCTGTGCTTTGCGAAAATTGTAAGATTCTGCTCTACAACTTCATTTTTAAACCAGTTTAGTGGTACGGGATACAATTATGTGGCACTGCTTCGGCCTCCAACATAGAAAAAATCTTAATAATGATATTTGGTGCCGCTTGGTATATTTAAGCGGATGATTAAAAGTCGAAGCGTAGAATATTTATGTGAACAAGTATTTAAATAAGATTGAAATAAATTCAAATCCGCTCGCCCTTGGTGAGCCAAGCATGTCTGCCATCAAACGCCATTTTGGATGCCAACAACAATGTTCATTTTTAAGGTGGTAATAGTTTAAGGGTGGCTAACTTATTAACATTTCGTATACATACATATGTACATGAATTTTGACGTTCAACACCTTCGAGTGAAATTTAACCGTAAAGAGAACATCAATTAATTAGATTCTTCCACTGTCATATAAATAAGCAATGAATAAAAAAAAAGAACATGAGTACGTTCTCTCTAACCCAAATAACTTGAGAAAATTTTTTACAAATATTCTGCCAATTATTTAGAAACTCAATTAAACAATATAATTAAACAGACATAAATTACTTTAATAAATTTTTCAAACATCAAAATTTCACAAAACTCTTGACTATATGGATTTCACAACATTTAAACGTCTGCTATAATTTCAAATTTAAATTAATTTTAATATTTATTACAATTTAAACAGAGAGAATTTTTTAATATAAATATTTAATGGCAAGAGGTCATCAGTTGTTATTGCGCTCATTTAGCAGAGATACGGCAAGTCTCAGTCATTGACACTTAAGTAATTTCAAATGAAGCTTTTCCTAATGATGCATACTCAGCATTTGTTTAGAGATTAAGTAAACGATAGGGTTATTCTTTTTAGATAATAAAAAAGTAATTTAGATTGTTATAAGTGGCTGTGGAGAATCTTAAAGTAATTGACAACCAAATCCATCAACGATTTTAATAAAAAATCAAATGTATTTAAGCAATATATTACGATGAGATTTTGATTTTGTTTTTTTTTTTTTGAAATGGGCCATTTCGCTGATTTTCAGTAATAAGAGGCAAATGACAAAAATTATTAATTAAGCATTGATTGACCTTAAAACTAGGATGTTAGAATGCTTCCCACTTACAGAAATAGAAACAGATAATTAAAAAATGGTCTTGATGTTTACACTCCATATAACGAACACTTCAGTGTTTTTGTTAACGAAAGAGATGGGGGAGAGTACAAAAACTATTAATAAAAATAATTCTGCGAATGTGGTATAGTGCACTAATAAAGTTTGTATTGGGACTTAAGAGAATTCTTTAAATTTTTTTTTTAATTTTTATTAACTTGTTTAATAAGTGTGTGTGGAACATGGAAAAATATAAAGTGAAACAAACAGTCATGGTCATAATATGACTACAGTAAGTTTTTTACAAAATAATATTCATATGTCTTCTAAAAATTAAGTGTGTTTCTGTGTTAGTTTTTATTGTTAATTTATTTTGTTTTTCTATCAGCCGTTAATTATATAAATTTATTAATATGACTAACCCGCCCACATTTAATGTCATACAACAAAGTTAATTAATAAATCAAAACAAAAAAATGCTTATTAATATATTTCAATAAGAAAAAGTCAAAGACTTTAGTTTAAAAATATTTCTTTTAATTTTTTAAATTCAAATATAGTTTAAGGTTTAGCAAATGTAAGAATTTTTATATTTTTTCTTTTGCCTAACACAGCAATAATAAAAAAGAAAATCTGAAATAAATCAAAACTAATAACCCAACAAACCAAAAATTCCGAATTTGTTACAAATTAGTTACGGCTCATCGAGAAAAATCTTCCTATTTCAAAACAGAAATTTTACCTAAATTGTAACGATTTTTTTATGACTCTGTGGCAATATTTGGGTACGAAATCGTAGTGATATACAACTACGATCTCGTTAAGAGATTTCGTAGCGGCTTCAAATGGACTTTTTAATTTTTTTTAAATAATTATTCTTATAAAAATCAATTTTTGTCATTTAATTTACTAATTTTAATATGTGATATACATACATATGTATATGTACATACATATTTACATATATTAATGTACATACACTTATGTATATAATAACATCTATGATAGTTTGTATTTAATATAACATATGACACCATAATAATAATAAATTGTTCTGGTTTTTTGATCTTAATTATAAGCGAATATTAATTTCCGCAGTTAAAATATTTTCATGTATCTTCCCAGGTTGCTGTTGTTGAATAGATGCCCAAAACAAATGTTTTTTATTGGAGTACCATCTTTTAATCTAGATTTTCGTTCTATGGAAATCAAATATACATATATGTACACAGATACATTAAAAAGCTTCCTTAATAATTTAAAAAGATTTTAAAGCAATATTTAAAGGTTTAATTATAGGTAACATAACCATTACCACAGAAAACAGCTGTTCGAACCAAACTTATGGGCAACACTGTATTTGATTATAGGCGACTTACTATAGAAACCAATTGAGTTTTAGTTTTAATGGCAACGGTTATGGCGTTATGTTAAGGCACGTATAAATAAACCTTTAATCTATGGCAATGATTTGCAATTGTATCATTTTACTGTTAAGTATTTGATTTTTATAATTTCCATGCTTAGGAAAAGAGAAGTATTTAAAAATATATTTCTCTTTTTAATTTTTTTTTTATTTTTATATAAAAATTTTTTAACTATCTTTTACTTTAAAATCAAACTTTAAAATAAAAAAAATATTTTGACAATCTAAATTCAAAAACAAAGTACCGAAATGTCTTAACGAGTTCGTAACGACAAGCCTGACGTAAGAAAAAGTGAAAACTTTTGGTTTGCTGGGAATACAATGTTTATACAGACAGGATTAGTTGGGAAGCGTTTGAAACTATTAATATATAATAACAAAAAATAATACACTAGTGCAACAGCTAAAATTATATAAATGGGACAGATATTCCATTATTATAATCATTGAGCCGTTATTGTAAATAAAACTGATTTCTTATACCACTAGTTTTAGCTTTCCCAACTTAATTGTATTATTATAAAATAACTTTCTTCCAAACTGAAACTACTCGATTGTTGGTAAAATTAGATCCTTAATATTATGTATACACACACATATATGTATACATTTGTATACATACTTTAGTAAATATTTATTTCCTCAAATTTTAGTTAAAAATATCAGCCTAAACGAAAAAGCGTCAAAATGTCCGCTTCAATTTTTTTATTTATTTCAAAAATGAATAAAATAGAAAAGGCAGGAAATAAAAATGTTTAAAAAATTAAAAAAAAACTAATGTCTTTATTTTGTAAAAAGCAACGCACAATTATTAAAACAATTATGTTGAGCTAGTTTTGAAATACTGATTAAAATATGCAATTTTTTTGTTTCTGTGCTTAGAATTTTACGAAGTAAAATAAAGTCTTATGCTCTAAGCACATCAGGGACGAATAACAAATTTCGCACTACACAACGAGTTCGTCTGTTAAAATTTGCTGCGTAAATTCGCCAACTGACACACACGAATAACGAGCGAATAAAACAGCTGCGATAGATTGATTACATTTCTTAAAAAAAAGCACGAATTTAAAAAAATATTTATTAAAAAAAACTATTAATAAAATATATATATAACAATCTAAATACATTTAGTGTATTATATGCAACATTATATGTAACAATATTTAATAACAAAATAAAAAAATAATTACAAGAAAAATGGTCACTCTATGCCAAATAATAACCGAATAACTATTCGTCGTTCGTCGGCTTAATCAATAGAAATAAACCTACCGCAGAGTTCGTATCGCACGACGAATTTTGTGTGCATACACAAAAAGAAAACTCGCTTTCTAAAATCAAGAATTTTTTTCTTGAATTGATCCAAAATCTTTCTTGAAATTTTTAAGTACGATCCTTACTTACATTTTCTTAAATCAAGCCTATTCGGATTGCTTCAACAAATCAAGCAGAAAAAAGCTTGTTGTTTTAATATATTATTTTACATTTGAAAACAAAGTGTCTCGGTGGCCTAGAGGCAACGCGCTTGTGCTGCAGTGCAGAAATCCCTGGTTCGAATCTCAGTTTCGGTAAGTACAAAAAATGAAATTTTGAAATTATAAATTTTAAGTATCTATAAAATAAAAATAAAATATAAAACTCTTCTTCTTTAATAAAGCTCCATAAGTCAAAAAAAAAATGACATTTCAATTTCGAATTAATCCCATTTACGGCTTAAATCAATCTTTTTTTTTGGCTTACATCAAGTACGGTTTCGAACTTAAATCAATCCTGTTTTGGGCTCACCGTACTTTTGACACCGCTATGGCTTGATTTAAGTAAAGTTTTCTTAGATAATTTTTTGTGCGTACTTATACACACCAATGCTTTATATTTTCTCAGACGAATTTTCGCAACGCAAAAAATTCGTCAATGCCTTTTTACAATATTATCAAACTTAAAAACTAAATATTTTGAAGTAAAACGCTACAAAGAATTTACTAAAGAGGTCTTTTATATAAAAAATATATCGCATTTTATAACATTTTTTAAACTATGTCAAACAAACAGACCTGTTTTTAGGGAACAGGGTTTGCCAAAAATAAAAAAGTAACAAAAAAACATAATTTAGTTAATTGAATTCAATAAAAACACATACTTTTTATTGTTTAGGGAGGTTGCTAAATATCTGTTATCCCCCCCCCCCCATTTTTTTAACCCCCTACGGCACATTTACACACTGAGGTATTTATGTCTTTGTACACATATTCATAGCTTTTTCTAACTAATTTAATAGTCATAGAATAATATTTGTTCTATATAATGCGATTTTAATACATTATTATAACAAACATGTTTAACAAATATAAACGCAAAATAATTTCAATGCATTTATGGGCTTTGTTTTGCATTATTTAGTTATATTATATAGAAAAACAAACTAAACAATAACTACATTTTTGGTATTTTTAGCATGTTTATGATCATCAAAACTTATATGGACATATTACACACACACACACACACAAATGCAAATCAAAAAATAATGGCACCGAATATGCATGGGTGAGCATTTTTGCATGGAACTTCTCTATGACAACTGCATCAGAGTGTTGCATCATTTTCTAATTTTTTTTTATTTTATTCAAAACAACGAATTTTTTTTGGAAATTTAAATTACTTTATTGTGATTTTTGTTGTTATTTTGTGTTTGTTTTATTTAATGTTTTATTGTTGTTATAGCTTTTATTGTTGTTACAACAAAACTTTTAGTCACATGTGTCCTATGCCAATTTATTTTTACTAATAAATGTGTGCCAGACAAATAGACAGCTTAAAATTGCATTAAAAAAAAGTTCAAAAATAAATAGAAGACAAATAGAAAAAATACTTAAAAGGGGGTATCAATAGGAACGGGTCAGTGTTAAATCAACGATTAGACGGCGTTGTCTATGGTCATTGAGCGGGTTAGATTAAAATTGTATAAAAATGGGCTCAACCTAAAAGAGACAGAGTTCAGATCTCCACAAGACACAATGTGTATAATTGACTTTAAAGCGGGGTTTTTCGCTGAGATAGAGTCAAATTAAAGAAGGCAGCTCGTAATCAGTGAAGCAGGAGCAATACACACCATAACATTTTTTACCTGTTTCTTTAAATATTTTATATGTAAATACTTTAAATAAATACTTAGAATCGAACATATCCTTCCACTGTCACCCTGTCGCAAAAAGCTTTGGCTATAAAAAAGGTGTAAGGATATTTTTGCAAATTTTATAATAAAGATTTAAATGCAATATCATCAGATTCATCAGATTCCGTTTTTTTTCTCCTATATTTGTCCAAGAAAGTGCAGGAAAAATGATTTTTTCACCCGAGGGAGGGTAACGTCGTTGCAATAATCGATTGTGCGGATTTGTCAGTCACGATGTCGCAGTGGTAAAGTGAGCATCGCGCGTTCGCTTTGGAGATATTTTTTAAGAGTAATGATTCTTACTTGATTGCTCGTCGACAATTTTGTTCAAAAGTTCGGTATTCGGCGATGTACCGAGTGAAAAGTTATTTCTATTACCGTTTAGCCGTTTACGTTAAAGCCCCGACTTTTAATACGGAATAGAGCAGCCTCGGTGGGACTTCCAAGAGCGGTTATTCATGAAATTCAAAAAAGAGGATCTGAAGTTCATTCCTTTTATAATCCAAATTATCCAAGAACTGAAAGAAAGTGACTTTGATTTACGCAAAAATTTTTGTGAGACGATGTGGAGCGTTTTCGCTCAGTAAATCTCATTTTCTGAAGCGACCAGGCTTTTTTTTACTTGAACGACCATGTCAACAAGCAAAACCCGCAACGCTCAATTTAAACAGCAAAAGCCATTGCATTGCCTCAGGGTGACTGTTTAGCGTGACTTATCTACGCGTAATACAATTGCACCATTTTTTGTCGAAAATTCTGGAGGTTAGGCTACGGATGTCAACGGTGAAAATTATCGACGCACGATGACGGAATTTTTTCGCCAAACTTGCGAATTTATCCATTGTACAATTTACACACGTGATTTTAACATTATGTGGCGACTGCACACACAACCAGAGTTTCGATGAATTTGCTTTGGGAAAAATTTCCCAGAAAACTGATCAGGTCCGAGGACCGAGGTCGCCTGATCTAACTCCCATTTATTTTTTTTTAATGCGCTACCTCAAAGAGAGAGCTTAGAGTAACAATCCCTAATCTCTTGTGGCTTTAAAGAAAAATATTCTTCGGGAAATCAGCTCAACTGAACGAAGTTAAACTGTAGCGTATGACGCAGAACAAAAGGCTCCGTTTGGAACAGTGTGTTCAACTAGACGAAAGACATCTGGATGAAATACACTTAAAAAAAATCGCTTTCCATTCTATCGTTCAATGCTTTTAATTAAACTTTGTGTCATTTATTACGTATTTTATTTAAGTTTAAAAACATAAATCTGCCACCAGACACCCTGTATTTAATTAATTCGACTTCAAAGTTACTTTAAAAAATCTCATTTAATTTAAAAATAAACAACGAATTATTCAGCGAATGACTCATTTTGTAAAACGTAAAATTAATTTATTTTCTTTTCATATTTTTTTAAACATTTTAATTTTTATTCATTTACTAAAACAACGTTCTATCTCAAAAAGCACAAATTCCAGACAAATAGTTTTAAACATTTTATGGTATTTTATGATTTATTAATTATATTTTTGCTGTGTTTTAAAATATGCAAATTTTAAGTTATGCCACTTTTTAAGCGAAAGGCTCAAATGTACTTTCACAGATAATTTTGCACTTCTTTCTGTTATGTGTATAATTTTCTGTTCACTGCTGATGGCAACAAAAAATAAGAAAAGATCTCGTGATTACCAACGCCTTTTCTTATATTTTCTTATGCCACTTAATTCGGTCAAACGGTCTTTGACTTGTTCACAGTGAAGTGAAAATTATTTTCTTTTTATTGTTTTTTTTTTAATTTCTTTTTATGTTTTTGGCAAACAAACCTACAGAATTTCTGTGTAAAGAATTAAAACTAAACCAAAAATAAATTTACAATCAAATAAAAATATTTTGTGATTTTTTTTGTTGTTTTTTCAGTTTGCAAAATATATTTTTTTATTTGAATAATTATATGACGGCTTTAAGCGGATATTGCATAAATTATTTTAAGTTTTTAAAACATTTTGGGGTTAATGACCCTGAGGCGTTTTGTGAGTGAATGGAGATAATTATTGTAAATACAAAAAGGAGTTATTACAAAATAGAGCCATACGTAATCGTGTAATTATAGCTGGATAAAAGTATGCATTGGCTGAGCTAAAACTTGATTTAATTATTTTCTGTAATATGGCGACCGTATTCGTATAATGTAATATTTCTTTGAAAAAGCAAATTATTTTTTGAATTGCATTCTAACTTGATCTATCGGCGAAACGTTATAGCGGGCCCTAATATTATATATTAAAAAAAAAACATAAAATTAAATAATATTTAAAGTTAAATGTAGAATTTTCAACATAGATTACAAATATAGTTCCAATTACATTTAAAATTTAGATTCTACCGTCACTGCATTAATATGATTTTTAAAGATCGTCTTCTACCACTTAAAAGAATTTTCTTATGCTTTAGATCAGACAACGTGAAAAGAGTTTAATAAGCAAATTTGGGCATCTTTATTAAAAAGTTAATATGTGTGTTTACATATAAATAACAAGATTGAAAAAAAAACAAACATTAAAAAATCCACATTAAAGTTTAAAAGTTGGCACGAAAAACGCATTAAATCTAAACACAGCATGAAGATTTAATTAGTTTTTTAAAATTAATTTTTTATTTAAATTTTGGCAACACCAGAAAGTCTAACAAGTAAACGCAATTAAAAAAAGGAATAAAAAAAATTTTGATAATGTAAATAGGGTGTCCCAAGACTTGTGCTTTAAAAAAATTCAAATCTTGAGCTTTATGAAAGATGCGAAAAAAGTCAAGTTGGTTTTTAAGACATTAACCCTTATCAAGTTATAAAAATAACACCTGGGCACAATGGAAAAATATGCTTTAAATGGTATGTTTCGCGACATAAGCCTGCTTTTTTAAACTATCATGCTTGGTTGGTTCACAAGGCAGTTTGGCCTGCTGTTAGCCTGTCAAGAAGTGTCTAAAATTACCCTGTTTTGATATGACCGTACCTCTCGATATATGCTTAATCTCTTAAAACTTATGATTGGACTTAAACTTCGGGTACGCCCGCAGTTGGCCAGTTGGTCCAACAATGTAGACGTGGAACCATTAGAATAGCCTTACGGAGGATATATCCTAGATGTTCCAAGTCTCTTCTTGATCTTGATAAACAAAGAATAGAACACACTGTGTGCTTCTATCCGGTAATGTATGATGTTTGGGTCAGACCTTTTGATACCGACAAACTAGATGGCCTGTCAGATGTAGCGAACATTGATCTCTATTAGAGATAGCGGTTCGTTCAAAGACAGGGACGACTACGGGGTGACTATTGCCAACAAATTTTTTGCTGCATAATATCTAACACTCAGGTTATGGGAAGGATGATAGAGGAAGTATCATTTGTAGAAATTTGGTTTAAATTTCTCGATATCTTTCGAAAGTTTATTCCAAATATGAACCGTGTGTCTAAAGAAAGTGAAATTCACTTGTCAGTCATCCGCCAATGGATCTGCTCCTCTTGAAAGAAGAGTATCACGCAAAACACCCTGGGTTTCAAGAACAAGTTCCCTGATTTCTTCAGAGCACATTCCATTATAGTTTCGATAGAAAAGTGAAACACATTTCGCATTTCGACAATGCTTAAGTGAATTGAGATAATAATATATCCCAACGTTACAGACGAGTACCTTTGCCTATTTCTTTACGTAGTCAAGTAGCTCCAAAATATACTTTAGAGTGCCTATCCATACATGGGAACTAAATTTAATTTTCGATCAAATGTATATGTAGTATAAATAAAGAGAAGTTCTTTGGGTAAAAAGTACTTGGAACACCACTGCAAGAAGCCAAGACACTTGGATGCTTTCTTTGATAAAAAAAAGTGCTCCATTCAGCGGGCGACGCACTGGATTTCCATGCCCAGAATATGAAGAGTTTCTGCCTCCCCAACATTTGTTCTATTCATCAATACACATGATGCAGCATTGTCGACAATACGTTAATATATCTAAAGAAAACATTGGGTCTAACGGCAATTAAATCGTTCCTGTTCGCACGATCTCAATCGGAGACTACCATCAGATCCCGGGTAAGTGTGTCTTTCATACTCTGCTTCATAGCTCCTAATCCCCAAAAAATCAGGCCTAGAGCCAAATCAATATAAATGGCATATGGTGTTGTCGTCTGCAAAAGAATTTAAAGGATTGATAGTCTGACATAAGAGGTCATTAAGAAAGATTAGGAATAAAGTAGGATAGAGGACGGTGTCCTGCGATACCACTGAATTGATTTTGAACTCATCTCTGAAAAAATACTCGACATGAGTCACGATAAAAATTGTCCACTGACACTTAAAGAAATAGTTTTAAATAAGCTTACGATGGTATTCTCTATCAAACGCCTTAGAATATCTAGAGCCACCACTTTACGTTCTTCAAAAGGATGAAAGGGGGTACACAATTCCGTTAGAAATGCCAGAAATACGTAAGTATTGACAGTCGCTTAATAAACCATTTGACCCTAGATAAATAACAAGGTGACAGTTGTAAAATACTCCTGAACAAATAGCTATTGGCCGGTAATTTTCAGGGTTCAGGGAATAATCGGTAAAAGTCCGGTAGGGTAGACATTGCTGAAGAGGTTAGCTAATGGACACGCCAGCATCGAAAACATTGTTCAAGATCAGTGCTGGTATTCTATCTGGCCAAGGAGACTTTCCAATGTTAAGATCCGGTAAATTTTTTTTAACTGCCCGAGATCGAAAGAATATGGCTGACATAGCCCTAGAAACTCTTTCAGGCTCGGGCAGTAATTAGTTGTTTTCCAGAAACTATTTTAGCCCTAAAGTTAGCTTTTCTAAAATGTCATTCCTTAGTAAGACACGACTAAGAGACCCAAAACAAACAACCAAAAGCTCTTGCTTAAGCCAGGATTTCTATCCAGGTCTATTGGAAATCTTGTTTTCCAAAATATAGGATATCAATCCCAGTAAAATGCTACTTTCGAGCATTCGCAATGGCATTGACATTATTATCCAAGAAACATAGTTTCCAGTTAAATTGCCGAAAAAGGTCATTGCCAAGCGAGTTTTTTCGTAGACAAAATTGAGCAATTCTGAACTGTCTCAGAAGCATTGCGAGGTCTGGAGAATGAAGAAGGAGGGAAAAATCTTGCAATGGTACGAATTTCTATGAGATGCAAAAACACCTATTTCGTACTTTTTAGGGGGAGAAGTAGGAAAAAGTTCGATAGTACTATTTTGGTGCCTTTGTTCCATTCTAGACACGAAATGTGTGTAAGTTCGTATACTAGTTGCGCAAGGTGATTTTGTGCGGTAAATAGCTCAATATAGCGGCCTTATGGATTCGTAAATTGAGTGGCGAAGACAAGAGGACTTTTGAACATGGAAGTCACCAGCAACAACGATCTCACTGATCGGTCAATCTTCAAGGATTCTAGTTACAGCGACGGAAAAAGAGTTGAAGCCATTAATTGTGATGTCAGTTTCAGCGTTTGAACTTCTGTAAAGAAGTCAGAGGTATAGATTTTGGGACCTGATTTTGAATTTAACCCAAAGACAGCTAAATTCTGCATCGTGATAAATGGTTGATGACGCTGGTGCAAAATGTCTATTCGAATGTATAATGCAATGCCACGATGAAGAGAAAAGAGTGACAGAATATGATACCCAAACATATGCAAATTCTAAGGGCCAGCATCCTCAGAAAGATAAGTTGCACAAAGCGCCAGTAAATTCCTAATTTTTTGAAATCCCTTCTTAGTGCCCATAGTAGTCCAAATTAGTTTATATGTAGTTTTATATGTAGGTTGCGCTAAAGTTTTTGATAAACGTTTGTCATCCCCTAATAAACTTAACCATCTGGCAACCTTATTAGAATAACAATTTTTAGAACAACTTTGAAAATAAAAAATGTAAGCTTGTATGTAAAATATTAAACAAAATGCAACCGGTTTCAATTTTAAATAAACATAAATTTGTGTATTCAATTTTATATTAAATACAAATGATGTAAGAAAAATTAATTATTTATTAGAAACATTAATTACCAAGTGTTAAATATTTTAATTTGCGTTTTATTTGAATAATAAAATACAAGAATACAAAACTATAATTTATGATGGAGGAGTCATGCATAACATGCGTATGTGACAATCAAAAGTCGTAAATTATTATTTTAAAGTCCAAAAATGGAAAAACATAAGTGTGAGCACAAACAAGTGCGTGTTTCCTTTTTCAAGTAATAAAAATAATTATTTAAATTAATTTTTTTTAGTTTGCAAAAATTAATTCTAGCACTACAGCACTATTGCTATTTATGTATGTTTGTTGAACGGTTTGTGTTAAAGAGAAAACATTTGTTCTTGACACAATTATGAACAAATGTTGTTGTTTGCTCATAACAGTGGATAAGTGGTTGTTTTTTATACTTGTTTTATTATTTTTATAAATTTTCGTTGTTTATAGTCATAAGTTATTTTTTTTTATATTTGACAAATTTCAATTTGACAACTTTTCTCGTCATTTTTGTTTTACCAAAAAAAGTAGTTAAGAATGCTTGCACTTTGTGTGGGCAAAATACCTTAAGAAACATTTAATCGAAATCTTTATAAAAATTTATTTATGGAAAATAATTATTGTAACGATGCACTATGGTCGAAAAATCACTTTTCTTGGCCAAAACTATTAAAACTTAAAATAACGGAATTTGTAACTAGAATTTGAATTTGCAGTATACTTTAAGTGTTTTTGTATAAAATAAATATTTTTTTTTGTAAAAAATTAACAACATTAAAATTTTAATTTAAAAAAAAATTTTTACATACAATTTTTTTTCTTTTCTTTCTGAGTTTTTTGAGCTGCTGTCAAAACCGTAGCTAAATATCATTTCTGTTGATACGAAGTTACCCGTAATTGTCGCAAATACTTCTTTTTATTAGTGCGTCCTTATTTTTTCCTTTCTTCTGCTGGGTCAACCAAATATCAAAAACTGCTGAATTCTGTAAGCAAATTACGACTGAAAAAAAATTTACTCAAAAACCGCAAAAAACCGCAAATCGAGATAAACATTTTCAAAAACTAAACACTTTAAAGTAATTTTGGTTTTTAATCTTATGCTTAACACTCCTAAACAAAATGTGTTAAGCTTACTCAAACTTAAAAAATAAAATAAATTCCAAAAGGTTAAAGACTTTTGCAAAAAGTTATTTTATTTTTTTGAGTATTCAATTTTTGAGTATTATATTTTACAAAATTAATTAACTTACCATTACCTTCGTTTTCCATTTGAACCTTTATTTAACACGCGTTGTTTTCAGCTTTTACAAGCAAATGAAATAAGCTTTATAAAACACCGAACGCAATTCTGTTTACAAATGAAGCAAACAAATTCAACTTCGATGACTCACCGAATAACGGTTAATTGCATATTACAATAACAAAATTAATTTTTGGTTGTTTTAGAGTGTTGACTACTAGATTTCAAAAACAAAAACATATTTCGTGAGTGTAAACATTTTGACTTTTGGCCAACGAAATGAAATTTCCGACCACAGTGCGATGGATTGAAAAAAACCTAGAAGGATAAAGGGAAACTAAGAATGCAGAAGGTTAAAAGTATTTAAGATCAATGTAGTCGAGTGCTTATGATTTCCTTAGCGTTTGCTGTTTGATGTCCAAAGACCTTGAAGCGTAACTATGTTGGAAGAGAATCAAAAGACAGCTTGCAAAAAACTCTGGTCTTGCTGCCATAAAAAAAAAATAAAACTCAAAGAACAGACCCAAATTGAGGGCAAAAGTCTAACTATTTTGTACTTGATGAAGAACGGTGTAAGAAAAGTTTAAATGCCAATAAAGTGTATGGTTTTTAGGCTGCATTAGATAATCATTGCTTGTAGTGATAAACACAAGGAGTGTTAGGAACACGATCAGCATTTTTGGTTTCCGTAAGGATAAAAGACCTGAGTTTTTCAAACCTTTTTATCTCAAGAGAGTAAGTGTTTATTTATCAGGCAGAGATTCTTCCGGTTCTACGAGCGTAATATCATCTTGAACACATGTCGTTCAAGAGTAAATATTCAAAGAGTTAAGCTCGGTTTGTTGTACGTTATTAGCAATGGTCAAAAGAATTTGGGGAAGTTCACTTAAATTTGCTGTTGTGGAAAAATTTCTTGAAAATTTTCCATTTTAGACCCCACAAGTGAGCCACATCTGATATAACATCAGAATTGAAAAGGAACTCTGGCTGAAACAAAAGCTGGGCAGAGGCACAGTATAAGCTTCATCGATTACAGTGCTTGTAGGGTTGAGTGACATGTCATCCATCACCTTGCTTAATCCTTTATTTTGTTTTTTTTTGTTTTTAGAATTATCCTATTTTATCCTTATTCAAGTTGCTGCAGAAAGTTTTCATCTTGTGCCAGCTTCGTTGCAATTAAAGGCTGCGGAGTTCCCAAGTTAACTGCCTGCTGCATTCTAGCCGTAAATTTCAAAATATTTGCTCGTTCATTTTCGATTACGCCGCAGTCTTCTGAGAAATCTTTGATCATATTTCTTTATTGCAATACTGTCCTAGATTAACTTCTTCCGAACACAATTGCTCTAGTCGAATTTTCACGTTTATGGTTTCTGCCTGTGCCTTGAGTAGGGAAAATATTCTCTGATGGCTTGAACCTTCACATCTAGGACAATGTCTATCTCTTATTGTTTGTTTTCGGGGTTTCAGCACAAAGCATAGTCGATTGATCGTCAATGCTTTTAATATAGGAATTCTAATGAGAAGTTTAAAATTTCCATTCGAACCGAATGCCGTAATTTGTGGCCAGGGGTCATCGAGAAGGAATCGAATGCCGTAATTTGCCCCCTGTTCTTCTCTCTGTGTTATAGCAATTCATGTAAAAACCCATTTCTGCAGGCATTTTCTGGTATCAGCGCAATAGTGCAGTTATCTTTGACCTTTACTTAAGGGTTTGCAGTGAGACAATTCTTTGGTCGCCTTTCAACTTTCCAGTGTTTTCAAAATGTGTTGGCGGTTAGAACTACAACCCCACCAGTTTATTTCCCTGTTGTGGCATTTTGCGCAAGTGCAACCTTGAAATATACGCGAACTTTAATAGCTTGGATATTTAAAATCCTCTATAATATCCTTGCTGAAAATATCCTAAATGTCTTGCTTCGTTTAAAACAATGTGCAAGTTTGACTTCTTGTAGAATTTCAATGTGACACTTTCTGTTCATTGATGTCCGCCATAACCCAAAAGGGTAGGTTAGAAATAGACTAGTAATGCTTTTGTATAACCAGTGTGTTATCTTTTGACTTAGATCGCATTACGAGCCTATCGTTCTTCTACGTAGGTCCATCGGTGAGCTTCCACTGTTCATTTGCCGAGTCTGAACTACCCACAGGCATTTACCTTTAAGATATCATAATTGTTCTGCCCAAGATATAATAACGACAAATGGATTAGATAACCTTATGGTTTGGAAACAGCGAACTTAAGCTTTTTTATAGCATTTTTGAAATTTTTCTTTAATATTGAATATCGCAATTTTTTATTTTTTTAGTTTTAATAGAAAAATAATACGGGAATTATATTCTTATATTTTCTTAGAAATAAACTTATAGTAAAATAAATTTTACTTCCAACTAAATGACAGACTCACATAAAAAATGGGACAAAAATATTTAAAGAACTTTAACCGAAGTTTAAACCAATTTTATGACTATGATGGATGTGTATTGTAAGTACATGTAGTTCGCAGTAGATTTTGTTAAAAATTTTGTCTATACTTAGTAAGCCCATTCGGTATTTTATGGCTAATAAAAGCAAAACCAATTACTACAGCAAAAATTATTGTATTACAAATTTGCAAATGTTGATGGAAAATATATATTTATGTATGTTTAAAATTTAATAGCAGAAAAATAAAAAATACAGGGTGGCTGATGAAAGCTGCCCAAGGGTATGACCGACCTCCTCAACTTCAATTATTTTTCAAAACTTCATGAATTATTTTAATATAAGTATATGCGGTAATTCAAATGACTTTCACTCTTGGTGACACATGTGCGAATTTTTCTAAACTATTTTTTTTGGTAGCAGCTTTTATCAGCCACCCTGTAGTTAAGGCCTTCATTCAATATGTTGTTTTAACTGTATGACTCTTTGTTTTATTTACTACAGTGTTTTATTTTGAAATCTGTAAAACTTTTTGTTTAACCTACCCTTAGTTTTTGGCTTTTTTTTGTTGCTTACAGATAATAATTATCCTTAATAATTCAGTACTTTTTATAAATTGAAAATAAAAAAGTAACAAAACATTTCAAGAAGGCGTATCATACATTTAATTTATAAAATTTTGTTATTGCAAATATTGAAATGTCTGCTATAAAATTCGGCTAAACAAAGGATGTTAAGTATAGAATAGAAAACAAAAAAAAAAAAACTGGAAAAAATAAAATACTGTAAAAAGGGCGGGTCGACATTATCGTCAAATTACCCTTCTCCATGTTAAAAGCAACGTAACAACAACGATAACAACAATAAAAACCCTACAAAAACAATAGTTGCTGCATAATAAAATCCTAAATTAAGGACTAATGTTTTGAATGAAGACCATGACCAGGATAAACACAATACAGTTAGATAGACATAATGTAAAAGAAAAATAGAAAATAAAGATAGGTATGAATGGGAAAAGAAGAGGGCGAAAATTTACAAATAATGAAAGGAAAATTTGGTATTAACTGCCATTGTTTGTCAATGTCGACGTGGTTAAGTAAAGCTGGTAGATTAACAACAATAATAAAATATGACTAAAATATGAATGAATGATTTTTGTTTGATATAAAGAAAAATTTACACGTGCTGTGCTATAGTTTGTGTTTCCTTTTTTTCCTATAAATAAAAGTATGTATAACCTAGCAAACATTTTGTAAAAAAAGTTTTATATTTAGTTAATTTGAAATAACTAATAGAGGTAGTATCAAGGCGAACTCAAAAAATTTGCCCTCTGAATTTCCTTTTTGTGTTTAAGAAAGTAAGTGTGAAAAAAGTCTAAAGTTCAAACAAAATTATTAAATCTGAAAATCACTTTTACAAACTTTTAAGACGAATTCATAATCAGCTGTATTAGTGCACCCTGGGAAAGTTATTTATAATTTAAATGATAAGTTTAAAAGAACAATTTCAATTGTAACGTGATTGTTTACTTCTTTGGAAATTGGTAAGCGTAGTCTAATATGATTTTAAATCGTTTGCTGGTATATTTTTGCTCATGTTTTTAGCATTTAACAACAAATAACCGAAAATTTTTGATATATGGTTTATTTATTGTGGTCGTTGTGCAAAGGGATGAGGTAGTTTGTTAGTCATTATGGAGTAGGAGTAATTGGGACAACAACAATTACCCAAGAAAAAAATGGCAAGGAACACAAAAAAGAAAAAAGAAAATTCGCTTCGCGTGCCAAATTGTTTTTAAACTATTCAACCATGGATTTTTGGTCTCTATTGTAGCGGAAGATGTAATTGCGCCCCCACATACACAACTAGCAAGCCAACCATCAACCATCCCATGATTAAATTTTACCAAATTGTTACATTGGTTTTGTTGCGGCAATTATTTTGTTGAATTTAAACATTTCTGTTCTACATTTATTTTTATCAGTGACTAGTCAAGCCTTTGTGCAGCTCCCTTTTCTTTAGTTTTTTTCTTGAGTTGGGTTTATTTTTATGGAGGGAATAACAAACAGTTTATGGCTGATATATTTACAAGGTTAAAAATTACATTTTTTAACTTTAAGGAACCCAAAGTGCAATAAATAATGCAATAAAAAATTAACAAGTAGTAAAATAGTTGTATAATAATAAATGATGGTGACTTAAGGAAAAATCTAAAGAAAACAACAGGAAATGTTATGAAAAAATTTAGTTAGTAACTTTGAAAGCTTAAAGTTTTATACTTATAAATCCTGACCATAACAACTTTTATTTTAAAAACCTTTTTGCAAATAGCTAATACCTTGAAAGTTGGTTGAAAGTAAAAGTTTTGTAGATTGTAAATGAATTCAAAAAGTTTTGCCCTACTTCATTTATTTGAAACAGCTTCGGTTGCTCAACGAAGCTTATAGAGACCATGTTAAATCGGTTGTAGACGGTTTGTGCGGTTCAGAAAAGGTGATTTTTACACAAAAGATAAATCGTTCGAAGACCAAATATTGGAGGCATTTGGCATTGACGTCAAAGTCCGCAAGAGTTGGCAAACTAATTGAAAGCTATTCAAGCAGCAATTTCATTTTCAACAGCGACTTGAACAATTGGCCATTTGATTGCAAGGCGTACGCTTAACCCACTCAACGAACAAGGCATTCCATTTTTTAAGGTGTTAAACTTAGTTTTATTTTCTTACCCCCACATTCAAATATTCAACTCTAACAACTGAACTTGGGGTGAGTTTTGCACAAGCAAAGGCAAAAAAGCTTTAAATAAAATCAAAGCTGACTTTTTTAAAGAATTTGTGGGCAAACATCATTGCTAGCATTTACTTTTCAAAACCGATTAAAATTTTAATTAAGACAATTAAATTTTTAATTGAAAAACATTTTTTGGTTTATGAGTTAATTGATTTAATTTTAAAAAATATGGGGGCAGACATGAAACCGTATTATTAAATAACTGTTAAAAGCTTTTCAGAAAAAAAGGGTGGGTATTTTTGACTCGGCCTGTATTATACGAGTAGTTCAGGTCCGTGTGCTATTTGTTTCGATCAATGCAGTAACCTCTCTTTTAGATGCGATTCCCTTCAGAGCAATGTTTGTTTGATTTCTTCTTTGTCTTAAAAGATAAGCAAAGCAGTGTTTCTGGTGCAGAGCCCCCAAGCTACCAAACCGATGGCAAAAGAATAGAGATAACAATGGTTCGGCAGAGCAGGCAGCCGTCAAAGAAACGAAAGCAGATCCCTTTAGTCCGCTTAATTTAGCCCTTTTTGTGTTTAATGGCTAAGACTGTAAATAAATTTATATTGTACAGATGCTTAAAAATAAAAGAGAGAAAAATTAAAAAACGAGGCCGCCTTACTTATACACAAAAAGATAATAATTTGAAATAAAACGTTAAAGTTAAGCAGGGTACACCTATACACAGGGTACACTCATACAGGTAATATCAAGAGCCCAGCGGACTGTAATAAAGTTGACAAACACTTTTACAAATATTTAATTTTAAATGAAATTTTTAATTTTTTTGACATTTCTACGTTTAAACACAAAAACGAAATGTAAAGGGCGAACTTTTTGAGAAATTGAATGTCAAAAAAGTTTTTTTTTCCAAATAAAATAAATAGATCTGACCAAGGAACATTCAACAAGGTAAAACCGAGGCGAATTCTAAAAATTCGCCCTCTGCATTTTCTTTTTGTGTTTGTACGGAAGAATTTTAGAAAAATTAAAAATTTCATATAAAATTAAATTTTTATAGCGTTATAATGTCAAATTGGTTTTAATCAGCTGGGCTCTTAATATTACCTGGTTGAATGTGCCTTGGGTCTGACAATCACTTGCATAAAATTTTAAGACGAATTCATAATCAGCTGGTTTCTTAACACTACCTGTATTAGTGTACCCTGGAGTTAAGCTTTCATGTAATGTCCTGAAGAGTCTGATATATCCTAAAGCTACGTTTAAAACTCCACTGTTTAAAACAAAGAACGGAACTCGGGATTTGATTTATTCCTGCCTTAAAATTGATGTAAGTTGGACTTATGTTCTTAAGACTGCTCAATGATTATTTTAACCATATGTATGTGGTTTATAAAATTAAATTCGTCTCAGAAATAGCCTTGTGGTCAGGTGGTTTCATACTTAATGCATAGGTTTGCCCTTTTCTATGTTTATGCGGTAAGCAAGTACTCACCCGACAACATATTGACTTAAGTGGTTTAATAACGGATAGGATCGAATAAATTACTTAAAATAATGGTGTAAAGTACATCTATTTGCCTCCTATGTGAATTGCCCCTACTCTGCGCTAGAGACTGTGTTTTCTGGAAATCAGTCTTACTTAATAAAAAGCCTAGACAAAGGGTAAATTGCTGCAAAATTCAATTAAGTCTTTGTTTCATATTGATTTTACGATTTTTTACTTCCTCTTTTGTTTATCAAAAAGTTTGTTCAAATAAAAGAAATTTTATATTTCAATCTTCAACATGTTCGAAGTTCGCTTCATACATTAAACTAGTTTTCCTGTTATAAATGTACATTTTATGTTAAACTTTATTAAAAACTTGCCCTCAACAATTATAAGATATATTTATTGTTTTTTATTTTTGTTGGAATTGGCAAAAGATGCCAAAATTAAGAAAGTTATTTGTGGTCTTTGCAACATCCCTTAAAGTTGCTTTAAGAAGAACAAGAGAAATAAAATAAAGAAAACTGGGGTAAAAGTCTTATAACTTTTGATACTTATTCCAAATTGAAACAAAGAAAAAAATAATTTGATCTTAAGCAGTAACCATTCATTGACGCAACCCTCTTTACGGTGTAAAAGGTATAAGGAGGAAGGCATAACAAAAAGCATGGAACAGATTTGTAAAAAGTATCCAGTAATAAATGAATATAGAAAATGTAAGCCATTGACGACCCCACTTATACCGACATGACAGATTGAAACAAAGCAAACATAATCCATATATGAATATTAGTAGGAACAGTAACAAATATAATATTTTGTAGTGTGTGTGTATGCATGAGCCTTTCCCACTTCAATATATCCAAACACTCCTCCATAAACATGTTTGTTGTAGATGGATATTAACAAAAACAAACAATAACAAGAATCAACCATATCAACGTCAGTGTCATATCAGTGTCATCAGCACATGTCACTGTTAAATAATTTTCTTTGGATATCACAGCAAAACAAAGCAAAATATTATTTTAAGGACAATAGCAACATGAAGGTAGGAAGAAAAAAAGGAAGGACGAGAGCAAAAAATAACATTATGGATACATGGGGGTATAATGAATTTAGCCTTAATAGAATGATTAATATTATCTGAGTTATAAAAATGTTGATGTTTCAATGATGAAAGAGATGAAGACTGAAAGATTGAAAGAGAAAGATATAGACAGAGCAAGCATAAGGAAAACATAAAGAAAAAATTTTAATACAAAACTCAACATGATACAACAAAAGTAATCAACCAAAAAAAGTTTAATGACATTTTAAATATTTATATGAACGTACACTACCAAACAGACAAGTATTTTAATCCTGGCAATATGTTGCCATAAGCTGAAATTAAAAAAAATCAAATGACAATTTAAAAGAAGTAACATTTTTGGAAACCAATTGTTTTGAGTCGAAAACTATCATGTAAGACGAGGTCAATTTTTATTTGAATAAACATGTAGACAAACAAGATTTGCGCTTCTGGGACACAGAGACTCCATAATATAAAATTACTATATGGTAACTAACAGGCGCCTTGTTTTTTCATTAAAGCGCGACATTATAAACTTTTAAAAGTCCGATTTTAGTTTGCCTTATGCCTCGTTTTAAATACTGACTTTCTTGGACTTCTTGTGAATTGCACTCTTGCTCTCTTTTCCATTTACCTATGGAATGCTTGTCTTTCCTTTTTTCTCTTCTTGACTATTCTGAAGGGACTCACAGTGGGCCTAAAGGCCTCCGGGTGGAGGTGGCGAGTTGGACTCGTCACTACTCTTCGTAACCTAACCTAACTTATGCCTCGTTTTTAGTTATTAGACCATTGCTAGCCTAAGCTTCGACGATATGGTATACATCAATTGCAAAGCAATACGACATTATAATAATACAAAAGGTCTAACTTAAATGTTGTCTTGGAAAATGGGAGGCAGAAAGGGTCATTTCGACAATGGCATTGAAAAAATTTTAAAATATAAACTCTTGAAACCTGCGTTTCTAACCAGGTGGCAAGTACGGTAAAATGCCTACAAGGATAGAGAGTTTGACAAAATAAAGGGGCTGCTACTGCACTGAAAGCAGATCGACAATCCAAAGTGATTTGGAGTTTAATGCCCTAGAGGAACGGTTTAGTGCACGGATGGCTCTAAGGCGAAGTTAAAAATGGAACTGTAGCCCGGGGATTAAGATCCACTTCCGATTTTCAGACCATAACATTGTCCTATAAGCAAAAGTCTGTGCAATCATGGTCACGTGCAAGTCAAACAAACGTGAAAACCTGAACGGATACTTAAACGTCGCCTAATTTGACTAATCCGGACTTCTTTTTGTGGGGATATCTAAAAATCAAGGTTTATGAAAACTAACCAGAAACTCTGGAGCAACTCAGGTAAAATATTTGTGATTAAATTACTGAAATACCGCGTGAAATTTGTGATAATGTAATAAAAAATTTGCTTAAAAAGGCTCGCATTTGTGAGGCTAACAGAGGCGGACATTTATCTGGTATTAAATTTCATACATAATTGCCGACATTAAAAAAAACATTTTTTAATATGAAAACCATTCTCCTTCCTGCGGATACCCTGTAGTTTAAGCTATATTTGTTTACAGTCTCAAAAAATATGTAAAGTAAGGTTAGGTTTTCATCTAGATTAAGAAATCAAAAAATTAGGTTAAGAATTTAAAAAAAAAAAGATTTTAGAGATTCATTAAACCTTCCCCTTTTATTGCCGCACTCTTAAGACATTTGATTCTAATAATGAGTCCTTTGATATTTTTTGTAGGGGAGTCTTTAACACATCTACCCTTTTTAAGATTCTTTTCCCCTTTAAATATTCAAGAATGATATAAACTGAATTGACGCTACTTACTAGTCGCAGCCCTAAACGGATGATGCCCAGAAGAACTTAAGTGCCCAAAATAATTAAAAAACTGTTGCTTTTCAGTTGTGAATCTTTAAAGTGTTTTATCTTGAATAATTACTCAAGTTTAAGTAATCTGCTTAGAAAATACATTTTCTTCAAAATCTTTATTATTTCTGTTTTCTTACCACCTCCAAGAGGGAGAAACTCATAAATTAAAAAAAATTTCGCTTAAACTAAGTTCCTGTTTTAAGCTTTTTAATTAAAAATGTGGTTACATTGCGTTATAATTTAATTTGAAATTATAATTTTTTTCCATTTACACATACTTATGTACATATTTCATATTGTTTTTTTGTTAAACATTTTCCTTTTCACTTTCCATAAAACTGCACCACTCAACTTGAGGTTTTTCCTTCAATTTTTTTTCATCTCGTTAACAACCGCTTCCTTAAAAGGAGCTTGTGGCAGCCATAAGTATGTGTGTTCAGTGGTATGTATGTAATTATAGTTGCTATATATGAAGCTACATATGTACCCGGTGCTAAATGTCATAATGATTTATCGTGCCAAATGCAAACTTTTTGCTTGGGTGTCATAATCGCCAACAATCAAAATTTTCATAGATAGCTTAACTTGATTCCTTGTCGCAGGCGTCCTCTTCAGGCTGATGGCAAAGTGCTTGATATAATTGGTAGCCCAGTCTAGTGTTTGAATTTTCTTATGTGTTCGGTTAAAGGCCTCAGATTGGAAGCAAAACTTGTGGCTAATATGTATTACAAAGCAGGTTATTCAATGCTTTATTATTAAAAATTATTCTTTTGAGCCCATCGTAAACTCATAATATACTTATACAGGGTGTCCGCCGGCAAGGTATACTACTTTGTTTGCTTACAATTTTGATTAGATGGAAGAGAATGGATCTTATATTGAGAAACGTTTAATCGAATGGCGGCAATTATTTATAAAATACAATATCAGATAAATGTCCACCTTTGTAAGCAGCAAATATGCGAAGCCTTTTGAGTATACTTTTCATTACATTCTCACACACTTCACGCGGTATTTCATTAATTTTATCATAAATATTTTGTTTGGTTGCTCCAGCGTTTCTGGTTTATTTGCATAAGCCTTGCTTTTCAGATATTCCCACAACAAGAAGTCTGTAGAAGTTAAATTAGGCAATAATGGAGGCCAATCCATATGACCATTTTTTGAAATAACATGTTGGGAAAAGAGGTCTCCCAACAATTCCATTGTAATCTGTATTCGATGCGGCACCGTCTTATTGATACCATATGTTAACCAAGCCGAAGCATGCTGTTGTGGCATATAAAAGTTTTCAATCATTTCACAATATCGCTTCCAATTGACAGGTACCGTTACGTCGTTTTTAGTAAGGCCCAATGATTCATCCTGACCAAACTGCACACCAGACTGTCACTTTTAATAGATGCAAAGGGGACTGATGAATAATTTAAGAGTTTTCCATTGCCCAGAACCAAATATTCACACATCGGATTCAATGAAAATGTGCCTCGTCACCCATTATGATTTTTTCATGAAAATCGACGATTAAATTTGATAAACTCTTTTAACGATTAAAACACGTTGGTTTATAAAATATTTTTCCATAATAGATTTGCCACGTCTCTACTTTACGACTGCCAAATATGAACTGTCAAGACTAGTCTTTACCAAAATGGCGGCAAAAAAAAACCATTCCTTAACGGCGGACACCCTGTATATCAACACCTTTATCATTATAAGCCTCGCTTCGATTGTATCGGGCACTCTGTTATCAGCATAATTATATGCCCTAAAATATAAAATCAACGATGATTTATAGGAATATGCAGCTGAAGATTTGAAGCAGTCCTGCAGCATTTTTATCCGACTGATAAAAGACAATTTTACTAAGTTTTACCTTTCTTAAGTGCAATGACACTGTAATTGAATTGTCATGCACCATTACCTTTGTGTAGTTCATTGTCATGTGGATTTATCAATGAAATTGCCATAAACGATAAATTGTTCTAGACATTGATAAATTATCATCAAACAGGATAATTTTTCTAGAAAAATTTCCTAATGACGAATTGGTTCAAATTTGCCACCGGGTATATGTAAATTACTAAGTGTGTATGTTAAAAGTAGATAAGTACGTATGTATGTATGTATGCTAGTATGTATTTATTTAGCACAAAACACTTACTGCATGTAGTAAAGAGTAATAAGCTGCTTCTAGTTGTCAACACATTTTTTAACCAGAAATGACTTACTTGTTGTTGTCGTCGTTGGTGTCTTTAACACCACGTTCCACTTGCCTTATTAGTCTTATTTTAGTCTTTGGCGTGGAATTTAAAACATAAAAAAATAAGAAATACATTTTTAAACGCTGGATGAAATTAAAGGTAGCAGTTAAAAGAAGTGGTAGGAAGTATGAGAATCCTTAAGACATAATTTTTCAAAGTAAAAAAAATTATAAAAAAGTTGCCAAAAGTTCTAGTGTTTGTATTTTCAACTTTGAATTGCTAACACTTATACTATTAGCTTTCTTAAAATTTTGATTTTTCAACAAAAATAAAATTGTCAAAAGCCTTAAAACTTTCCTACAATCATCAAAAAAAAAAAAAAAAAAAAAAAAATTCTAGCATATAAACCCTTACAGTTGAACCAAAAATAAATATTTTTTTATACCCTAATAATTTATTATAGTGCAGTTGAAAAAATGGAATGAAAAATTTTAGTTTAAAAGCAAAAAACCCAGCTGGTTTTAGCAGCGGTGAAAAAATTTTATGCTACAAAAAATGGTTTCTTACATTTAGCACTAAGAAAAATAGCAATAGCAACAGTAGTAGTTGCAATTATTATTAAGAAAAAAAATATGCAACAAATTCTATCTATTACAAACTTATAACAGCAAAAAAGAGAACAAAATAAACGCAGCCAAAGAGTCTTGTAAGTCACAGACTTATTGACGACAAGAAAACTCGATACAATTTCGAGCTACAAATAGTACAAAGTAGAGCAACATACATACAAACATATAATGGCAAAGAGAACCCAGCAAACATTTTAACTAAAATTAAATTTAATTCTATATAGAAATTTTGCTCTTGCGATAGAAAAATTATTTTTATAAAATAACAAAAAAACTTACTGGTATGCTTTCCTCTTTACAATTGCTGCCGCATTACGACAAACTAAAACCAGCCACATTATTACAGAGCAATGGCAACCTACAATAATTTCTTTTAATGAGTTTGTCGTATTACAAAATATTAGTAGAGATGATATGGTTGAAATACCACGACGACAAACAACTTTTCAAATATTTGCAATAAGTGCTATTACGGCAAAATGTCATAAAATATTAAATATGGTTGCATGTGTGTATGCGTTTGGTTGTTTTCCTTTAAATGTTATGGCAACATAATGCAGTTAATGCAATAATGGGCATATTGACAATGTTTGATAATGATCATCATGTTCTAATTCTTTTCCCGGGAAATTCTATAGCTTTTTTTGCTGCTTTTTTTAAATCCATGCATTTGTACGTATTAATCTGTTTAACACAAAAATGTTGGGAATACCTTAAAGAGACCAACATTAATTAAAAACAAATTATTCCTGTAACAGCAACAAATGAATGGTATGACAATTATTTGCAGTTGTAGACAGTTTTCAATGAATTCTAGCCATAAATGTTCAAAGATATTTATGGAGAAAAAAGCGAACTAAATTGAAATGCAGCCAAAAGAGGTAAGAAAATTTTAAAGTTGTTAAACGAAGTATTTGGTATTAAAAGGGGACCTTGAGAAACATGTTGCTTCATGAAATTACAAAACATTTACAATATGTTTTGCTTGGAATATTTTAAGTTTTTTTAATTAACTAAAAATGTATAAAAAAGTTTTTAGATAAGACAACTTGTGCTTAAATATTTTATTAATGCAGCCCGTACACTTCTTAATTCAAATGGTGGATGCGTCTGAATCAAGGCGTGTTTGGTTTTGTCAATTGATAAGTTTGGCAGTTGTCAAGTTGGCTAAAGAAAAACTAAAAGATTTTGATTTTTTTAAAGTTTTTTTAAGAGTTGCCAATTTTAGTTAGCAAATGGTATGGTTAACAATGTGGCAACCAAATAGTTTTGGGGCCGTTGGGCAACGCAAGTGAAGTAAGGTTGCTGTACATAATCGACATATTAGACTCTCTTTTTACTTCGTGTTAGTTTTCAGATTTCATAATTTTTCACAGCCTAATATAGCCTTACCCAAAAGAAAAATTTCTGTTAGATTAGTAACTATAATTTTATTTTTTAAATATGGTTTCAAACGTTCGCCCTATAGCGCTAAAGCCAATCTGGCGTAGAGACGAAGAAATGAAGGCAAATGCAAATGAGCCGTTAGTAAAATTTTGGGCTTAGTCTTTGAAACATCAGTTAGCTCTAAGATAGTGATATATAATATGGTTGGTTCTCTATGGACTTTGCCGCAATCCGTCTATGTACTAAAAAGACGATGCGCAGCATGGCGATCCTATTCACGTGCGCAATTAAGCCGACTCCAACAAAGTTACTTTTCACTTGGCTTTCTGTAGACCTCATTGTAAGGAAGCCGGCGCCTAAATACTGCAAAATCGCTACTCGCTACTGTGTAAAAAATTACACATAAGCATAGTTTGGATTGTAGATCTTGCTTCCAACCACTGTGCATCAAAGCCTTTTACTTGTTAAAATATCTCTTTTGACCTCCCAGAGGAAGAAAATAAAATCATTTTCTTGAAACTAGACCTACAAACAATGCGTCGGTTCTAAAGGAGTACTTGTGTTGGTCGAAGCATATTTACTCACAAACCGAGCTGCAAACTTCATTTAGAATATCGGACTTCAGGATATTCAGCAGATATATTAATATATTCGCAGATGGCCAAGCCGTTACCAGTTTCCTTACTGATATACTAAACTCTTTATCACACCTTGTTGTTAAATGTCGGATATCGTTAAACTGCATATCGATGCATTCGAACATAACTCTCATATGGGTGCGAGGGCACTGGACCAATAAAAGGAACTTAGCTGCCAATGTACTGGCTAAAGTTAATGTGAAACTGGAAAATGGAAAAAGTAGTTATTTCTGTGGCATTTCTTAATTTTCCTTCAAACAACAGTAAAGTATAATTAACTAAGTTGCAAAGCTATGAAGATAACTTGGCCGTGGTTTGATCTATAGCTTTTCAAATGCCTTCCTAGTCTTGACAGATGGAAGCTTAAGGATACTGCACTCGCAGTCACCGATCACTGTAGATTTGGGAAATATATCGGAAAGAAGAAATTGCCTTTTAAACATCTAGGTGAGGAGTATTCAGATGGTTGGCAACGCTGGTACGCCTGCGTTTCGCTTCGGCTAGAGTCTGCTAGATAGTGAGATCCTTGTCGACTCCCTGGCTCTGTATTCACCATTAACAAAAAAATCGTTAGGAGCTTTTTAACCATGAAGACAAAAAATAAATCATGCGCTGGGTGTAAATAATCTAAAGATATAACACACACACACACACGCTGCAACGGCTGGTGGTTGTTTTGGCAAGAATCGAACTACTTAAAGAGACCAAGGGTCTTACCACAACTATTTTTAGGGGTTTTTTGGCACTTTAAAAACAATAGATTGAAAAGCCCAACTTATGTGGCTAAAATCAGCCTTTCTAGTCCAACATAATTATCCGGGTTAGCAGCAGGTTTGCGAATAACGACTTTAAGACTTTCTTGCCTCCTTTTAAATATGTATAATTCCTAGGGCTACGGGATTAAAATCGGAGCTTTAGGAGATCTTACTGAAATTTCAAGGCCTGCCAAAAAATATCTTACATTTTACAGGCAGTACAAACCTTTTCAAAATTGTTTTCGTAGAAACTCCAATTTTTGGCCAGCAAATACTATTTTAATTCTAATAAGCATAACTAAACACTTTCAGACAAATATGAAAAACCAAACATGATTGCGGTTTTTCTCACAGTTTTTTCTCTTTTATATTATCACAAATTTTGTCCCATATAAAATGTTTTCAGTTAAACCCTTAATAATAACTTACTGTGTTTTAATTATATATTTAACCATATAAAGTCAAAATTATTTACCTGAAATGAAAAGGAAAAAAATTAGGAAATTAATAATTGGATTCTAAATTATAAGAATAAAATTAAAGGATAATTTTTATATGTATTAATTTTCTGTAGCTAAATCAGCTATTTTGGTTTTTTCTAGCTACTGTAAATGTATATTTATGATTTATTTTATTTATTTATTTCTTACTTTCATATCGTTACCTTTATATAGAAAGGTCGTTACTCGTATTTTTTATAAGCCCAGATTTTCGTATATTTGAATTCTTTTCTGCTTAGATATAACAATTAGCCTTAAAAATCTTGTCTTAGAATAAAGTTAGGGCCTTTCTATATTAAGATGACGATATGTAAGTAAGAATAGATATAGCAAGTTTTAAAGTACATATGATCAAGTTTTTAGTGCAATTTTTTTGCTTTCCTTATAATTAATGTTAAAAAAACAGGATGAGTGTAAACACACGAAACAACATTTTTTACAAACAAATAATATATTTTCAGCTATTTGAACCTGTTTTATTAAATGACAAGCTTGCAGTTAGTTCATATTTATTAACCTGCTTAACAAAGTTTGAGAAACACTCTAATTGACAACAATGTATTTTTTTAACAAATGAATTAAAAAATAATCTTATTCTCATTATAATTTTATGTTTCATTATCATCCTGTGCTCCTACAACATGGTTTTAGATATAATAAAAAAAAGTTCAAAAACGAAAGCACTTTAAAGAAAATATCCATAATAAACAAAAAGCAGGAATCAAAATTTAAATACAAAAAAAGCAAGAATTGTAAATTTTAAACATCACAGTTATTAGCATCATTGACGCTTGAGTAATCACTGACAACAACAACAGCAGCAACAAAAACACCACCAACATCATCATCAACGTGCTCGTCACCACAATATGGCAACACAAAATGCAACTGCAGCTACACATATGCACACACACCTACACTCAAACACACATTTTAAAGGATTTTCCAACACAATAAATATTTGTGGGGCCTTTAAAAATGCAATGGCTTGGGTAAGAGTTCACTTTAGTGATGTCAACTTTACTTTTTTTACTGTGTTTTATGCTCTTTTAATTTTGTAAATATTATTGAAAATTTGAAAATTTTGGTTTGTTCAAAAGTCGGGACAAAAATCTCGGATGTTTTGATCTACTATTTTCCATATCTGCTAAAATACGCATTTAAAGGTAAAATATGCATAGAGGATGCCAAAGCAACAATCAAAAGAATTCATTGTTGGGTCAATTACAGGCTTTGCTTCAAACTTATGCTCCCTTTGTTACTCCTTTAAAGGTCACATATTTCGTTAACGTTTCAAAAAAATTGAAAAAATTTTGCTTTGCGAAACATTAAAATTTTTCTGCTAAAAAATCTGTGAATATTATTTAAAAATTATTGTTGGATTAAGTTTAACCTTAGAGCTGCGAATATAAAAAATTATAAATTTTTGCAGCTGTAAGACTGCCAGGACGCGATGCAGTATTTCAATTTTTATATGCTTTTACATATGTTTTTCTTTTTGAGTTTTATGACCTTTAGATTTATACAATTAGGGAATTCACAAGGTGTTTTATTTGTCCTATTGTCATAATGTTACAAAATTTCACAATAGCTTATACACATAATTGTTGTTTTCGTACAAAAATGTTCTAAAAAAATACTACGTCGTATGGAATTTTTTTTTAATTCTCACAACAATTCCATATACACCTGCGTCAAGTGCCCAATCGTTGGTGAAGGTTTTTAAACCTTTGTGAAATTTTACAACAATATGACAATAGGAAAAATAGAACACCTTGTGAATTCCCTAAATATTTTTTTACTTTGCTATGATTATTTCGTTTTTGTAAAAATCATTAAGCTGTAAAGTTGATATTTTATGAATAACAAGAATATTAGGGGCAACTTAAATTAAAAAAAAATGTTTTCTTTAAAAAAGTAAAACCAAAAAATGGGGTTAAAACAAATGCCAAGAATAATTTATTTCTCTAGAAACTTCAAATAGTTTTTTACACTTTTGGTGAACATTTAATTTGACCCTAATATTCACACGTACATACAAAATTGTATAAATACAGCATCGTGTTAATTGTTTTAAAAAAGTACGTACATGGCCAACATTTATTTTAAACCTTTAGGGATTGTTGTTTTTTCTGCATAAAGTACATGATTTTATTGTATTTTCTCTTGCATTTTTTTACGTATTTGCCACTGCTGTTGCCATTAAAACAAACTGCATTAACAGAAGCATGACGGGCAACACCCACATGGACATTTTATTCATATTAAAGCAAAAGAAAAAACTATATATTAAATAAAATAACAAAAGAGATCTTAAAATATATCAAATATTTTTTAAAGTAGAGCAAAAATTATAACAGGAAAAAGTTTTCATTTTATTCATAATTGATGACTATTTAAAAGAAATTTCAGGATACATTTTTGTTGAAAATATAATGGTTCTTCAAAGGCTAGATATTTTTTTATATAAAGTAAAACTTGTCTGTAAAGCATTTTTAAAAATTTAAATTGTTTTTAGCAATAATTACCAATATTTTGAGGGATTAAGAATACTGTGTAGGTCAACCTTGATACCCTGACATATGTGTTCCAGTAATCGGGGCCACCTTAAGAAGGTTCTTTAAAATGTTGCTTCATTAAAATCTCGATCTCTTTAATTGATGTTTGTTATTTAAAAAAAGTTTATTTCATCCTTAATCCGTTTAAATGAATTCGAGCATGAAGTTTTCTTTTAATACTACCAGAAAGCTTAAAACAGCGTATCGTATACAATTCTTTGGATGCTGTTCTTAAGGGTCCTTAGTGCATTGCCAACTGACTTCTCATAGTAACTGCTCAAGGCCGAATCTACTCATGTTTCTCTAGCTGTCGGAAACCATACATTTCACTTATTAAGTTTACTATTAACTTACTTAAGTGGGGTTTACAGAACGATTGTTTCTTTAGTCGAAGGTATATTACATTTTCAACGCTGTGGCTTACAGTAATTTTTTCCAATTTCTTACGCCATGTTTGGAAATACTTTTCCCCCCTTAATCTTTCCATCAGAGTTCCGGTCTTCGCCTTCTGCGTGACCATTATTCAGGTTTGCATTCAAAAAACTTTTTAACTGAAGCATCTGCATTTATTCTCACAACATGTCTAAGCCAAAGTAAACGTTGGTAAACATATAAAGTTTTACAGCGGAATTTTAAAAAGATCCCATGATAGACTCCTTGTCTAATAACCTTATGTGGTACTGCAGTTTAAAGTCATCCTGCAAGTTCGTGCTAGTTTTGCAAGAATAATCACAACAGATAGGGCTGGAAACACCCTTAAAAAAATGGGCCAGTTAAATTCTAGCCGACAAACTGATGGTATGTGGCCAACAGGATTTGATGTATATCTGGTCGATAGTAAATTTGTCAAGTCTAAAGCAGCATTAATATGACTTAATTAACTCGCTGACGTTAGATTTTAATTTTGAACACAATACATTGGATATTATTTTGTATTCGATGGGAAGGAGGCTTATTTCTCTTACTCCCTTTAGGTTCAAATATGCTGATGTGACAGTCCTCGCATATACGATTGTACAATCGATCTACTGTGTATGCCTAATCGATGTGTCGCACACGGTCTTTAACAGTTCAGCTGGCAACCCATGGGCTCCTAAAACCTTACTATTCTTCAGACGGATTACTGATATTTTAACCTAATTGGGGCTAGGCGTACCTAGCCACACCTAGTACCGTATATTTTGGGATATCCTCATCGCCGCTACTACCGGATACTAATAGTGGTGAAAAATGTCCTTTCCGCATCTTCAGCGCACTATCTGTTCTAGTCAATAGAAAGAGAAAGTGCCAAGGCCTTCATCTTTAAATTTCTTTTGTTTAAGTAGAATTTTCTGGCTTCATTTTGATTCCTAAATATCTTAATACGCTTACACTTTAGCTTTTTTTATTCCTTTTGTCTTACTATGAAATAGATGTTTTTCCACTATTCTTTTTCCAATCCCTTCCGATAAAAGACAGGTATTTAGCTAATGACTACAGGGTTGCCCTGCATTCTGAATTTTGCACTTAATTATCATCATGACGCTCCTGGTCGTGCCATGGACTCTTCTGGTACCCAAGTTTAGATATTGCGGCTTCTTCAACATTATTGGGAAAAGGATTGCTTTCTTTAAGAAAATGGGTCAGTCAAGCAGAAAAAAGCCCTGCTACTGTTCCTTGTGCTTGCAGTTTACCCACGTCAAGCTTTCGTGCTAAGTCAGATCATATGTTTCTCGTTTAAATTGTGACGAGTGCAATATTTTGCTGCTACAAGATATTGGTTCGAGTCGATATTTTCTCCTCGATTTAATCAAATATTTAACCATTTTTTTTTTTTTGTAAAACTATATAAGTTAACTAGTGTTAAGGAAAAAGCATACGGTAATTATACTCAGTATTTAATTTTTTTTAAACTTAATTAAAGTGAACATAATTTACTACACAAATCAAAACATTAAATTTTACAGGCTTCATGACCATAATATAAAATGTTCTGAAGTCAATTTTAAAGTGTTTTGATATTGATCGGTCTTAAATTAAACATTCTATGTCTGTCCATCTGTCTGAAACATTTCCAATTAAACAATAATATTTATTCTACTTAATTAAAATTTATTAGCTTTAAAGCAAAACATTGGAAATGTTTTTTTTTAAAGCTTTTTAAAATTCGAAGCTTCTGTTTCCGTCATTTAATTTAAAACAATTTGAAATCCTATTCCCGTTATTTTTCTTATTAATTATCATTTTGCTTTTAAAACAATTTTAAATTACAACAATTAATATAACTTAAAATACTTATCGTTTGTTATTTAATCTTTTGTTATACATTTTTATATAACTACTGCAAAAAAGAGTCATAAAAAATCTTTGTAAAGACCAAAATCATTATTAATATTATCATCATGACTATAAACATTTGCAGCAACAGCTCTTAAAAGCATGACTTCATTAATTGTTATGGCACTCATTAATAATGGATATTATGTGTAAGGATGTGTGTATGTATGAATATAATTTCTATAAAAAGTTTTATATTTAACCCAACTATAGCCGAACACTCTTCCACATTTTGTAAGAAAACAAAGAAGTTTTATTTTTTCAGCTTGAAATAAAAAAATTCAACTAATTTTTACTTATAGATACAGTGACATGCAAAAAGGCGATTAAGATTGAATTTAAGCTTCAATGGGTTGTTAATAAAATTTCAATTGAATTAAAATTGTTTTTATTAAAAAAATTAATTGAAAAGTTGATAAGTGAATTAATTTGTATCAAAGAAGATTGAAGTTAATTTTGTAAATATTTTATGTGTTTCACTGTCTTATGGTTTACATTAGAGGCCAGCCCAAGACGACACTAAATAAGGCATCATCTCGAATTTTCAATTCATTTCATATACCTTACGTGTGCACACACAAAAATAAGTACTGCGTTGTATTGTTCGCCATCTCTTTTGTTTACTTAACTTAACTTAAATGAAAAATATATTCACAGTTAAGCACATTTAAGCAAACAACCACGGCACATCAATTCATCATGATCGCACACTTCAATTTCAATTCATCTCGAAACTTTACTGTGGGCGGGATGTTCCTGGTGTGATAGTTATAAAAAACGGGGGTTGATTTTGAATGTTCATATGTATGTCATGTAATGTAATTACGCATGAGTTTTATATTGATTTGCCTGCTTGTGTATATGTTTGCTTGTGTATGTACCCACTCAACATTGTGTGTATTATTATCCCAATAAGCACAAATTTTTTGTGAATTCCAATGTTGGAATTCCGGTGTGAATCCAAGCTTGAATTACATTTAAAATCCATCCTCTTTCCAGTCTGTTTGAAGTTTGTTAAAAAACAACAACAAATTTGTTTGAAGCATACGTTATTTATGGCACAGAGTTGATGAAAAATCATTGGCGGCGGTGAAGATGATGATTTTATAATTAAATTTTCAGATTCAAGTTCGGTTCAACTTGAATCACACCGTTATTCAAGGCTGGAATTACACTATAAAGGTACTGTTTTGTTCGACTGTAATTCAATGGTTAATTTTGCTGGATTCGCTATTGAATTCAACTGTGTTTCAACTGTAATTCAACACTGGAAATTGGAAATTGTGACTTGATTTCAAATGTAATTCCACTTGAATTTCAGCCAAAATGCTTATTAGGTATTTGTTAACATAACAACAACATAACTCTTAAGTCTTTGTTGTTGTTGCCACACCATAGGCACAGTAATTTTTTTTATCGACCACAGTGCCTAACACCACTCTTTATTCTTAACTACTCTACATTGCAGCACAAAAACTGTGTTAGCTACTCTACATTTCAGCACTCAAGCCGTTTAACCGCACAATAACACAAGAATTAGAAAATTATGCGGTTCTTGAATTAGCTTGAATAGGACTTGGTGCAGGTCTCTAGTTTACATATGATCGGTCGATGCATAATGATACAAACCATTTGTAGCTTTTGTTCTGAACTTTTGGTTTTTTTTGTGCATGTAAAATGCATAGCGTGTCAAAGGCAGATCTTTAAAGGAAGTAGTTTTGCCAAATGGAAGGTAGCATCGTTCTTGGTAAATTAATAATTAGTTAATTAATAACTCTATTGATATCAAAAAAGTATAAAAGTAACCGAATCACAGGTTTTTATAAGGCACGAATACAATTAAGTTTAAGAACTCAAATTAGCGTTTTCTGTCATTATTTGTTAGAGCGAAACATTAGAAATCGGCCAGACCCCGACCATTTTATAACCTACACAATTCATTTTGTTTTCCATTTTATCATCTCATCTATAAGTAAAAAATTCAGGTAAAGATGGCTTTGAAGAAATGAGCTTTTATGACACCCATGGAAGATTATGGACCGATTGGCAGAAAATTCTGAATAACAATTTTCTTAGATAGCAAAGTATTCCAACCAAGTTTGGTTCCAAAAATACGGTTTTTAGGGTGTTCATAATATGACTTCCGGGTAGAGGCCTACTAGGGGAATAAGGACTAAGCTTCACAAATTTTAATACCAAGAGTTTTGTTTTAAAAACGCCTTACCCCCATTTCCATAAAAATTAAAGTAGGGTTATTAAGCGTTCATTTGACAGATGTCTATGGAATAATTGTCAAATAAGCCTTAAGTAAGTCTACTTTAATTATTATAAGTACGAGCCTTAATTATTTTATTCATTCGCAGCTTATGTGGTTTAATGTAATTTCCGGGAGCTTAACTTATACAGGAGCTATGGTAAGTTACGGGGTTTGCTTATGTAAAAATTTAAATATGTTTATAAAGAGCTTTCTCTTCAAGTTGAGCACAGTACAAGGCCTTATTTGTGGCACATTTAAAAATGAATCAAGTTTCAGATGAGAACATGACTTAAGCTACTAAAAGTTATATATTTCTTTAAGCAAAGAGGGCACATACTCGCCCAGACTACACCTTCCTAAAAGGCTATCCGAATAAACGATAGACCATCGCCTAGATTTGCTGATTCATGCCGAAGATAAAAACTGTACCCAGGGGCCACCACGAGAAGGCCAAGGCAAGGAAGCGGTATTACGAGTAGTAACCTATAAGTAACCCCTACGTGGTTTAATAGGGATGAAGGCAAAAGTTACTCTAGTTATGCTTGTGACTTAATCAGGCCTTACTAAAAATCGCTTTAGCCATGTTGCTTATATATTTCTTGGAGTTTCCGTTAATAAAGACAGAGTTAATTTTGGACAGTTAGAGCGAATAAATCTTATTTCAGGAGCGAAGTATCATAGAGGCTTGGTGAAACCGAAAACCAATCATCACTTTAAATTCTGATCCAAATTTTGGTATATTATGTAACTACTCATATGTTTGACCAGTAATTTTGTTACAAGCAATACATGGAAACCCAGCAAGACAGACAGATGAACAAACAAATGGACATCGTTGGTTAAATTAAAAAGTTATTGGGTTTTATTGATGATAAATGAACATAAAAAATAAAATTTTTTTAAAAAAAGAGTAAAAGTAGACGTTAATGAAAAAAGTGTGGCTTATTTCAAATTGTTTTTTATAATTGGCAAAATTAGATATGACCAGCATGCCCGGTGAGCTTCGGCACAGTTACGGATACAATATAAAAATAAACAAACTTTGGAAATTGAAAAAACCTTTAACTTGCATATGTTGGAAAAGAGTAATTTTAAGCCCGACACGTTTCAACAATTTGCTTTTTGCTCTTCGTGGCTTACAGCTCCCCTTCAGAATATAAACCGGTTTTGGTTGGTAATAAAAAATTTTAAAAGCGCCATACGTCAAATTCTACAAAATAAAGCGTAGCAATCTTAAACAATGAAAGAGTTCATCCATTTTAAGGTCTGTTATTGCTGCTATTTTTGATTTTAATTTATCGTTTAATTTTTTGTGCTGCTTTTATGACAAAGTGGCACTTTAGTTAATCTTTGCTTAAAATAAATAATAACCAAAGTGACAATTAAGTTATGGAAAATATTTATCTTCGCTTTACATCATTCTTATGGCAACGGCATGTCAGCATATGGTTTAACAAAAATATTTTCATAATCCAAAAAAAAGCAAAAAAAAATTATAATAATAAATTAAAAAAACAATGTCATTGTGACATTCAGCAACAAAATAATATAAAATATAACATACAAAGAGATAATTTAAAGCGCCAGTAATAAATGTGAATGAATACAAAGGCGGCATAGGCCGCGTAAAAAAGGAATTGGGCTTTATAAGCCTAATGAATTACAATTGAAGCCTTGAGGGGGTGCGAAGGACCATATTTAAGGCTAAAATGAATTAAATGTGGAATTAGGGAAACTATTGTTTAAAACTATTAAGATTTTTTTAAATCTGCATAACAGTATTTTGTATGAAAATACCATAACTTGAAAAAAATAATAATTTTGTATTTGTCCACTACAAGTGATATATAACTTCCCATTTACATTTTAAACCTAAAAGAGATGACATGGTCTATGAATTTGTGGTAAAGGCAAAACATTCAATTGTTATTTGTAATTTTTTTTCTCGTTAAATTTTGGTACAAAATGTTTTTTGTAGTATTAGTTGTTTAGTTTAAGCAATCATGCATTTAATTAAAAAAAATTTCTGAATACTAATAATTGCTGTTAATCTCAATTGTTACATTGTTTTCTTTCAAAACAGCCCATTAAAAAAATGTGAGCAATAAAATGCAATTATATTTTTATTGCTTCGCCCCTCCAACCTTCTTTAAGTGCAAAAATTGAAACTAAAATAGAAATGAATATTAAAACCTTTTGTGCTAAAATCACATTTTAATATTTATTTAATTCTATAAACATCTTTGAAAATATTTAGAAAATATTAAAATACAAAACCTAAACTGAGTGGCTTGCAATCAAATAATAACAAAAATTGAATTAAAAAACGTTCAATGAGATTTTTGATAACCAACAGCCAACAATCAACAGAAAACTCTTAATATAAGAAAATGCTGAGAAAAATAAATGGAGTTTTTATTTTTCTGATAGAAATTTTTGAAGCACAAAAAGCAGGAGTTGCAAAAGACGTTGATTAGTTTTCAAATATACTTACAAGAAATTTATGCTTTTATCCTTAAAATTTTTTCGATTTCCCTGAACAATAAAAAAAAATTAAGTAGAAAAAATAAAAAAAAATATTTTTTCATAAGTAAGACTATTGAAGGAATATTTTTTTATAAAAAATGTTTAAACAAAATTAATAATTCTAAAAGAAAAAATTACAAAATACCAATCAATGTATTTTTACAAAAGTAGGGTTAAAACCACAATTTAAAAAACATTTCTTACCATTTATTTTAATTTAAAAGATATCGCTAAAAGGTCTTCCCCTTTCAACTATATTGTAATCAACTAAAATTATCTAGAGGTCTCTATGTTCCTATTCAGTTTTGTTTGAGCCTTCAGAGATAAAAAGTACCTCTTGGCTTGCTTCGCCTTTTTGTTACATGATTTTATAGTGAGAAATGTAGCTTTCTGAAAGTTTAAACCTTAAACCATCATAGCTTCTTTGTATTAAAAGGGCCTTTTACTAAGTAAGCTAGAAATATTGAAATTATTTTCGTCCTTTAAGGACCTCAACAAATCAGAATTTTTACATTTTAGTCCCTAAGTATTTTTAAATTTTTTTGATTGTAATATGTTAAATAAAATGAACTAATATTCTGAGACCTACCTTCAAATACACTGATCGACTTAGAATCACTTTCTAAATTAACCATGTCCTTCCATCCATCCATTCGGTTTGGTGCCCTTGTTTTCATAGTACAAGTCGGATTTCTTAAAATATTTTGATAAGTTTTGGGCTATGGACCAGGCCTTTTGCTTGTGGGCTGTAACTTCCTCATATATTACTATATCTTACAAAACTTTGCACATGTGTTCATCCTTATGCCATCAACAGTTGTGCTGATTACAGACATAAATGGTCCAATTTTCTGACATAGTCCCCTTACATATATCTTCTAGGTATAAACATTTTGGACTTTAAGTGCCTCAAATTAGAATTTTCTTCACAGAATTCGACATATGTAAAGTATTATATAAAGCAATCCATATTACTTTTAGTAATCACTTTTAACCTCATAAGCTGCGAATAAGCAATGCACAGTGGGGCAGAAACGAATTTTTTGGGAAATAGTACAACCTTTTCTAATTTTCTTGTCTAAATAAAATAAAGTTTTACATATACATATCAGATTAGTGTTTGATTATATGCGTAGAAGAGAAAAACATTTCATCTAAGCGCATGGACGGCGCTATTAAGTCGTAAAAAGTGCACCTTGGAAAGAGAAATTTTTTAAAACTTGCTATTTATTTTGTCTTTTCATTCGATTTCATAAATTTTTTGTATACTTAAAGCCCACGTAATTTTCTTAAAACAGCATTCTTACATTCTGTACTAAACTGTAGTGATATTTTAAAAATTTAATTTTTGAAATTTTTCAAGACCCTGGTCCTGGTTTTTTTGCAATATTTGTAATAGATCCCTACCAATGTTCATTAAAATTATTTTTGTAATTTTAACAAAAATTTTTAAGCGTCAACAGAAAAATACATGCTGGTATCTCTTTATAATTTTAAAATTCTAATTTTCAATTTGGCAATTATAAAAAGTTTAATATTCGGCTGATTTAGCCCAAAAAAGTACCTTAATTTTTTTCTGAAATAAAAAAAACTTTTTTTGAAAATGCAATGCGAATTTACATTTTTCTGACACAAATTGCCAATATTACTTTTGCAAACTTTTCATTTTAACCATAGACTTTGCCCCGCCTTATAACTTGGTTTTTGAGCCTGTAGGACACTGTTCAAGACTAACGGGGTGTATTTTGTTGCCTTGAGGTAGTTACTTAATATTTTTAACATACTCCTTAAAGGGTTTTGTAGTTAAATAATCAAGATATGAAAAGTTTTCTATAAAAAATTTTTATTAAAAAAAAAAGAAGAAGAAGCATTTATGGTTAACATTAATACTGATCAAAATTTTTGTGAACATTTTTTAAAAGAAAAAAAACTTGACCATTTTTTAGAAAAAAATTTAAAGTTTTTTGCATAACGAATTTTTTTATTTATTTTAAAAATTAAAATTTTCAATTATAAAACCCATGAAATTCTTTTAAAGAAAAAATATTTTTCAAGTACTTTTTATTTTCATTATTACTGGACATCAAGTCATACAGATCATGTTATATTCGCTGTAGCCGAATTTCTAAAACGCTGGTACATTATTTATTATATGATTTATTTTTTTATTTTTGCTTGTCTTTATTTCCGGCTTAAAGTGGACTTCTATCCTTAACTATTTGCTTACAAAATAAAATTCCTTTAAGACATATGTACAAAACGATTTTACTTGCAAAAATTCTTAAACAGTTTGTTAAGGGGAAGTATGATTGCATACAATGTTTAAAATACTTTTTTTGAAAATTAAAAAAAAAATTATCAAACTTTAGATGAATTTTTGTAATTATTTAAAAACAAAACAACTAATATGGTGTTAGCAAATTTTACTTGGGCATACTTTCCCCACCATTGAGGTTTGTCTAATAAACTAACTTGCCAGTTATTATACCCTTCACATAAGTGATAAGGGTATATATAAGTTTGTAATTTCGTTTGAATTTTCTTTAATATCTATCTGCGACCTCAAAAAGTATATATTTTCTTGGTCCTTTAAGCCCCTGTCGTCGCATAGACCCGTTAATAGTATCAAGGCATTATAAGTATCTGCGATAAAATCGCTATTGAAATCCAGCAAGATCGCCCTATAACTGACCAACCAACTAACCAAGACTACCCTTGTTTATTTCTCTAAATTTTTTGCAAAAAACCTCTAGAATGACTTCAATTAAATTTTTCCACAAACATTTTTGTGGGATATACTTACACACTATCTCCGCCACACAAAGTTATTTTTTTATAATTTTTTTAAATTGCTTCCAGAGCTTACAGGGTGCTCCTTCAAAGGTTAAATGTAGGACCGACCCCAATAATTTTTCTTCCCAAACATTTCTGTGGAATAAACTTATACCCTACCTCTATTCCTAGCATGGTTTCCATATAAAACTAAAAAATAAAACAGAGTAAAAACCCCCACAAATTCTCTGAAATCGCGCCTAGAGGAATAAAATATATAACAGACCCCCATTAGTTTTCCCTCCCAAATATATTCATAGAACATCCTTAGCCCCAATCTAAGGGGGCTCCCAAACATGAATAGGTCAAGTATAGAACTGACCCCAACTTATTTTGCCTTGAAAACATTTTTCTACAACATACTTACCTCTAACTCCGCCCCTAAGGGGGTTACCATTAAAAGTTTGAAAAAATTAGGGGTGAAACCTCTACAATTTCGCCGTAGTCATCCTAAGGGGGTAAAATATGACACCAACCCTTATTTGAAATTCAGAAGCTCGGAGTTTCGAAAGGCCAAAGTGAAGGGTATATAAAATTCGCCACAGCCGAATATATGTATATCTCTTACTTGTTCCAGCTTTAAATTATTACTTTGTACGTTTATTTTTATTTGCCTACAGAGCAACAAATGTTTTATTAGAAAAAAATTTAGATAATGGAAGCAACCAGGACATGAAAACTATTTTAAGGAATTTTATAAAGAATTTGCAGAGTGTAGTAAAAATTGAAATGGAAGAATAAACAATTAATAAATGTTTTTATGTCTAAATAACAATTCATCAAATGTATTTAATTTTTTTTTTTCTATAGTTTTACTAAGAAAATTTGTGAATTACAATTTAGTAAAGTTGACGCTTTTTACTTTTTAAATCATTTTTTGATTAAAGTTCATTTTAAAAGTAAAGACACCGTAATATTTTCCACTGTTTTGGTTTTTATTATAAATTTCAAACGTGGTCTTTAAGTCTTTAATAGCCTTCTTTTTATCCTTCTTGCTATTACGTATTTAAGACAAACAGAAGTGGCCAAAAACAAAAATTGTAACAGCCTTTAAAGCAGCTTAAAGCACATGCATGGGAATGCTTACATGTGAATATTGCTTTTTAAACGTAATTTTAATGTTTGTTTTAATGTTTTTCTTAACTACAAACACAATGATGTATTAGACATGTTTTAGACTTTATTATCATTAAAACAATGCACTTACATACATATGAACATTAAAAAAGAAATAATTTTTCTTAAACACATAAAAAGTGACTTAAAACATGAATCTAAAATATTAATGTGTGTAAGTATATTTGTACACTGGTTACCCAGTCAGCAAAACTTACCAACATCTGTTAGATATTAAAAAGACAGTTCGGTCAAAGTGGCAGAAATCTTACAAGTTATGTCGAAATTCTGATCGCAAAACATATGAAGCAGTTGACAAGAAATCGGTTGTGAGAAATTTGTAGCCGACATGTGTTATAGATATCTAAAAGAATTCTAATGAAAAATCGAGTAAAAATCTGTTAAATAAGAAACGAAAATGTTTTCACTCAAATTTTAAAAAAAAGCAAAATAGCATAGACACGCCTGCAAAAAATCGTTTAGAACTCCTAACGACATGTTGTTCATCAAACTTCCTAGAGTTGTTTAACAGAAATTCGTATGATATTTATACAACTCAATTTGGTTTTTATCAGACTTGTCTGATACATCTTTACCCAATTTTGCGCTCTGGGTAAAAACAAACATACACAGTTACTAGCATCTAGAATTACATCAAAAAGATAAATGGGGATTTGTAATAAAGTTTCATACGAATTTTCCATTTGTTTTTGATAGACTATTTTATGGATTACTGGATTACTAAAAAGTTAACAAAGATACACTAACTTGTTTACACACAAACACACACACTTACACTAAACCCATTTGTAACATTAATAAAATGAGAGATTAAATAAGTGTATAAATGTTGTACAAGAGCTAGAAAATAATTTCATAACTTGGCTTAAATAGGTTTAGTCTAAAATTGTTTTGTTTTAGTTTTACTTGCTTTTTTATTCTTGAGTTGTTGCTCTACTGACAACGACAACAACAACAACTAAAATTTAGTCCTAAAATTATGTCAACATTTTAGTAACGACGTGTTTAACACAAACTGTTCCCTAAAGCTGGAGGTCCATACCATACGTTCTATGCGCTGTGCGTTCTCTCCGACTCTCACAAAAGTAAAATCAGTGTAGTTGTATGTGGCAAGAAACATAACAAATTGCATAGAACGCATCGACGCAAGTAACGGATAAAGTAGGTTTACTTTCTACTTTTTCATACGTCGCATGCGAAATGAGAAAATGAGAGATGGTTTTGTTATCCAGTGATGACAAATTTTAAATGCTATCAAAAAACATGTGTGTGTGGTAGTTTATATTTTTGGTATATTTTGTGTTAAAAACAGTATGTTATGAAAGAAAATGCTTTTATTATAAATTTTGCAAATAATTTTAAGAATAAATTTCCTTAAAAATAAGTTTTCAACACAAGTATTTTGTAGCCAAAGTTAATATTGTTTTTATCGACTACTTTTATATTTTAAGTGGCATCTCTGTTGTGTTTTTATTTATGTAAGTGTAATGAAGAAAATCTGATTTCTCTTCTCTTCACTTTTCGCACAAAACGTATTGCATGTAACTTGGCAAAAACAAACGTATAAAACGTACAGAAATATGATACGCATAGAACGGAGCCACGCATATAACGTATGGTATGGACCTCCAGCTTAATACTCCTACTTTATATTGTAACATTTCCAAAGAGATTTATCTCTACAAACTTAAGCTATTAAGGACGAAAGTACTTTTTGTTACTTAATTAAGGCAAGATTGATTGGGTGGCTAGATAGGAAAAGGATTATTTTTAAAAGAGACAGGAAAAAATCTATAATTAAGAGAGTTATTAAGTGTTTGGTTGATAAAGATAAAAGGTACTTTAGGTAAATGTTTGAATTTAAGAATCATTAAGGATTAGAGGATAAATTTTGTTACAAGTAAAAAAGAGTTAAGAAAAATTTAAAAATAACCAAAGTTCTACAGCTTAATTAACCTTATTTTGTGGTGTAATAATATCCCTGAAAATTGTATACTGGTTAAGGCGATTCCCGGAAATGAGGCCTATATAGATCCAAGGCTTTATGGGTTAAAAAATTCTAAAAAAGTCATTGCCAATAATAAACAAATTATTGTGAGATTTAATAGGGTCAGTACTGAACATAACATGGCTAAATTGAGTGAGATTATACAATCACTTAGAAGTCAGATAATTATACAGAGCTCAACAAGCTTTTGTGTGACGAAATTCTGTAAGAACTTTCTATATATGTCAAGGCGAACAAAGATAAGCCTTTTAAATCCAAATGTTAAATTGTCTTTCTTATATAGCTGTGAGACGTGGAACGTAGCAAAATACAAGCGCTTGTACGTTTATGTATGTATTGACCCATAACAATCTCCAAAATCTGCATGTGAAAGCCGGTAAGCACAAATGGTTCCGAATAAGTCTTTGCGTTAACCACTATAGCAAAGCAAGCTATGAACTGAAACCCAGAGGGTAGGCATCGGACACCTAGAAATGCCAAATAACAACTAAGACGTCTAAGTTAAACCTAAATTGGAGTCAAGTTGATCATAAAGCATGGATCGAAAATGCAGGGAGTAAATTACGGCATTCGATTCAAATGGAAAAAATTCTAATTAGAATTTCTATATTTAAAGCATTCACAATTCGATCAATCGAGTAGAATTTTGATTCGAAACGAATGCCGTAATTTGCTCTCTGACTTCAGGAAAACATTTAACAGCATCGAGAGAAGAAAATTTCACAAGTATTTTGAGTCCTGCGTATTCTTTCGAAATTTTTTAGGCTTCATGCATCACCATATCAAATAAAAAAAATTTATGTAAAAATGGCGAGGAAAGATACAAAAACCGTAAATAACAAATTGGAGGCGTAGGGAGTACTTTTGATCATCAGATCCAGAGAAACAGGTTGATGCGAAACCTCTTCTCCTTTCAAGGCAAAAAAGCTAAAAAGTTGGTTGGATCGAAAAGCAAGCCGGTCAAGCATGACCATATTGTACCCTACACGACAAATGTCTTTATACAAAGCACAAATGTATGCTCAAAATTTACGAAGAATGATAAGATTTTTAAGAAAGGGACTTTTTTTTAAATCAATGGGGTTCCAGGTCTACTGGTGCACAGTCTAATCCAGGGGACAAGTTGGCATCACCAGGTCACTGAAAAGAGGAACTCTTAGAAAAAAGTTCAATCGGCATTTCCATGGAAATTTACTCTTAGTATGTTATTTAAAATGATGGATTCAATGGGTTTTAAGACTTATTAGAGGATGGGACAGTAGCAATGTCTGGTGAGCACCTAAATAGACACTTTTCCTGACGAGATGTCAGCGGCTCTAAAGACACTTAGCGAGTGCAGCATTGGAAATGGTATTTCTATCAGCCCTTTTAAATTGGATTTGGCGTTGTTCTCAAACAGATACTAGATTCTTCCTTTTGATACCACGGAGCTAGACAAATTGGCATTAACTTTACCGAAAAGTGCGGGTCGTTCTGGATGGTAAATTATACTAGAAGCCAAACATAAAGAAGAAAGCAACATAGGCACAAAAGGCGCTGTATTTGTGGAAACGTATCATTGAAAAAACCTAGAGAATAAGTCATCAATGTGTTTGTTAGCTTTATGAGACAATGATAAAACCAATTTTTTCTGACGGAGTTAAAGCAAGGATGGCCGTGATTTGCTAACATATTAAGAAGATAATGCTTACTTGGCAACGCTTGCTATAGTTGCAATTGGGTCTACTAGAACTAAACGCTTTGTACCCTTATGTGCTGGCTTCCAGCAGATCTCAAGGCAAGAAAACACAAAATACAGGATCATTATTGGACTGTGGATTTTTTCCCCGATCTGATCAAGTACTGCACACTGAACCTTTTATCAGCATGAAACTCTACTTCGATATTTCAAGGTGTGAAGCAGTTGAAAGCACCTCCTCGGAACTTCTAGTTTTGGAGGAATGGGCCTAAGCTGAGGATTGTAAAAACAGGAACCCAGATTTAATCAAAAACACAGAACAAATGCAGTGAACTACAAGCTAAATGTCAGCGATTTGCTGAGGGAAAAGTTGGTGGCGGTGTCGCGAATTATATGACAGGACTAAAAAGATCTGTAACAAGCCGCAATTAGGTTATTTACTTTCATATACCCCATGTCGCGACATGTCTGCAAATTCCTGACATCCCTCAACTGAAGGCCGATGCGTTCTTATATCCAATTGTGTTGCTGATGAATTGGAAAAAGACGGTGCTAACTTAGATGATGCGGTATTTTCCTTTCGTTTCTTCAAACTCCGCGTGAAAACATACGCTATAATATTTGCTTAAAACAGAAAAACGAAGGTTGAGGGACACTGTGGCTTTAATGAATGGTCGCTGTCAATTTGGTAACCACGCAAGGAGAGTGGAAATACCTTTTGAGGATTTTTGCAGAATCTTTTCTTTCTTAAACTATCATTAAAAACGTTACCTGTAATTTCATCACGAAATACATTGACACCCTGCCGGACGGACGGATGGAAGGACATGTAAAGTTGACTTAGAAAATGGTTTTGAGTGGACCAGTGTAGTTAAAGGTAGATTTTAAACTAACATTTTGAAGGGTTCACAATGCGTAAACACATAACACCACGATTTACATACATACATGTACGAAGTGTGGGGTACAATATGGCCAGTTTTGTTCGCTTCAGACTTACTTTCTTGTTTTATGGGAAAAAATTTTGTTTTTTTACCCTTCACAGAAGTGATAAGGATATGTACGCATGTCATTCCGTTTGTAATTTCTTAAATATACATCTGCGACGCCAAAAAGTATATATTTTATTGGTACTTACAGATAGGGAAGTCGATTTAACGATATCCGGCTATCTGTCTGTCCGTGTTATGGTCGAAATCAACTTTTTGAAGCTCCCCGATGTTCCTAGACCCTTAGGCGGTATCAAACTATCAGAAATATCTGTCACCAAATTGCTTTTGAAATCCAGAAAAAAGCGAAATACAAGACTACCTCTGCTTATTTCTCTAAATTTTTTTTTATACAAATCTCTACAAGTGCCCCGGAGTTGCCGCAGACGGGTGCAATATAAGAACCACTTCCATTAGCTTTTTTCGCAAACATTTTTTATGGACAATACTGACACTCAATCTTCGCTCCCCAACAGGGTTGCCATTAGGGCAAAAGCCCCTATACTCTGTGAAAGAGTATATAAGATTCGGCACAGCCGAATATAGCAATCTTACTTGTTTTACTTTGTGTGGCTGTGTGTGTATGTATATATGAATGTATTGTGTGCGGTGGCATGCATGGTCCTACGAGCACAATATCTATAAATTTATTCATTCATATTTTAGAGTATATGATAAGGATGCTCATCATACATAATGGATAAATGGTATTTACAATTTACATAAGAGGTTTTTCTTTTTTTTTTAAGTCAATGTTTTCTTTTCATAAGAAAATATTAAACTTAGTTGCATGAAGGTTTGTTTAATATTTTATTATTTGAATATATTGAACACAATATAAAAATAGTAAAATTTTTTATTTGCTATTCGATTCGCATTTCTCTGGGGCCGAATACCTTTCAAAAATTTACATAGTGTGCTGTGTATTAGAAAAAACGAAAGGCACTTGGCCTAGGGGGCGAAGCTGCTCTGAAACTATTTTTCCTATTACGAATAAATATTGAATTACGTAATTTTTGTTGCAAGCGTTAAATATATTTTGTTCAGTTCTTATTTTTTTATTTGAAATTATTTTTTTAACATTTTATAAAAATGAACTTAAATTTTAGAACCAAATGTTTTGTTTCTTCATATCAAAATGAATCTGATTAGCCTTAATACAAAATTTGCAAGAATAATTTTTCATGATAAATAATTTATTTAAAAAGAATCATTTTAAAACTTTTTAATAAATAATTTTCACCTCTTTGTCATGGTTAATTTAGGCCACCCACCTCTAACACACACAACCAAATTCTAATATTTAAAAGACTTTAACTACCTGTTGTTTTAATTAAACACTATATGGACCACCAACAAAATAAATTCACACATTGTCTTTATGTATTTCAATCTATAAAAACATTTTTAGAACTTATTTTGTTTTTTCTATATATTTATTTAACACTTTATTTATATTTGTATAACGAACACACGTTTTGTGTTCGGTGGGGGAAAAGTCAATAAAAAAAAGACAATTTTAGAAGACAAAACAAAATATATTCGTAGTATTTGACATTGACATCAATAGACTTTCATGGTATACAAATGCCTGGAAGTTTATTTTTTTTTATTATTTTATTTTCAGCTATAAACAACATTTTATTGAGGCAACCGTTTATCCAACCACAAGAAATTACCAACATTGGAACCGAATTTTATTTTTTATTATTTATTAGCTGCAGTAGTACAAAAGAGATATGTGACCATTAGGGCAGTTTGATAATTTGGGGGATTTTCGGTGGTCTAAACATAAAAATTTAACAACTTTTACAAAGTTATTTAACTTTTTGTAATATGGCTTGGAGGCAAGAGATTGTGACGATTAATAAAATTTTTTTTAAATAAATAAATAAAAAGCTGAATCGTTCAATTCTTTTCTCAAGGAAATTGTATCGATAACTATCGTTTAACTTTTAGAAGCTCAAACAGTTGGGTTCACTATTACGTGTAACTTGTCTATAAAGTAGTTGATGCAACTTCAGTAAAGTTGCCATACGGCAACCAAACCACCCGTTTGATTGATTGAGTATTCACGGAATGTTTTTCCTGGCTCATAGCAACCTGTAGATCCCACAGACTTAAACATCTTTACAAACATCGAAAAAATCAATGATGTCCTAGAATGAAAAATTTAGGCTGTGCATGATTATTTTTTTTTTACTTATTTTGCGAGCATGAAACTCTGAGTTAATCGGAAATAAAGGAGCAAAAAATCTGGTGCTTGAATTTCAGAAACCGTAGGCAGTTGGTTTTAGAAACTTAAAGCTTTTTGTTGTGGCGCAGGTAGAGTAAAAAGAGTAGTCAGAAATTTCCCCCAAGGTACTGCAAAACAATTAAAAAAAAATTGTTTGATTTCTTTGGGACGACCCAGATAAGAATGACATTAAGAAATTTATAGAAAAAATGAAACTTGAATTAAGTAAGATGATGACTGTTCTGACGAGGTACTCAAACCAGAAAGGTTTTGCAGACAAAAGCGATTGCATGACATTGAGGGAGGACATCGAATCGATGGAGAACTTTTCTTGTTACTGCTAAAAAAACATGGGTAATTGGCAAAATAATAAAATTAATAGAAATTTTATTAATTTGTTGCAGTGGTTGATTACAAAGCATAAGCTTAAGCTAAAATAAAAATATTTAAAAAACTGCTTGATCTAAAAATGTATTGTACAAGTAAGTAGTTAATTTTATGTTAAATAATACAATAAAAAAGAACAAAACTATGTTACTATTAACTAAGAACCACAAAAAATTTACACTTCAACAAAAAAAAAAATTTCATTTTAAACACAAAACATATAGTCGTACTTTAACACAAAGTCAGTGGATTGTTTTAACATTGTCATAGACAAGCCTGGGAAAGTAAACCAGAGAAAAGTAAAAGAAAATAAATTTGAATTGAAATATACATCTACACACCCGGAGATATATATCTAAACATTAGTATTTTTATGTTAAAAAAAAGTAATAATAAAAAAAATATTTGACACTTTTACAAGCGAACAAGAAGTAAAATAAAACTTAACTCACTCAAAAAATTATTACAGTAACTGACTGTAAGTTATTTAGGAAGTATTCCGTAAAGTTGTTTTTAAATGAAAAAACAGTTAAATTTGAATACAATGTTTTTTTTAACTGATTTGAAGGGTTATTCAAAGCTTCAAGAAAACAAAAATACTGATTTTCAGTTGAAGTTAATTTTGTCAGTTATTTTTTGTTAATATTTAATTTTGTTATTTTTTTCTTGATACTTTGTGTTTTGCTGCAAATGACAGAAAATCTAGTTAATTTTAGACGAAAATGTCAGTTAATTTTTTGATGTCTGAATTTAAATGAAATATTTTGTTAATTTTAATGAATATCTTGTTGGACGGCTTTTAAATGAATATCCAGTTGTTTTAAGTAGATTTCCAGTTGATTTTACAGCAATAATATTTTCAGTGCTCTTACCCTAATGTACAGTTTTAACTGATATTTTCAAAGAAAATGCTTAAAAACAAGGTTTTAGTATTTACTTTGAAACCTTTAAAGGAAAATCACTTTTATTTGAATGGATACCAAAGTGGACCAAAGTGCGAGGGCTCAATTACTGCAAGAAACTCTAAAATCTTCTTTATCCTATTTGTCTTATTTCATTATTATTATAGTTAATACAGGTGTTAAGTAACAAAATTAGCTTTTTAACCATTTAAATATTAATGCTGATTCTTGCCTTAGTGCTCCCTCCCATTATCCCCTTTCTTTCTTTTTTTGTGAGCTAACTGAGAGAGTGATAGATAGCTAAGCTACCCAGGAAAGGCGACCTCATTGTATTGACCATGATTTACAAGATCTACCTCATATAACTTAATTAAAGCAGATCTTCAAAAGGAACAGGTAGTTTTTCGGCCATACTGCTTTTACATTGGCAATCGGGTACGTATTTTTAATGAAAGGAAGGTAGTGCCTTTTGAACTAATCAGTCCTATCAGTGCTCTCTCCAACTTCACAAACCAGGGGTTGCACAAACATATCTTAAGCAATTTAATTAGTGTAAACATTGGGTAACGACAGTGGTAAATTATATCTCTGGTTCTTTTCAGTATTTCACTAAACTGAAATATGCAGCAATCAACCAGCATTAGAAAAGTATTCACTTGGGGTATGATTGGTCAGTTGATAGATCTTGATGAAGCTAATGATTTTTGCCTGCTCGCACATAACTTTTCAAATGTGTCAGCCAAACTGCAAAAGATATGTTACTTGTCATCTGATGTTAGGTTATGAGTTTATTTTGAAATTCACAGTCAGCAACGTAGAGCTCAAAGATATGGAATCATTTTGCTATTTAGGAAGCATAATGATGACATTGTTAGTTAAAGGCCAATCAATCATTTGAGACAGTATAAAAATCATCTCAATTTCATTTAAAAGCTAAGCTCTGCCTCTCTTATTTAAATGTTTGATCTATCTGCGGATATATACTAGCCGTTGCTTAGAAAAAACATTGCATCATTCCTAGACAAAAGTAGTTTCTAACAGAGACCTTTGGCAATAAGCAGGCGAAACACCTGGACGTCTCGAAATTTAAAAAAAAACAGATATCCCAAGGATGGAAATCGATTGGAATTCTTAAGAAAGCAGAAGAAGAAGTAATGGACCCTCTTATACCTAGAAAAGCTAATAAGACCCAAAACAGGTATGAGCGGTATATTCAGCTGTGCCGAATCTTATTACCCTTCACATTGGCCTTTCGAAACCCCGAACATTTTTTTTATTTTTATAAATTTTTTTATTTATGAAATATTTATTAATTTTTAAATAGAGGTTAGTGTCATATTTTTAAACACTCTTAGGGCTACTACGGTGGAGCTGTAGGGGTTATTATCTTAAGAGGAGGAGATAGGAGGCAAGTATGTTATAGAAAAATGTTTGCGAGGAAAAATGAGTTGAGATGAGTCCTACATTTGACTTATGCACGCGCACCCTGGAAGCTATAGGGGACATTTTTTAGAATTTTCCAAACTTTTTACAAACTTTTTACGGGAGACAACTTACGCGATGGAGATAGAGGGTAAGTTAATTCTAAGAATATGTTTCAGAGATGAAATTAATGGTTAGGGAGGTTTTTGTATCATTTTTGTAAATTTTTAATATGGCAACCCCCTTAGGTAATGGAGAGAGGGGGTAAGTACGTTCTAGAAAAATGTTTGCGAGGGAAAGCTAATGGGGGCCTGTGATACATTTTATTCCTCAAGGGGCGACTCTGTAGAAGTTGCAGGGGGTTTTACCCTATTTTTTCAAATTTTGTATGGCAACCCCGCTAGGTGCTGGAGAACGGGGGTTATATGTTTTACAAAAATGTTTGAGAGGAGAATCTTATTAGAGTCGGTCTTACATTTAATTTTTGTAGGAGCAACTTTAAGCATTGTATGGCAACCCTGTTAGGGGCGAAGAGAGGGTGTAAGAGTGTTACACAAAAATGTTTGTGGGAAAAAATTAAATGGAGCCGGTCTTACCTTACATCCGTGTAGAGGCAACTACTGGTAAGTACATTCATATATTAAGTTGAAAAATTTAAAATAGAAATTCAATTTTATTGTCTAAAATTGTTTTTCTTAGTTTTATAATTCTCTTTTAAAAGTAGAACCGAATTGAATTAAATATTTATTTTAAATTAGGCTTTTAGTTGAATCTAAAACAAATTTAATGTTCAAAGGACTTAACTTTAAATTAAAATATTTTTTTCCCTTTGACAAAAACTTCCTTAATGCAAAAAAAAAAAAAGAAAAGCTCCCTTTTACAAATGTTTTCTTTAAACAGAATGTTTAAGTCAAGTAGAAAAATATAAATTTTTTTTTTGTTTTTACAACTTAATAAATCATTCTAATCAATTTTGATCAAATACTACAATCTAGCAGAAAGGCACGTAATAACCTCTGCTTTGTTCTTACATAAAAAATCATTGCGGCTGTCAAAAGTGTTTGAAAGAAGGATACCGCAGAAAAGGCATTAAAATTGATAAGTGGCAAGTAATTTATAAGTCTATTTGTATGTTAGTAGGTATGTTTGTATATCCATTCACAAAAAACGGAAATAAATTTGAAATGACATGAAAACTTTTGCTTTTTAAAATATTTTTGTTCTTCAAACCCAAATCTTTGAAGAGCAGATTTGACCGAAATTTGTAAATGTCATTTGAAAATAACATGGAATTTATAAAAACGAAATATTGTGAATTATTTATGAATGTACATACTACATACATTTGTATATACAAAAGTACTTATTTATATAATTATTTTTCTTCTCAGCTAATATTTACTTAATTCAAAAGAGATTTTTTTATTCTAATTTGGCGGCAAAACTTTAATTGAAATTGTTTTTTTACGAATCCAATTTCTATTAAGTTTCAAAGAAGCTTGTCTTAAGATTTTGTTTAAATAAAATTTTTATTGATTTTTAGTTCTGTTTTAAAAGCTTTTAATTTATTAAATATTCATTTAAAAGTTCAATCAATATGATTACTTCAACCCGCCGGCAATTTATTTATTTGTTAAAAAAAAATTAACAAAAAAAAAAAATAGAATTAAAATTAATTAATTTTTTCGTTTATACTCTTAGTGATTTTAATACAAATTTTTGTTTGACTTTCGAGGCTTTAATATTTTTTTGACAGCAACACACGCATTAAAATGTTTTGTTGTTTTATTTTAAACGCTTGTTAATTAAAATGTCAAATAAATCACATGGTTTTACATGGAGCTGGAGTCATAGAGCGTGTGTGAGTGTTACAAAGTTGCATGATGGCTTAAGTGATTTTTGTAATAAAGAAGGATTAAAATGCTACAAGAAACATGAATGTATACTTAGTTTCTTGGGGGTTTTGTAATAAGTTTTTTTGGCTGAATCAAAATTTAATATGATAATATCCGAAAGATTTTTTTTTAAATCTGGTCGACAGTTTTATGCAAGTTATCTTTTATATTTTCGGCATATATCCGCAAAAGCTACGAGTGACATTGTCCATTCGATCGGACCAAATTTGGACTACTTGTTTTTTAATAAATCAGGGCGTACAGATTTAAAAGTGGCTAAAATTTTAGCTTGGAGAGCTGCTGTTTCGCCAACATAAGCCAATAACTCAACATATCTCTATAAAAAAAAGAAGCTAAGAGGCGTTGAACCGCCCAAAACAGGGACCTAAGGAACAGGACTTTTTCTGTAAACAAAGTTGTTGCCAAATTAATTTTGTAAAAATCCATTGTTAATGCGCTGCACACAGAAAAATATTTAAAATCATTTCCAATTAAAAAAATTTGTTAATTTGAATAAAAAATATTTAGATTACTACCTATCAAGAAATTCGCATATTCAATTAAATAATTTAATTAAAAAATTAAAAAAATTTTTTTTGCTAAATTTGCAGCTTTTTTAAGAATTTGTAAAGAAGCCTTATTGTTGGCATTAGTTTTTTAAAAACAGTTAAAATTTTAATTGAGACAATTAAATTTTTAATTAAAAATTAAAAATTTTTTTGAATCATGAGTTAATTAAAAAAAAATGGGAAATTATTTTATCTGTGGATGGACCCAAGAAATTGTTCTCATGCGGCCTTAAAAACACCCAAAAACAATTAAATATTTTTTGTTTTAATCTTTTCACTAAAAGGTGAAGGTTTTCTGTATAAAAAGGGTTGTTTTTTTTGTTGTTAAAACAGAAACTACATTTAATTTACAAAACTCTTACAAATCTTTTGTTTGACCCACTTGTTAAAAAAACAACTTTTGAATAAATATTAAATAAACCATGTATATGTAGGTAGGTTTGTGCAATAACAACTTTACAAGGAATAGAGATGGTTTGTTACTTTAAGGTGTTTTTTTTTAAAAAAGATTTGTTTTTCATTTTTAAAACTAACAAAAGTGTTTCGGCCATATTAATAACCCTAATTTGGTTGGTTGTTTTCAGTTTCGTTATTATAACAAAGGCTTTATAAATGATAAAGTAAAAGAAAAAAAAAACGAAAAACAATATAAACAAAAATCTAATGTAAATAATCTTTTAATTCTCTGTGCCACACACAAAGTTAATGTAATGAAAGTTCTTTTACAACAAATCGATTAGAGGGAAATGTTATACGAGTATTGTTAAAAAAACATTGAAATAAAAATCCATATTTAAAACGTTAAAAATTCAAAGTTTTAAATAAAATAATGAAGGCTTTTTAGAATTCCTAAAAATATTTTAAAAATCCCAAAATGCCAAAAGTTGTAAATTTCTTTAAAAATGTGTTTTTTTAAATATTTTTCAAGTTTCAGTAATAATTTTTGAATTTTTTCCAATTCCTTTGAAAAAAATCCCCATAATACCCAAAAGTTTTTAAATAAATCTTTTCTTATAAAATTGACCTTTAAAATTACTGAATATCACGTCAGTACCTTATTTAGATTTCTTTGTGCGTTATATGAACTTGTAACTCAAAAGTTTATGTTGTGTCAAGTATTGAAGAATATTAAAAAGTCTTTGAGTTTGAATTAAGTGTTGACTTAGTTTGGCCCTTGTTTGATGACAATATTCTTATTGGTTTATTTGTGGGTTGAGCTAGCATTGTAAGAAAACAAAAGCAGCATTTACCCCCTTTATTTTGAGTTCTGGAATCGTGTCAGTAGAATTCTTAAAAATTGATATTTAAGAAAAAAAACGCAAGTTCTCGATTAGTACGTAGTTCACCTGTAGTTTCAAAGCTTGCAGATCCTTAAATTTGGGCTAGCTGGTCCGAATGTTATGTGGTATTCGACCTACATTAGCCGTGTACATCTATTAGATATGCTGGGAATAAGTCCCCATTTTACGCCGAACATCTTACGGTGAAATTAATAGAACACTCTATTACCGGACAGAATTATTTTGCAGGTTCCTAAAAACGGTAGTTCAAAGTTTGGTATAGTTGTCTTTGTCGGGGTTAGCTTCTTAATCATTATCTTTTTAGGTTTAAGTGCCAATCTTAGTAAAAAATGCCCAACTTTTAACGAAGACCAAAAATAAATCGCTGTTAAAAAACAATATTTTTTAGCAAGGGATTTTGGTGATTTTAAATATATTTTTTGGGAATTCAGTACATTATTCAAATTTTTTTAAAATTTCATAAAAAGTATATAGTATTTGCTTAAATTAAAAAAAGACAATCTTATTAAAAAAATGCTAAAATCTTTATAAAAACATTTTTCTAATAAACAACTTCCTACAAAAGCTCAAAATACATCGCTGCTAAAAAAAAAATCAATATTTTGTAGCAAGGGATTTTGGCAGTTTTAAATAGATTATTTAGGAAGTTATTAAAATATTAAAAATTTTGCCAAAATTTCGAAGATTTAATTAAAACTATATGAAACAACTTAATTTTATAATTTTTTACTTTCATAACAATAATTTTCTAAAATAATAAAATTAGGGGATTTTGGAAATTTTTAATTTTATCAATTTAAAGGATCATATAAAATCCAAATAATATAAATTAAACTAGAAGAAATAGGTATATATTGAAAACATTTGGTATATTCTTACAGGTAAAAGTATTAAATAATCCAACTATTCCCAAAAAATACCCTGAAATAAATGTTTTCCTAATTTCCCAGGGAACATTTCAATATCAATTTTTATTTAACAAAAATTCAAATTTTTTAAATTAAATTTTAAATTAATTTTTCAAAAAGTTTTTTTCTGCACTTTCTGGCCTACAAACTTTACCAAAAATTAATTTCCTTAACATTGTTTGTTTTGCTCCCAATCTATTGCATTGTTTACTTGTGCTCGTTAAATGTGTCGGTTAAAATGTTTATTTAAGTTTTAGTTCGTTTTTTTTTATGTTTTTTAAATTATTTTTTGCCATTGTTTTTTTAAACTTTTCTTCCCATGTTAAAGAAAAAAATTAAAGATTTTTATCTACAACTCATCTGGTTGTTTAAAAAGAAATATTCTGTTGCAGCTCCTTTTGGAAGGCTTTTGAAGAGTTGCATGTTTATGTGTGTTGGTAAAAAAAAGGGCACAAATAAAACAAAACCGGTTCAATACCATGACAAAAGAAGCAACAAAATTTAAGATTTCGTTTAATTTTTTTGGTTATGAAAATGCTTTAAAGCGGCATTATTTGTTTGTTTGAATGGTCGGTCGGTCGGGCGGTCTGTCATTTGGTTATGGTCTGGGTCTTTGTGTCTTGTATTGCTCTTTAACTTTCATTCTTTCTTTTAGTTAGTTTTTTTCTTTGCTGCACATGGATGTATGTGGATGTGTAGGTTTTCATGTACTCATGAGGAATGCAGCTTTGGAATAATATTTGGTTTCTTCTTTTGTTCCTTAAGCTTGAATGATTCTTTTGTTTTCATCATATCAGATTTGTTTTTCCATATTTTTACTTTTTTTGAACTTAAAATTAAATGTCAGCTAAAAATCAAGATATTATTTAACGTCTCTTCTACAAATATTTGAACAAACATAATTTTGTTAGTTTTTAGAAAATTTCCAAGAAAAACTTTAAATGAATTAAATTCTTAAATGGTATTTTCTTAGAAAATTATATTTGTCATGGCTTATACGAAGTTATTTCTGAATTCCCAAAAAATTTTGAAAATCCCCAAATTTTAATATTGAAATCCTAGCCTGATTTTTCGATATTATATTATTTATAATTTTAATCAATAATATTTTAGTTGGACTAAAATATATTTTTTGCGAATTTTTCTTTAAAGTAAAAAACTATTCCCATGTCTACTGCCAACCGTTAATTCTTTGTTAAATGTTTTTGTTTAATAGTTTCAATTTCACCTTAATTATTTAATTGAGCCATAAAGCCGTCATATATATTTGTTTTAAAGTAATTAACTTTTACACGATAAAAAATTATGACCGTTTAATTGTTTTTTTAAATTTTTATTATTTTTTTAATTCTTGCTCTGTTGTTAATTCGCTTTTTTTTATTCAAACAATTTAAAAATCATTTGCCGTTGTGCTAATATTATATTTTCAGGCAAACTTTGTTTAAGTGTAGCTTATTTATTTTCAAGTGTTCTTGTTGAAAAATGTTATGGGGAAAAAAGTTCAAGGTTAACCAAGCATTAATTGGTGGTCAGATATTTTATAAATAAATTGTTTTAAATTCTGCGAAACCTTGTGTGAGCAGAAATTAAATTGAATAATATGCAGAAAGAATCAAATTCATTTGAAGAACAAAAATCTGTTCAGTTGTTATCAAATTTATGAACGATGGAGGGGAAATTAATTTATAGCAATAAAAAAAGTAAGTAGGTTTAGGTATTTTCCTCCAATTTGCTGAATTACTATAAATGTTATAAAAACGACTATTTTTAAGATTTTTTATTCGTATGTTTTATTTTAATTTAAAACAAATTGTAAAAAATCAGTTTTTCTTTCTTGTTTTTTTAATAATGCATTTTAGGACTTATTGCAATATATTTTGTGTAAAGCGTTTATTTGCTTTAACAAAAAGTATATTTCAGGCATTTAAAACCGATTAACCCAAAATGTAAATACTTCCCCTGCTGTTTAAACAAATTCCTAATTTATTTTGAAAAACATCCCCGAAAATCCCCATAATGAAGATTCTATATTAAATTGTAAAAAGAGCAGTTTTTTTAGATATAAAAAGTTAATTTTAAGTTTTTCTTTTTATTGAATTTAAGGGAAACTGACAATAAGCTATGTTTTCTTTTTATAAAAAAAAAAAAAAGAAATTCTGGATTTTACGGCGGTATCGGATAGATGTTTTAATGTCAAATTTGTTTACAAAAACAAAAACTATGTTTTAAGTATTTAAAACAAATTCTCCAAAAACGTAAATACTTCCCTTGCTTATCTAAGAAATTCCTAATTTTTTTTGAAAAATCCCTAAAAATGCCCAATCAAGGATTCTCTTTTTATTTGATAATAAAATCAAATTGTTAATGGTGAAATGGTAATTTATCGTCACTTAATGAGTTTTAAGCTTTCTTAAAAAAACTGTATAAAAGGGTCCTTTAAAACAACAAAACAATATTTTAAGTGAAGTGACAATCAATCAATTTTAAAGAGATTTTTGTTATTCTCAAAATCCCCTTAAGGCTAAAAGGTATGTATATCCAAAAAAAAATTTTAAGTTTAACATAGGGGTTTTAAACAAAATTTTCATCTTACAGGGCTTAAAAGTATTAAAGTCCACTTTAAATATAAAATTTTTTTTGGATATGCTCCATAGATATGGATATGTTTCATTTTAAACATCGCACTAATATTTATTTTATCTTAAAAAAATTAAGTCTAAAACAATTTTTTTTTGCTAAAGCAAAGTTAACAAATTAATTTATAATAAAAGCTACAAAATTTAAATTAATTCATTTAAAAACTTGTTGTTTAAAAACAAACTTTTGTAATTTATAGCATTTTTGTTCTGTTTTTTTAATGTTTTTAAATTTAAAAAATTTTATCTGTTCTGTTCACTTCACTTCATTAATGTGTGTGTCGTTTTTGCTGTTGTTGTTTCTCTTGCTGTCGGCATTTTTTAGATGTCCAGTAAAGTTAGTCAGCCTCAGTCGTCATTCATTCTGGTTTAAATGTACACGAACTCTTGAACACACACACAGACATACTGAAGACTTTTTTGATTCTGTTCTTGAAATAAATGGAGGAACTTGAAAGTAGTTGTTAGTAAATGTTGAAGAGGTTTTTGTTTAAGGTGGGTTTACATGGTAATACAAAGTATTTAGACTTTGTAGAAACAAAATATTATGAAATTCTCTTCGTGTTTAAGGAACGAGAATTTAGGTCTATTTTATGTATTTTTTATGTTTACACGGATGTTGTTGGTAAAATCAAGAGAAGTTTTTATTGCTTGTTTTCTTTTGTGATACCAGCATATGGTTTAAGTTCTACAATGTTAACAAAAACAAAATAAACAATTTCTGCGTTGAATTTGATGGTTGGTGTTTTGCTTCATAAAATGAAGCGACCTTCGATACATGTTATTAGTGCTGCCAAATGCTTCAAATATCTGATGTGAAACGTAAGTTTCTAAAATGATTTAAAAAATAAACCTTTACCAAACACTTGTCAAATTTCGTATTCGTATTCTTTTCTACTCAATTTATTATGATTTTACATGCTTTTTTTGGCATATCATAATACATGTATTACCATGTAAAGGCACCTTTAGCAATCAAACATTTTGTTTTCGCTGTAGTTTTTCATTTTAATTATAATGTTCATATTATTATGTTAATATGGAACTATGTAGTGCAGTTAACATAAAATTTAAATTCTTAAGAAATTGTAAAACAAATTTAATTGTGTTTTACCCTTTTTTCACAACTACAAATTAGAGAAGCAATCATCTTTACGGTTTCTTTATAGGTTTACTACCTCTTTAAAGAAAACTACGTATACACAATGATATACATAAGTTTTGTCAAATATCTCTACCTATTTTTTTATTCGACGACTCCCAAAATATCTTTAAAATCCCGAATGCAGCAAATGCGGGAGAACTCACACTATCAACTATAAAGGTTGTCCTGTTTTTAAATTACATCTGACTCTTCCCCGCCGTCAAAACTACTAACTTCAAATTTCCCCCGATTATCACAGGCAGCTGCTAGTCAAGTATCACATGCCAATCTTCCTAAACAAGGCGGGGTCAATTTAAATCATCTGAAAGGGGAAATCTGAGATTATGGGGAAATCAATTAATCACTTCATGACAAGTTTGATAAGTATGATGCATGATACAGTGTAGCCTGCTTTACTGCTTGCCCTACTTAACAGGCCACGAACTGCCTCAGAATTGGTTTTGGAACGCAAACGGCATACGCCAACAAAGAAATTAACTCGATTTTTTTAATGCAGCAAAACACTTATGTGGCATTGATTTTCAAAACTAATATGACATTAAGAAGCAGTTTCAAAATATGTGTTTAACCTTTTACGATGCGAAATATTTAAGGTGGCTCAAACACGATTTGATGGATAGCCTCTTTGAGTCTCACATTCGCATCGGAAAAAATTTTCTAGAACCTTGCTATTTCGTCAGGTTATTGTTCGACTTGATTTTCAATAACGAAATACCAGCATAACAATTTTTATAAATTTTTAGGTTCTCGTCTTATAGCTGCTGGCGACTACAACGCTAAGCACACATATTAGGACTCACGGCTCATTACCGTAGAGGCTGCGCTTTATATGTTTCCTAGTCGGAAATGAAACTAAATGTGAATTAATTTGGGTCACCAACTTACTGGCCAACTAACCAAAATAAAATTCTCGACGTAATTGACTTCGTCGTAACAAAAGGCATATCCCGGAACGTTTTGAGGTTCAAGCTTCGTTTGATCTATTCTCAGTCCAACTACTATTTGTAGTCATCACAAATCTAGTTATTTTCCATTTAATAATTTGGGTTATGTTTTTTTGGGGCCATCTTTCATTAAACAATTTTTCATAATTTAAAAAAATTTAAAAAGTTTGAGGTGATTTAAAATACAAAAAATCACCCCAATTATAGAAATCAAAAATGGCGAAAAAAACGGGAAAAAATGCTCAAAATTTCAACATAAATTTTTAGTCCATTTTTCATCGGGTCCATTTTTCAAAGAGCCAGAAAATTCAATTACGTCAAAACTAAATCTTACGAATGGCAACTACCGCTGTGTAAAAACGATATCATATTTTTTAAAATTGCTTAAAAAGTCTTCCTTTTTAGTGTTCTTATTGTTTTTAATATATTTTATTTTTATAAAATTCTTAAAGTGTTACAAATTACATACCAGGACTTTTTTTATTAACTCATTCTTAAGTTAAAATTTAACATACCTGCAAGTAAAAGTAAAAGTAAAAAAAATTAATTAAATTATTGTTTACATAATATAAAAAAAAATTTGTTACATGTTGAAGGTAAATATTAAATTATGTAAATGAAAATCTGGTGGCAATTTAATGAAGAGACTTTTAGATTTTTTGTCAAAATTTGCATAAAAAATAATACAAATAAAAATATTACCCTGAAGGTATGCTTTAAATAGGTGTATTAAAGTGGAAAATACAAAGAAAGTACAAAAAATCTGGAAAAAAGGGAGGAACAAAATGTGTGAGTAAGTAAGAAAAAGCAGGGCAAAATGTCAAGAAATGAAAGGTTATTCTTCTTCTGCTGTGGTAAACAATTATTTTGTTTCTTTCGCCGAGTTATTGTGGAATGACCCATATAACTACTCTTATGTATGTGTATTCATTCTTGTACGTAAAGGGTAGATAACTAATAACTACTACATTCAAATTAGCTTTTGTGTTGAAAATTGTAATTTGATATTTTTATTCTAAAACTAAATTTAAGCTTTTTTGACATTTGATTTTATTTCTTTTCACTAATTCATTTAAAATTTAATTTTAATTTTATTTTATCTTCTATTTTGTTAAACAAATTAGTCCAACATTTAGACAAAATAAAATAAATATTGATTTTTTAAGAACTCTTAAGTGGATGACAAAAGATGTTAAGATAAAGTTACCAAAAAAGTTTTTTTTAGTTCTTGTTCTTTTAACAGAATAGAAGCTGTTTAGAATAGAAGTGGACAAATTTGAAATTCAAATGTTTATTTTTTTTAGAAAAAAAAAAACTTTGTCTTGACTTAATTTTTTTTTAATGGAAAGTTAAATAAAAAAAAAATAAATATATTAAAATATTAATATGTAGTGAACGTGAAGAAGAAGAGTTTTTGTTGTTGTTAAAAAAATTTGAGTTGATTAAACAATCTGGTTTGTGATGAAATCATTTGTTCAATACAGTTGTGATGTATTGCGATCGATTTTATGAATTTTTTTTATATAATAATTTTCATATAAATTTAAAATTTTAGAAACAGTTAATTCAACAATGCTTAAGCTAATTTTAAGGTTTTTAAATAATTTTTTTAGAATTTTTTAGTAAATTTTGTTAGATTAAATCGGGCTTAATAAAGGACTCTAAATTTGACTTTCTTTTTTATTAAAAAGATTTTTCATTTACATTTTTTTTGACATTAATATTACATTTTTATGCAAATATTTACTTCACTTAATAATATTTTTTGCTTTTAGTGTTCTTAAAAATATATATAACAAACAAGTCAACTGCCAAAAAACTTAATGAAATTATTTAAATCCTCTAAAATATTACTTTAATCCCACACTGTCATAATTCACATCGCACATACCCCCCATTTCAGTGCTTCTCAATTTTCATGTTTCTTAAACTCGTTTTAGAGAGCCTTCGATAAATTTGTGTTTTTTCAAATAAAAGGATTTTTGTTTAAACTAATAAAGTAAAGAGAGGGATTAAAATGGGGTGCTAAACTAAATCTTACGAATTGAATCTACGCTGCAGTGGCTGGACTTGCTTTTCCAGTGCAGAGACTGGCAGTACTATGTATAATTGGTACTTAACGCAGTACTCCTATGGCTGCGCTAGATGTAATTTTGAATCTGAAATTAGCTCTTCTGGTCGCAGAGGGTATTTCGAAGAGATCTGCGACTCCTTATGGGTAAACGGGATAATTTATTTAGATACCAAATGGTCGTGGCAAGATTATTAGGAGAGTAGAATGTAGCAGTGACTACAAAATCCCAAAATGAGCCTCATTGGGAAGCCGGCTGTAGCTATTGAGGAATACGTCTTGTTGACAGGCCTTTGCCCAGACCACAGGACCTGTAGCTTCTGTAGAGACGGGTCAAAGATGGAAAGGAGGTTTGGGGGAGGGGGCGGTTGAAGCTGCCGTTTTCTGCCAAAAACTGTTTATCAGGGAGTCCTTTGAACTTTCTGATTACTGCAGTGTTTATTAAGGGCAGATTCTAGCATCCAAATTGGCCTAGTCCTTTCAGACTTAGAATTCTAATGTGAAGTTGTTTAGCGATAGTCAAATGGCAATTAGAGCAATCTTCACGAACCTTGCCTCGTTCTCAATGGTTCAGGCATATAAAAAATCCACTGGAAGTTTCTGTGCCTTAAGATAAGTGCACATTTACTATGTTCGTGGACACAGGGGTATTGAGAGAAACGAGATGCCAGACGTGCTGGCAAGGTAAGAGGTCCTTTGCCTATAAAAAGAGACGTTCGTGCTCCACTTTAGTTTTTTAAAAAGTGTAAAGACTCTGCGGTGAGGGTCATTGCATGGAAGTCTGAATATAGAGTCTCCAGGATGAGCTGATGATACTAAGACACAAGGGAGACGAAGTTTCATTTGTCTTTGTGAAGTAACGATTGTAGATTCCTAGTGTGGATCATTACAGATCATTGTTAGAAAGCGGTTCATGCGAAAAGACCAGAACGGCTGGCCAGCAATCATTTTAGATTTAATGATGTACCGAGGGATAAGAAGACGGTTGGGCATATTATCTGTCACGGCCCAGCGCTCATGCGCTCCAGAGAAAACTGTCAAGGGTCTTATGTCTGGAGAAAATATCTGGGGTTGGTAAGACAAGGTTTCTGGCATTTGCAAAAGGAGTGTTGAGCACCCTGTATTTCATAAAATCGAGTAAGTGAAACTGGTTATCGTTTTCTTCTGTCTTTGGGGTTTTTAAAATCAACATAGGGCTGGCCAACAATACCAATTGTCAAACTTGCATGATATTTTGAAATTTTGAACTCCTTTTTTTTAATAATTAATTTTTTAAGTTGTTTGCCTAGGCTCATAGAGTTTAAAAAGTATTTTTTTTAATGTTAAGAAGTTTGGCAACCACTGCTTTAACACATTCACTGGATAGCAGTTATTCACATACATATGTATGTCAGATACACAAGTGTTTGTTAAAGTTGTTTGCTTATTAGGAGTGCGTGTGTTTGTTAGAATTTATTTTCTTCTTCTAACAAACGAACTACAAAAAAATTATTTTATAGAGCAACAACCATTTTATAAAATCTTATGACAAAATTAAGAAAAAAACTTATAAATTGGCATAAATTTAAACAGGTGCCACTGTCATCTCAAAGTGTCAGTGCAAACAATCATAATATTGTGTTGTTGTTTGAACCAAAATGTTTCCTGCTTAATGTAATGTATAATAGTGAAGTGAATGAGATAAAAAGTGAAACTCTGCCATCGGTAAGTTGCATAAATTATAATAATTTTTAAAGCTCCCAAATTTTTCAAAGTTTGTTCTGATTATTTTTTAAGAGGTCTGATTAAAGGCAACTTTTATAATTTTTTATTTAAAAAAAAAATTAAAAAGAAAAGGTAATTTATAAAGAAATCGGCTGTCCTATGTGAGAGTTTATAATTGTTCCACTTTAAATTGTTGTAAGTTTAAAACTTTTTCAGATAATGGAAATTTTTTCCTCTTTTTTTTATTAGATATTGGATAAATCACAAAAAATAAAAATTTTTAAAGATTTGATTTTAAAAATGCGGCAGTTTACACTGCCAAACATTGCTGATAGTTTGATAATATCAAATGGATCTGATAATAGGTGTGTTCCAAGTAACTTTGGGCATGTTTCTGCATATGCAGGGTACACTAATACAGGTAGTATCAAGGCGAATTCAAATAACTCGCCCTCTGCATTTCCTTCTTGTATTTTTAAATTTCAAACAAAACTAATAAATCTGACAATCACTTTCACAAAATTTCGAGGCGAACACATAACACATAATCAGCTGGGTTCTTAGCACTATCTGTATTAGTGTACCTTGTGCATATGAGAATAAAAACCGAAAGGTCTCTCTCCAAATATTAAACTTACCCAAGCCTAATGTTATATTGTTATTGATGTTGCATACTTTTTAAATTTTAGCTTAGTTAGGCGATTTTAGTCTTTTAAGCTCATATCCAAATCATGTGTATCACTACACCATTTCCAATTGTATTTCAGAAATTTCTAATTATATTTCAGAAATTTCTAACTCAATTTCCGAAATTTCTATTTGTATTTCAGAATTTTCTAATTGTATTTCAGAATTTTCCATTTGTATTTCAGAAGTTTCTATGTGTATTTCAGAATTTTCCATTTAAAATTTCAAACAAACACATTGTAAAAAAATCGACCAATAATTAAACGTAACAGTATTGTGAAGTAACATCCCGGTATTTAAAAAGATTTATTAAAAATGTTAAGCTTTCAAATAAGCGTTTTTGCCTACTTCCAAGCACAGCTTCATTCGCTGATATGTTTCATGTGTAAGAACCCAAAAAAATTTTTTATATTTTAATATGTATTTAGCATATGACATTTTATATTAAAATTTATAATTTCATGCCTAAGTATTAGAATGTATGTTGGCTTCCCTTTGGCGTTTGTTTTAGCTTCAAAACGTAAAAACGTTTCATTGTTATTGACTTTTAAAATTGTTATAATTTTTTGTCAGAATATAAAGTGATTAAATTTACATAAAAACAATAGAATTTATTAGTTGAATTTTAAAAGAATTATAGAATTGCTTTTTCTTTTTTCTTGATCTTTTTTTGTTATTAACATAATTTGAAAAATTTTTTTTGTTTAAAAAAAAAAGCTCTTAAAACACACACGTTAAAAATTATGACGACATTTAGAAGCGGACACAATAATTAATAAAAATTAGTGCACAGTTTAAATAATATATTTTGTTTAAAAAGGCATTTGTTTTTATTTTTATAAAAAAAAGAAATAATATATCGTTAGCTTAAATTAGAAAAGTTGTATCTACCAAAGAAAGAAATTAAATAAAATTATAGAAATGGTATAACAAAATAGTATTTTAAATTTAATATCAATTAAATAGTATAAATGATCATTTATGAGATTTTTACAGCATTTTTGATAATTGATTTAGTCATCAGGACTTCATTGAAAAGATCCTTACACCTCTGCTTAAGGTTTTTTATCCCGTAGAAGCGTAAAAAAATCAGAAGGGTATATACCGGGTTGTCTTCGGTAATATGTATTAGTATTTTCCGTTCAACATTTAATGAATTTAACTGAATGCTAATTCAGAAACTTTTAATTCCACAGTAAAAAAAATTTTGCTTTCCTACATAATTTTTTGTAGCATATTTTACAAACTATTTTAGTTGTTCATATTTGTAAATTTTTTAAATATTTTCATTTTTATAATGATAATTTTTTTTGAATAATAATATTGAAAAAGTTATGCTCCCAACACTAGCTGAGTGCACTTCGAAACCCGCTGCAGTTTCTCGTCAGCGCAAGATATAGTTTTTTTATCCATTTATTCATGCCGTTTTTCATTCTATGGCAACACATTTTTTTTTTATTTAGTTATTTAATTTTTTATCATTCAATTTGGTTTGTACATGATAAGTTTTGTCTGAAAATTATTTGCTAAATCGTTTAGTTTCAAAACGGGGTAAAAGTAATTAGACCTTACTAGCGGGCATGGTGCAGTAGCTGATAAGCTGCCTGCACTTTGTCAAGAACAACTTTTAGATTTTTCCACAAAATTCGCTAGAGAGTTGTCATCGAAATGGAGTGCTTATCTGCAACATCAACGATAATTCTTTTGAAAACTTGCGCAAAAGTTTTTATATTTGAAGCAGGTGTCTTCAAAAGTTGGCGTAAGACTAGGTTAAATTGAACTTCCCAGCCCTAAACACCCCAAATAGACCTCTTAGACGCTTAGTTTTACTAAGCAAGACGAAGTGATATATCCGTAATTATTGCTAGCTCGATATGTTACTTTTTCAAGGTATAACTCTCTTGGAAAGTTCGTCCTGCAGTGCGCAAACTCTTGACGGCACTACAAAAGCCGTAAACATAACCGTTCAATCATCATGGCTTTTAGTCACGTAACGCCATCCAATATAAATCCTACTTCTATCTTCACTTAAAGCCTTTAATTTTTCCTTCCCATAGGCTGTAGAAACATTTTGCCCCCAGAGTGATGAGATCTTCACATGTTTTTGGGGACTCTACATGGTGGGCCAAAACAAGTCATTCGATGTTGTTCGGCTCTCGTTTTCCAAATAAAAAATCTCGATTCTGTTTTCTGATTATGTTTATTTGAACCTTTGGAATTTTATTGGTCAAGTCAAGATGATATCGGCCAAATTCACGCCGTCACAATTGATTGCTTTACAGGCTTGTTTTATGGCATTTTTCATCACTTCGGCGAGAACTTCGGGCGACAGATTCTCGCACTCGTGTCGAATGTTATCCTAAAGGGCTTTCAGGGTCTCGGGCTTGTTCACATAAACACGGGACTTTAAAAAACATTTTAAAAAAAGCCTAAAACGGTTAAATCGGGCGAACTTGCGGGCCACTGTTAATCACCAAAACGAGAGATGAGGCGACCCGGAAACCTCGCCTTAAGAATATCGGCTGTGGCTCGCGCAATGTGCGCCGTTGCTCCGTCTTGTTGGAACCACATGTCCTTCAGTCCTTATTCGTTCAATTTCGGTACAAAAAACTTGACTGACATGGCCCTATAGCACGCACCGTCCACTGTTGTCGTTTCATCAGCGGCGTCTTTGAAAAAAATGGACCGATGACTCCTCCAGCTTGAACAGCGCACAATGCAGTCACTTTGAGCGGGTGTAATGGTTCCTTGTGCATCACTCGCGGATTTTCACTGCCCCAGAAGCGATAGTTTTGCTAGTTCAAGTGGCCGCTTAAGTGGAAATGAGCCTCATCGCTCATTTTGATTTGGTTCAATACGAAGTAGATTTATACTACAGCACTAATCATAGAAATAAAGCAGAGAACTGACCTTGAGTGTTTTTTTCATTAGCATATAGCTAAGGGATCTATTTATTGGAAATCTTTTTGTATTCCCATCGTTATAGCTTCTAACCCAGTAGCTTGCCCCTTGTTGGCCTGAGAACTTTTTAAGAATTGCTCCTTCTATATAACCGCGTTCGTTTGGAGCAACTGTTACAAAATTCACTTTTCATCTGTTTTAATTTACCAACCAAGCCCTACATAACCTAAATTTAGGTTCTCCTTTCACTTAATTTAAAAAAAAAACTTTTAAGGTAATTTATTATCCTTTTCTTTTTTTCAACTCATTGTTTAAAAGATATAAACAAAAAAAAAATAACCAACAAAACACTGCAGCAAAAAACAAACTGTTGGCAAGAAAATATTTCAAGGTTCCTTATTGCGCTTCTTTGGTTGGCTTTAAATTGTTGTTGTTGTTTTGTAAAAATGTAAAAAACGAGAACAACTTTTAATATTCACATCATTATTATAATGAAATCATGCATGATGTAGCCCAAATAGAAAAATTAAAAATTAAAACCGTGTGCGCTGGAAGTGGAAGCCAACATGTTACAGCTCTTTCCCCTTTTTGGCAGCAACCACATAGAGATACAGTGGGAAAAAATTATAAAATGGCATTTGGGGAATTCGCTATATGTACACAAAAATTATTAAAAAATTATGTAAAATTATGTACATTTATAACAATGTACGTACATAATATCAAAAGTAATCTAAAACATATCGTCAACCCAAAGTTGACAGTTCACAGTCCACAGGTTTTTTTAAATTTAAGTTAAAATTAGAAGAATCAGAATTAAAGATAACAAAAAGGGATAAAAGAGCTCAGATATTTTTGTCAAAAAGCGTTTAAAATTATTCTTGGAGGAAATTTTTAAGTTATTTCTATTTTCCCCTTCGTAATATATTTCCCATATTATCATCGTATTCGTAGGGTGACCATTTCTACTAATTTCATCAGTACATGAACTGATTTTTGATGAGAAGTATTGATTGCAATGATTTTTCAAGAAAATTGATATTTAAAAAAGTTATAGAAAAACTAAATGATTAAACATTTTTTAAGTAGCAAAAAAAGTATTATGAAATGATGTTGTAAATATTTCACGTTTTTCATATCCAAATGTATTCAATAAAAGTATTAATTTAACATTTAAAAGAAATTGAAGGCCATAATATTATATAAGTAGTTTAAGAAAATTCATCTTTTAAATCGTTTGCAAAGAAATAAATGGGAATTTATTCTATGACCACAAAACTTGGATACCTTGCAGATGGTCAACCTAATTGGGGAAAATTGTTTGGGTTGGAAGTAAGGCAAGTGGGAGCTCCCCTACGATGGCATAAGTTTTATGAAATTTTTCATGTGCCTCATCTGGGAAATTATTACAGACAAACAAACTTGCTACGGAGTAGTTGTATGGTATTTTTGTTTCCCAAAAAATGTTGCCAGTTTAAAGTGCAAATATTTAAAATGTTTAACTCACCCTGTAACAAAGAAAAGAACACACTTTGTAAAAAGAAGGAAACGCACTTTTGAAACAGCAGTAATTCCATTTGAAACTTTTTTTTAAGTTTAAGCTTTGATTTGTACATTTGTACAAAAGAAATTGGTAGGATTAGAGCAAGAGGAGTCGTAGCCACCATACATCTCGGAAACTATAACGACTATAAGCTTCAAATTTAAAATAAAGGAACTGTACAATATTTGTGAAGTTATATAATTAAGCCAGTTAGTAACCCATCACTTAAACTTACAAGCACACCTTCATCAGGTAGGAATTGTAATCTAGCTCACTTGGAAGGTGTGGAATCGGAAAAATCAAGGACATTTTCCGCATCAACAAACTTTTGTGAGTTTCTTCCCCAAGAATCTTTTTCCTTTGCGCACAGCAAGTCGATCACTGGCTTAAGTATTTGTCCTGCGGGACTTAAGACCTTTCTTTGAGAACTCCTGCCTTTCACCTAGCCTAACCTTTCCTAATCTAACCTTACCTAACCTGACCTAACCTAACCTAACCTAACCTAACCTAACCTAACCTAACCTAACCTAACCTAACCTAACCTAACCTAACCTAACCTAACCTAACCTAACCTAACCTAGCCTAACCTAACCTAACCTAACCTAACCTAACCTAACCTAACCTAACCTAACCTAACCTAACCTAACCTTACCTAGCGTAGCCTTACCTAACATAACCTAACCTCACCTAACCTAACCTAACCTCACCTAACCTAACCTAACCTAACCTAACCTAACCTAACCTAACCTAACCTAACCTAACCTAACCTAACCTAACCTAACCTAACCTAACCTAACCTAACCTAACCTAACCTAACCTAACCTAACCTAACCTATCCTAATCTAACATAACCTAACCTTACCTAACCTAACCTAATCATAGAAGCAGAAAAAGTGGTAGCCCCCATAAAAATGGGGTAATTTTATACAATTTTTCATACGAAACAATTATAGCTATCAACTTTGAACCTGATGATTAGTTATTGCAGTTACAGATAGATGGATAGACATGCTTTATTCGACAAAAGAATTGGGGTCATATTCATAAAGAATTTTTAAATTTAAAAAAGATTTAAAATGCTGATTTGGTATGGAAATTTCACTCAAAACCCCTATTTTAAATTTAAAAATTGTTTATAAATATCCCCTTTGTTTTTAGTCGATCGTTATTAGTGAAGGCTAAGACTATAAAAATTAGATAAAGCACTAGTCTTCAAAAAAAAAAAAAAATATACATAAAAGGCGTACTGATTTTGAAGCAGAAGAAAATGGTAGCCCTACGTATACGCTGCATTTTAAAAAAGTTGAAATATATGGCGCATACGTAGGGTGACCATTTTTTTCTAGTCCGAAATCAGAACTCTTTTCAGGTTTTATAGAATCACCTTTATTTAGAGCGATCGATTAAAATCACTTCTTAAATCTATTAAAGCCTCTCCGTCCGTCTGGGTGCCTATGTATTCTCAAAATATTTTTAATTATTTTTGGGGGAGGTGTCGAGCGACCCAAAACAAGATTTAAAAGATTGAAATATTTTAATTAATTTTTCGCTGCTATACAAATGCCTTACTTTCCAGTTTTCCTTTAACTTAACCAATTGTTTGAGGAAAAAAATAAAATTTCAATTTATCTTGAAAAATCTGTACAATCAGTACATGTTTTAAAAAGATCAGTACATTCAGTACACATATTTTAATTCAGTACACCAAATGAGAAATCAGTATATGTACTGATGAAATCAGTACGAATGGTCATCCTACGCATACGATTAAAAAAAAACAAAAAAATTTCTCAATTTTTTATAACACACGAATACTAAAATTGCAGATTGGCTTGTCAGTGGCCACCCTGCAAAGTATACAGATATACATATAAGCTTTAGATCCTTCCCTCAGTCGATTTAACATTGTCCAGCTGGCCTTCCCCTAAATGCACTTTCCAAAGCCAATTAAAATTATATCATAAATATTTCTGATAGAATTGCTTTTGTAAATTAGTAATATTGGTTAATAAACATTCGAAAATTTTGCAAAAAATTGCGAAGACATAGACATCTGTAACCTGGTCCCACCTGTTTTGTAAGAGTTTTTGAATATTGTTATTTATTGCTCTTATTTTTTTATATTAGTTTTCACGTATGCTTTGTTATTTGTATTTGTTTTTACGTTTCATAAACTGGAAGGTATAAAACCTGAAGTAATTGTCTCACTGTCGGATGATGTAAGAGGTTTTATTTAAAATGTTTTACTTAAAATAGACAAATTTAAAATTCATAGATAATACAAAAATCACAATATTAAATATTTAATATTATTTAATATTTAAATATTTATGTTTACGGCCGATAACTATAAGTTTAAATGTATAAATAAGTAATTATTAATTGATTTTTGTAAATTTTGCATTTATTTTGTTTAATTATCGTATAATTTAAGCTCAGTTCTGGCTAAGCAAGCTTGAGACACCTAAAGTTAGCTCTGGTTTTAAACAAAAATGTTTCTTGACTTGTTATTGTTTAAATTCTCATTTCTTTTCTGCTAACTATTGTAAAGGATTTTATATACGTACTCTATGCTGAATATTTTATACAGGGTGTTGGGTGGCAAATTTAAAATTTTATATACGATTATTTCAAAAAGTAATAAACGGTGCGGAGGGAGGGTTGTGCCGTTCGAATTACAGATTGTGTGGACTTGTCAGTCAGGATGCCGCAGTGGTCGAGTGAGCATCGCGCGTTCACTGTGGAGAAATTTTTTAACAAAATTCTTACCGATTGTAAATCTAATTGATCCGTAATTGCAAAGATTTTGCGCAACTGTTTCAGCTATAAATGCTCCACGGCCAGGGGCCAGTCGATCTTCAAGGACTCCCGAAAACATTGAACTGGTTGAAAGCGGTAACGCGAAAATCCACGACTTTCAATACGGAAGAGAGCAGCCTCACTGTGAATTCCAAAAGTGATTATTCATGAAATTAAAAAAAAAGGATCTGAAGTTCTATTATTTTAAAATTCAAGTGGTTCAATAACTGAAAGAAAGTTACTTTAATTTACGCAAAAATTTTTGTGAAACGACGTTGGAGCATTTTCGCCATATAAATCCAATGAATGAATAAAAAAGAAATTACAACCGGAATGGCAAACTGATACATACGCTTATCACTATGTGAAGGATATAATTACGACAAACTAATTGTCATATTAACAACAAAATTAAAAATACAAATATTTAATTGCTGAATTAACATTAACAACTAAAACTGTAAATTCAATAAATATTTTTATTGCCAGCTATCGCAAATTACTGTTTGAAATGGTTAAAACCTATAAAGAAATTTTAAAATACATTAATGTACAACTGGATCCATAAATTGTTAATAGTTTTAGATAATAAACAAATTTTGTTTTGTTTATGTATCACATTACCTATAACTAGTGCATATTCGATATGAGTTTTTTTTCCAACCAAATAGAGCTAAACATTTTGATTATGCAGTTTTTGTTTTGCTGGATTGCAAAAAATAAAAATTAAAAAATAAAAAAAGACAAAAAGCGAAAAAAATAAAACAAAACTGTTTTTGATGTTTAAAATTGTACCTCTTCACAGAAATTATGACACAAATACAGAAATATTTGAAAAGTGAAAATTAAAGTTTGGCCTCAATAAAGAATAAAACTATGAAAAGAACGGGAGAAAAGATTATATGGTTTGCAAAAAACAAAAACAAAACCAAAACCATCAAAAATATTTTAATGAATGAAAATTCTTAAAACAAAAAATTTAACACCCCTTAAAAAATATTTTCAAATAATTCTTTCAAAAATTTCTATTTTCAAAATAAAAATGTTAAATTTTACTGACGATTTCGTTTCTCTTAAATGACTAATGATCGTGTGAAAGGCAAACGTTAAAGAATGTGATTTTATTTCCCTTAAAAAAATATTTTCCACTTAAGAATGAAAAACTCTTCAAATATTTGTTAAGAATCACATGCTTCCTTTTATTGTCTATCTGTCTTTTAATATCTTTATGCTTGTTTGTATGTATTTGTATTTATTACACAGGTAAATCTTAACTATTGTCTTGATCTTTGTAATTTTTCATGTTGTTTTCTTTTTTGGACATGAACATGAAATTTTAAGTGGAAAACAGAATTAACACCCTTAAAAAAATATTTATATTAAAAAGCGGATAATCATTCATAGTGTTGGTGGTGGCTGCAAAAGTACCTGTTGTTCCAGTTAGAGAAAGTTTTTTCTTTAACCATTAAACAAATGATTGAGTCATAAAAGAGGGATAATAAATTGGTGAAAATCTTTTAAGATTTTTTTTGGTAGAAATTTAATAAATCCTTGAAAATTTCCTATTAACTATATAAAAGTGCATGATGATTCTTTTATGACTTTTATGATTTAAAAAAATTCTTTCATTAAAAAAATGTGTCTTAAAGGAAATGTTTAAAATTATTAAAAAGATATGATTAATAAGCGCCATCGGTGAACATGATTTTGCAATAAAATGTTGGGATATTTTTTGAAAGATTTGAATAATTTGTTAAAATTATTTATTATTTTTGCGTTTTAACTTATATCTCGCTCAATAGTGAACCGATTTAGCTAATTTTAAACCGCGATTATTTCAGGCATATTCCTGATTTTTTGATATCAAAACGTTCTCTGTGCAGCTTTATTTAAATCCGGAAACTTGATTTGAACAAAAATACAGACGGATAGACGGACATGGCTATATCGACTGGATCCCTATCTATAGGGATCCAGAATATATATACCCTGCGGGAAATGTGTGTGAATTGGTCGGCGTTCTCGTCCTGTTACAAGTACAAAACATGAATTGGACAAGTAACTAGTTAAAAGGTGTTAAAGAGGTTAGAGGAAAAATAGAAATACATATATCTGTTTATAAATATACACACATACACGCATAAATACAAACAAAGTAGATTGAACAGGATGTTAAACAATCAATGCAAAATTTGCTTATATAGGATTGACCCATAACAGGTTCTGAGGTGTTAGTTTAGAACCAATAACTCCCTCCAATAACAACGCAATATAAAACTGATAGGTTCTAGAACCAGTCCCTATCCTAAGGAACCGTTCACGCCAATAGTCTTGGAACAGTTCAGTTCCTCGTAGGGTACTTTATGGAGTCTAAAGTGAACGTTGTAGAAACTACAAACGGAAAGACAAACTGATATATATCCTTATCACTATGTGAAGGGTATAGTTAGCGATATTATTCCATGCTAATAGCTTAAGCATTGTCGATCCTACTTAGAAGTGCAGCGGGATCCATTCCAAAAATATACAGCTGGCTGCTATCATAGCATTTAACGGTATTGGAACTGTGGATCTTGTTTCCAGCTTGGTTATTACTACACACCGGAATCTTTTATCCTCAAAAATACTCCCACGATATTTAAGAGTGTTTGAAAGAGAAAAACCCCTACTCGAAACTAAAAGGCCTAGATGTGCGTGTGGATGTAGGAAAAGAACTATTGTTGGTGGCAACATATTCATTGCTTAAGAAAAAGTTCAGATTTTATTCAGATTACAAGTAAAGACAGTGTACTACAAGCTGAAAAATTGAATCAATTTATCTCGTAATTAATAAAAACATCAGCCTAAAATAGACTTTTTGAATTTTCTGCAATCAAAAGCAATTAGTTTGCCTTTTAATCATTCTTATTAATCGTGTCTCTATTCCTACTCTTTTGTTTTTATTTCTCCTCAATTGAAGCATTCAAAAATCTGAGCCAAGCTTTAACCGAAAAATCACAGTCCTATCTTCTGTATCTCTTTTCTGGAGGTTTTACCAAAGGACTGAGATAGCGGACTTAAGTAGGTTGCAATTCACTCTACATAATTTTCTCAGGTGCCAGTTTTTACCACAAGCAACCCAGTCTAAGTTCTTTTAATAAGCAGTGAGATCCTAATGATGGCAATCTAAATTTTTTAAATTAATACAAAAGTTGAGAGTAGTACAATTTCGAACATTCCCTGAACATAAAGGCAGAGGATAGTGTGCAAGAACAAGAAAACCGTTAACTAAATAGTCAGTCCGTTATTTTTTAGAAATCACCCAATCTTAAGGCCCAAAGCTTATATAGAGTTATAATACAATCTAGTATCAGTGCAGCTCACGCTTATTATTTAATCTTAGGTAGCTTTAGCGCTCATTTATAAGTAACATAACCATAACTACAGAAAACAGCTGTTCGAATCAAACTTATGGGCAACACTGTATTTGATTATAGGTGACATACCATTACGCCATAACTATGGAAACCAATTGAGTTTTGGTTTTTATGAAAATGGTTATGGCGTTGTGTTAAGGCATAATTTAGGCATATTTTTAATTAGAGTGGGTTGCGAGAGATTCTTTATCAGTACAAAATCAAAATTTGTAGGAGGTCCCATTAAGTTTTATTTACAGTGTGCAAGTCTTTCAGTCTAGGGGTAGCAGAATCGACTTCACTAGAGACTCTGGTTAGTCTGCTTTATCCCATTTTTTGGTCTTTCCTAATCCCCTAATCCCAAGCAGGGACCGACTGAGGTGGACCAAGTGAGCTCTACCGTTTTTACTTTACATAGCCTAGCCTAGCCTAACCTAACTGAACATAAAAATTTTTTTAAAACATTAAAAAACAATTTTTATTTTAAACTAGAACATAAAAAACAATTGCAGGTGTATTTTTTTACTCTGGTATTACCCGTTTATATGGCATTGCAACACAAGGCTTAGTATAGTTTTACATCCAACACGTACTCTATTGTTCTATTCAAAGTTCATAACTAAAACTGTTACCTTGTGCTATAATTTCCTTTTGCGTCACTTTGTTTCTGTTGTTTCTTTTGTTTGATTTTCTTTTTCTTAAAAATGACTTTTCAAATTTTTCTTCTAGTAGTTTTTCTTTTATAGGTAAATGTTTTCCTATTTTCTTTTATTGTTGGTATGTTTTTATTTGTTTTAAATATACAAACAATGAAAAAAAATAGATGATTTGGAAAGAAATAAGATTCTTTGGATTTCCAGGAAAATTAAATATCTATGAGCAACAACACATAAGAAAACCTTTCAGAGACAAAAAAATATTTTTGTTGTTTTAATAAAGCATTAAAAATGGGTCTAAACATATACATACATACACACACACATACCTATATTCATCTTTGGTGAGCAAACACACGCTAAGACTTAAATACACGTAGACAGACAATATTAACTTAGTCATAGACCTGGTTACATTCATAATCGTAATATTTCATTCATAGTTTCTGAATGTACTTCCGTTAAACGTTTAGATGTTTTAACCTAAACCTGATGGGTATTTAATTGTTTTACTTAAATATAAATTTTTATTTGTTAAGTTTTGTTGTAACCAGATTTGTACGTGAGTCAATGCTAGTTTGATCTTTTTTTTTTATTTTTGGGTCTTGTTATAAGAAACTTTTAATTTTATTCAAATTGTTAATAGCTTCAATTTAAAAATTAACTGTTAAATATATAATTATTTTTATTACTTATGGGGTTTTGTTTAATTTTCTTAAACATTTTTTTTTTAATTTTAATTACGAAAATGTGTTTTGTTTTCAGTTGGATATTTTTTTTTTGTTAATTAGTTCTAATATTCCGCTTAGATTGGCAACTTTTGGTTTAAACAAAGAACATTTTTTGTATAAACATTTATAAAAATATATAAGACAGCAATATTATTACAAAGGCATTGACAGTCAAATGTGCAGACGAACAGTCAAAAAGACATAATGCCATTTTAAAAGGGAATAGACAAGACACATGTTAAGATATTAGGGTTTCTCGACTTAATAATAGGAATTTGCTATGAGGTCATAATATTTTTTAAATCGTTTTTCTATAAAAATATTCACACGTATGCACAGAGCTTGGGGGTAGTGGGTGCCTTATTAACCAAGCCTGTTATAAATATAAACTTTATCCCAATTACAGGAAGAAAATGTATCGTGAACCAACGTGAGAAAATTTAGAAATCACCGTGCAGGGGAATTGCAGGCACACTGCGTACTAGTCCTTTATAGCCACTTTACTGCACCTATTCCCTATTGAGCTTCATATAAAAGCCATATCAGCTAGGAGTGCCGTGACGTTTGGGACATTGGGTAACTGAAGCTCGAGAAAGTACCACCATGTGGCAATATCGAACATATTTTCTTATTACGGGACTAACCGTTTGATTATGTAATACCCCACACGGACTTTGATATGGAGTTTCGGAATTGTAATCCCCTCCAGAAGAGTGTGTTATAGACGTAATTCGTAGAAAGCAATGTTGAAATGGAATGTGGTGTTGGCTCACGGAGGGTCTAGGAATAAGTTCAAATTCTCAATGCATACAGTGTCTTTAAAGAAAAACATTGAATATATGTGAGATATGTAAGTTACTATGTGACAGAAATATTCGCGGAATAATTGGGACTTTTACCGATAGGAAGGTGGTATTTCTCTGGTAGTCGGCCAATGTAAGAAAAATTAATCCAAGCTAATTCGACTATCAAATTTGGCCTAAAGATCCTGATCACAAGGACTAGTTTGGTAGTGAACGGGAAGATTAACTGACTAAACTGGGATCTACACATACCTTTTAAGCGGAATTAGTCGCAATCCCAGGATGGGACTATTAAAGCAAGATCTTTAGATACTTTCTTGAAATGGCTAAAAGTAGTCAGCGTAATCTGATTCTGTGTCTACCATGTGAAGTGGCTCCCTTTTAGTCACAAGCATACGATTAAGCCAACTAACCGCAATCCAAGGCATTCATCGATATTGATTTTCTTCTTTGCGGGTCATGGGTTGTTGAGTAAGCCCGTAAGTAAATTCAAACTCCCTTCTAGTGATCACTGTCGCAATGGTGGAAACAGTAAAAAGAAGAGACGAATTTTTACCTTCTCTGTGGGTGCTATGTGCTAGCTGTCCGGAGATTTTTGGGAAATTTTTAACATGATGACCTTAGTGCATGTTAATTAAATTGTGAAGATACCTATCGGTACTCCAAGTCTTGTTCTAAGTACGGGTTTTAAGTATTATACATCTGTCTAGTAGTGCGGTCGTGTCAAAACAGATCCGTCCTAGGCCAGCGATAAGCAAGATGTGGGCACTGAGTAGCTTTCCTTCATAGTTTCATACATAATCACAAGATGACACGTAAAGAAAAAAATAGTAAATTTTGTTAGATTTGGATGAGCTTTCAAATAAGGCAAACTCGTTGTCACTGGTTTGCAATGAGCGATAAAAGTGCATTCCTTAAGACAGTCTGAAAGAGCACTTATACTATTGTAAGCTCTCAAAGTATAGGTTACCTATTTCTGTTCTGGGTTCTACTTGACAGCTTCTGGACCCAATAATTTACTATAAAGACTAGCTAATCCATATAAAAAAGAAAATTTTAAGAAAGCAAACACTCTAAACGAACACCAACAAAGCTTGTAAGACCTACATTATATCATATCCAGGATCGTTGTTGAGCAACTGAAAAATTTGCAACTGCATGGTGCCAATGCCACGCTTTCGCGTAGCGCATGCTTCAAGGATTTGTCCATCATTTTGCAGAATATGCAATGTTTTTATGTTTGCCTTTCTAATTTTAAGTTTTTTAGGTTCTTATGCCACAATTTCTAGAAAAATCGACAACAACTGCAAGTCGAAAGAAAAACATGGATTTAGTCTCGTCTCAGCTCAAATAGAAAGATATTGGGGCTTATATGGACACAGGACCTAAGATAAAAGAGTATGGAACAAAAACCTTCTTGGTGCATAAGCTTTGCGGGCGCAAAATGATAAGTCCTTAGAACGGCAATGATTTCAATGATTCCAAAATATATCAGAAGATACACAGAAAATCTACAACAGGCAAAGACAAACCAGGTAGAAACGAACACAGCTTAAAGACAACAGCGTTGTCATTTAGGGAAAGGCAGAAAATGTGGGAAAAATTTACATAAGGAAGACGGAGACATAAACTTAGTTTAATTATTGCAAGTATGGGAACTGGGAAGTGGGAGATGTTAACTACTACTTGATCTAGTACACCACAGATCATGCAGCATTAAGATAATACTAATCTGCATACAGCGACAGAGAATGCAAAGTATATTGTGTTCCGATGCCCAAAACTCATGAAGTGAAATGAGAACATGACGGATTCATTTAAATTTTTCAACATTTGACTTACAATGCACTAAACTGAGTTTTCTTCAGTAAAATGTTGGCGTAATTAAAAATCTAAGAAAACTTAAAAGGACCAGACCGTCTGACAAGGAGGAGGAGGCATTAATGTTAACTGTTTTGCGGGATGATATCGAGGTGGTATGGTTTAGTACGTGGGCGCTAGGATCAGCCCCGGTATCTATGAAGACTTCTTACCACCACTTTGAGAACAAAAGAAAAACATTGGTCAAGTCTTGAGTAAGGGCAGGAAGAACCACGTGTCTCAATGATAAATCGACCACCCTTCCTATAAATCGGTTCACGGATATTACCGGGGGGCGAAAAGGGATCTTAGGATGAAGTGGTCTACTTTGATATTTTATTTCGTATAATATATAAATAATACTTTATTATTAAAGAAATAACATGCAAAATCAAACTTTTTTATTTGCATAAAACAGGATTCACAAAATGTTTTTTTGTTTGGCTAACCCTTAAATCAAACATTTAAAAAAAAAGAGTCTAAGTTTTTGATTTGTCTTGTTTATAAGTTGCATGATTTTGTTTATAGAATCTGTTGATTTTTTTTTCTTCTTTTAATTCAAATTTTTCTTTTCGTCTTTATTTCTAAATTTAATGTATAAACAATTTGTTGTTTTAATTATTTTGTTGTTTTAGTTAAATAAACATTGTAGCTTCAATGTAAAACATGTGTTAGAAAAAAGCAACAATTTAAGTAAAATAAATCATTTCATTTGCTGCATACAATTGCAATTTAAATCAAGATTTGAAAAACATATCATTTTATAATGATTGACATAAGATTTTTAATATTTAGATTATTTTGAAATGTATATATTTAAAGTAGTGCTATATTTAAGTCATATATAAAAGAGAACATTATTTATAAATCACTAAATTGTTGTTAAAGTACTTGTCTTAGCAAAAATGTTGCTGACTTTTGTTTTTAGTTTGTGATTGCATTTTGCAAAAAAAAAACTTTTTTTAAATAAATATTTGATTTATGACAAATATTTTATCTTATCGCAAAAATGAAAATGTTTTATTTTCCTGTTTTTTGTTTATTTATTTATTTTTTTTTTTGCTAAAGGTAGAACTAATAAATAAAACAACACTCCAAAGCAAATATTTATAAACTGCATAAAGTACATAAATTCAATTATTGTTTCATTTGTTTTTTTTATAAATGATATGATAAGATACGACAACATAATAGTTGTTTTAAATAAACATATAAAATTTTTTTAAATCAATAAATAAGGTTTTATTTTATTAAAAACGATAAAGAGTTAATGACAAATAATGAAGCGCCAACAGCATTTTATTCCCCGAAAGCAAGTGTTTGCAAATTGAGAGTGGAGCCATCTTTTTCATAAAGTTTAGTCAATCTACATATAAAAGATGCATATTATTTCGACAAGTAAATCTAAATAAATATGTTGTTCATTATGTTAAAAAAAAATATTTTCATTAAGTTTGCTAAAAAAAGGCGTTTCAAGATGCATATGGAATTGATTTTTGTGTTTTCAACAGCTGAACACCGCATAGTAAAATACTGAACGTGCGTTTAGATTGAAGAATTTTGAATGCAACCTTATATTAACATAATGAATTTGACAATGGGCATACACAATTTCCCTTTTTCTAAGCGTTGCATTCAATGAAAATAATTTTTTTTCTTTGTAGTGACTCTAGTCAAAAACTGAAGATTAATGTAATAAATTTTTGTGTCCTTTAATTTCTCTGTTTCAATTTAAATGTTATTTTAATATGTGTAAGCCTTGAACATATTTACAGTTTAAAACAATACTTTAATATTAATTTAAGTAAATATTTATTATTTGCTATTTATATTTATTGTTTCTGATTTTTTCATGTATTTATTTGCAAATTTAAACAAACACAACACGAGTTTCAAGATTAAAAGTTTTTTGTTTGTTAATAGTTTTAGCGTAAATTTTATATTTAGATTATGATGAATGTTCTTGAATTTTTTTTTTGGAATATTTTTAAAATTCTAACATGTTAAATTTAAAAGATCAGAAAATTTCTAAAAAAATTAGTTTTAATTAAAATTTGTTGAATCTTTAAAAGCTTTGAATTAAAATATATATTATTTAACGTAAGGAGGAAAATGTTTCAAAGAATTGATTAATTTTTTTTTAATTAAATAAATTATTTAGGCTTAGAATAATAATATTACTTTCAGTTTTTATATAATTTTTTTATTACCAAAAATCTAAATTATTTTTTTCATTAAATTTGAAGATTATGATAACATCCCATATAAGAAAATTAAAAAAAAACTATTTCAAAATACCTTTTTAATGTTGCTCTAATTAAGTGTTACTTAACTTAGTGGAATAGAAAATTTTTATTGTTTTATTAGAGGTCATAAATAATTTCAAATGCTTAAGTTTTTAAAAGCGACCCATATTTGTTAAACTTTTTTGTTTATAGAACTAGTAGTAATGTAAGTTTGTACAGTACCATGCAATTATTAATTATTAACTAATTAATATGCTTAGTTTTTGAAACCCATTGTGAATTTATTTAAAAATTAACACGTAAACGTTTTCAACAAGCCTTATCAACAACAACAAAAAACTTTTAATCTTAACAGTCCTATAGAGTATTAAAATTTTGTTTTTATATTTTTTCTTGATTATTTTACACAGGTTGTATTAAAGAGATAAATTTCAAAAAATTATAATAATTTTTTTGTATTTTTATGATTTTCGTAAAGAAATAATTTTGGCTTTTTCGATTTTAATTTTTTTTGGCTGAAAAAAATATTAATTCAAAATATTTATTAAAACCAATTATAATAAGAATACTTGTTATTTTTTGGAATTTTATACAAATAAAAAATATAATAGGTACTTCTGCCAAAAAAAAAAAAAAATTATTACTATTTGCTTAAAAAAATTAAAATCAACAAATAATTATTATTTTTTAAATTTTTTAAAAATTAATTTAAAATAAAAAATTTTAAACACACTAAAATTTTAAAAAAATATAGCTTAATGCCGTTAAGGTGGTGTACTTCAAAGGAGTTTCCGAAGATTTCTTGTACAAACTTTTTTCATTGAAAAGCCGGAAATTATTATAAGTCATTTGTATTTAACAAAATTTTTATTCTGTTATCATTTTATAATAACAACTTTTGTTAAAAAAAAAAAACACTGAAAAATGTATTCTTCTGACACAAGCCAAGCTAAATTCATTTTCGTAGCCCGCTACAGTTCTTCGCCATCACTCTTTATATCCTTTTTAACAAAAAGTTAATTTTAGCTTTTAAATAATTTTCACACGATCTTTACAATTTACATTTTTACCGTTGTTTAATATAAATTTTTGATTTAAACAAATTATATTTAAAAATATTATTTAAACAGAAAAAAATTAAGTAATTTTAATTTGCACAGTACTGTACTTTAAATGCAAACTCATATGTAGAGCAGTACTTATATAAATTTTAAAAATGTTTAAATATTTTTTTTCTAAAGCAATAAAATAAAAGCAAACAAGAAGACGTTAAGCATAATCCCTTAACATTCTAAATTACAATGTCTTGACAGTTTTCTTAACTAAAACGAAATGTTCAGTAAGCCAACAAGAACGCATTCTTAAGTACAAGAAAGGGTTTAATAAAGAAGACGAAGTGCATAGGTGGTCTAAGTGTGACAGCACGAAGACCATAGGCTGAGCCCTTAGGTAGGAGCGCGTAAAAGCATAAGGGAGCACCACTCCTCTTATATAAAAAAATAATTTCCTCAATTAAGCTTACCACTTTTAAGCTCCTTCGCAGAGGTTTGTGGCAATGGTGGCAATCGTTTCTGAAATGGAGTAGAAACTGTGTATGGATTTTGCACTAAAAAATAGGTAATTTCACGTATTTGCTCATATCTTTATCCTATTGGGCCAAATAAAATAGCGATTTCCTAGAGGATATTTTTAGTAAGTTCACAATAAAGCCCGGTCCGTAGGACTTGACTCCAGCCACTGGTTTAAAAAGACGGGCCTAAAAGAATGTAAGAGCAAAAATTTGTAGAAAAGAGCTTAATACCCAATAACAATGTTGCCTTGTTTGCAGAATAAAACCAAAAAGAGGGCAGAGTTAAGGCAGCATATCTCTTAAAAGAAAACCACATAAAGTATTTTAAAAAAACCAATTGAATTTTTACGAGGAAGCAAAAATTAAAAAAAAAGTTAAACAGTAATACTTTCAACGTGTTTATTTATTTATTTGATATTTATTAAGTGTTTATGAATCTTTTTTAACTTCAAAACTTAACCTGTTGAGAGATATAAAATCGCACCTGCAAAGAAATGCGATACTAATCAGTCACACATTCATATGTAGTACTTGTTTATTATATTTACTTATTAAGATCTATGTATATATATATATATCTTTAAATATATATAAAGGATTGACGTTAATGACTGACTGACTGACTGACTGATTCATCATCGTACAGCCCAAACTCGTAAAGCTAGAAAATTGACCCGTTGATACCTCTAACGATGTATAGATCCACAAAGACGTGATTTCTGGAAAAAGGACCCGAATGGGTAAAAATAAGCAAAAATTAAATTCAAAATGCTTTTGACAGGTTTCGACAAAATATGAATATATTTTTGATATTTTTTCAAAATTTTGTACTTTTAGGGGCAGAAAAAAGGTGATAATTACAGGGTACGTTTAAGGTTCATTTTTAATTAATAGATCAACTAAGTTAGAAACACAATTAAAATTTTTTCAACAAGCTATGGATATAAGGGGGAAAAAGAGAAAAAGATTAGAAATAATAACTTTTTGGGTACTTTTTTGAAATACTACTTAATCACTAAAAGTAAAAACATAATTCAAATTGAATTTCGTAGGTCTGAAAAAATATTAATATATTCCTTGTAGAGTAAAAAAAAACAGTACCAATTATATATTAAAGCCTTTTAGATACTTTTTGTAACATCTGAACTTATAAAGGAAAACACAGACCTCAAAAAGTTATGAATGCTGTTTTTGTAATTTTTTAACAGCTTTGTAATTTTGTGCTTAAATAAGGAAAAAGGGTAAAAATTTTAAATTGGAACTTTTTAGGTACTTTTTGTAACTTTAAAACTAATAGGGAAAGAAACACAATACAGGTTGCATTTGACAGGTTAAGAAATCATATGTTTCTTTTGTTTTAATTATTGGCCAAAGGGCAGAAAATATAGTAAGAATTATATTTTGGTGAATTTCAGGTACTTTTTGAACTTCTAAACTAACAAAAAACATAATCCGAATTGAGTTCGACAGGTCTTTACAAAAATGTATATATTTTTGGTACTTTTTAAATTTTGGGCTCTGTGGCTTAGAAAAAAAGGTAAAAATTTAATTGCGGTACTTTCTTGCACTCTTTAAGTATACAAATATGAAAGGAATGGATGTCAACTAAATGTGCAAGAATTTTATCTTTCATATATTAAGCACTTTTTTTAGTTTTTTTGGAATAATAGGATCACAAATATAAATTAACGAGTATTAGCCAAGATTGAAGTCAAAAGTATATTAAGTGGCCAAAAAGTACTTTTTCACGTTTTGGGTACTTTAAGTTAATGTTATATTATTGCCCTAGATTAAAACCGGAAGTCAGAAAGTTGTCATTTTGTCCTTTATTTACATTGTTTGTAATTTTTGCATTGCTTTGACATATCGATTCTAGAAATATGAAGAAAACATCTTTTGATCCCAATTGAGGCTAGAAGTCAACTAAGTGGACAAAAAGTACTTTTTCACATTTCTGGTAGTTTTTTTTTACATTGTCCTAAAATTTTGATTCTGGAAATATAAAATTAAGGTAAATAAAAAGCACATTTTCAATATTTTAGTGTACATTATTGCATGTTTAAAAAATAGAAAAATAAAAATTCTAGACTAAGATTGTGTAAAAAATTATAAAAACTTTGCTTTTTAAAGCTTACAGCTTAAAGTGTAAGTTACGATATTATGTTTATATCGTAGATTCTCATCTTTACATACTTTCTTTAATTTTAATTTACTCTTTAGTTTTTTTATAATTTTATAATAGTTAGTCTTAAGCACCTATTCAATCAATAAAGTTGACATTTTGATGAAAACAAAAAGTAAATTGTGTAGTAATTTAAATTACATAAGTTGTACGTGCCATAACATAATGTCATAACAATATCCGTTGCTATAAAAACTAAAACTCAATTGGTTTAAACGGCTATAGTTATGGCGTTATGGTAAGTCACCTATAAACAAAACCAGTGTTGCCCATAAGTTTGTTATGGTTATGTCACGTGGTTATGGTTATGTCACGTATAATTGAACCTTATAGTATGTTTTGTATTTTGTAGTTTGTTTTAGTTAAGATATAAAATTGCGCTAACGAAGTAGTGGGTTAATTACTTTTATACGTATGTTAGTATGGATTTGTTTACTTAATTGTATCTGCCGGTTTCCCGTCATGTATCTATTTATACACATACATATATAGAACATATTTATTAACGTTTTATATACGTTTGCTTAAGCTTAAGTTAAACATAAAAATTTGTTTACTTTTGTATAAAACAACAACATAATTTGTAAAAAACTCGATAGTTTTGTGCGATTAAACGTTTTAAAAAAATTTTATAAACTGTTTTATTAAATTGATTAACAAAATATTTTGTTTTAAGATAACAAATAATAAATAAATTAATAAATTTTTATAAACATTAAACATTAGAGTATTAATTATGCGTGGAATGTAAAAAACATTTTAAAATTATTTAAACATGTTTAAACTGTTTTAGCAATTTAAAGCTAATAATTTTGTAATGAGTTTTACGGGGGCCCTGGGATGCCAGAGTACATTTTTATAAAAAAAGATTAATATTTTTTCTCTGATCCAATATTAGTTTGAAATAAAAACTATTTGTTTTCTTAGGAACAGTATCTATTTTAAAAATAAGACATCTACATGTGTAAATATCTACATGTAGAATATTTTTATCAATTTGCTGTTTGTGTGGTTAAATGGGATTTATTTGAAAGAGTAGGATTTATACTGGACCATTTGTGATATTACAAAAAATATCATTGGAGTTGGTACTTCCTATACCAATTTATATTGACACCGAAAACTTCCATTTACCAATTGCGATCAAATTGTCTAAATACTAAGCCACACGGACGGGCCAACGGGCATGATTTAATCATCTCGGAAAGCGAATTTGAATTAATTTGTATGACTAAAGATGGACGTTACACATGCTTTTTTATATTTAAATTTTTTTTAATTTCTGCGAGCCTACCCGCAGTCGCAAAGTAGCGTGATATTTACAATCGATTTATATGATATTGGTATTCAGGTTGTAAGAGATATAGGCTTCAAAACTGCTAAAAAAATTGTCCTACAATATTTTCATTTAAAAAAAATATTTCAGTAGGGATTTAGGGAGTGGAAACCTCCATAAAACGAGCTTTTTTTAGGAAATTTTTCAGGCAGTAAAATCGCTATAGACTTATTAATTTTTATATCAATAACAATAGGTGTTGTCGTGGAATCCAATAGCTGTCGCAATCAAATTTGAAAGTGATTAATAAATATTTCAGTGTAATAAGTTTTGGTATTGTGGTTGCACAGGGTGTCTGGTGTCAGATTTATATTTTTAAACATAAAAAACGTAATATTTGACACAAGGCATTGAACGATAGAAAGGAATATCGGATTTTATTTTTTAAAGAGTATATTATCCAGATGTCTTCCGTCGAGTCAAACACACTGTTCAAAACGGAGCTGATTTGTCGACAAATATTTTCATTTAAAGCCTTTAGATATTGGGGATTGCCACTATAAACCCTTTTTTTGAGGTAGCCCTATTAAAAAAATTCGTAGGATTTAGATCGGGTGACCTTGGTCGTCATGAGATGTCCCCAAAGCGACTGATTAGTTTTCGGCGAAAATTTTTACTAAGAAAATTAATCGAAGCTCTGGCTGTGTGTACACTAGCCCCGTCCTGTTGAAACCACGTGTATGAAGAGTGCGATGGATTATCTCGTAGGTTTGCAAAAAGCATTTCGTAAACATGCGTTGAAAAGTTTCACCGTTGACATTCGTCGCCTGGCCTCGAGAATTTTCGAAAAAAATAATCGAATTATCTGATGCGTGGATAAGGAGCATCAAACAGTTACCCTGGGACAATGCAATGGTTTTTGATGTTCCAATCGAGTGTTGAGGGTTCTTAGATACCAGTAACGGCAGTTTTGCGTGTTGATTTGGCCCTCTAAGTCAAAATAAGCTCCAAAAAATGGGATTTACAGTGCGAAAACGCTCCAACGTCACAAATATTTTCGCGTAAATTAAAATCACTTTCTTTCGGTTTTCGAACGATTTGAATTTTAAAAGGATGGAACTTTAAAAGGATCCCTTTTTAAAATTACATGAATAATTGCTCTTGGAAGTCCCATAGAGTCTGCTCTGTTCCGTATTGAAAGTCGCGGGGTTTCACATAAACTGCTTTGTAGTTTGTAGTTCAATGTTTTCGGGAGTCTGAAAAGGTCGAATGGGCCAAGACTGTGAGATATTTATAGCCGAAGCAGTTTCGCGGAATCTCTGCACCCACGAACGAATAAAATTTACACTCGGTCCATAAATTTGCCACCAGGCACCCCGTATTAAAACATATTTCTTTTCACCTACTTAAATATAATTTAGGTAAAGAAATATAAGTCTTTTATGTTCAGCAGTTTAATGCAGCAGTTTGTGATCAAATCTTATTAAATTTTTTTTTAAATTTAATAAGCTTAGAATCACAATGATGATCGCACGATCTATTTCCAAGTGTTCTTTTTAATCAATTTAAAGATTAAACTTTTTAGATAAAAACGTTTTAAATACAAGTTAATTAAAATAAATATTTTAATGAAATATGTATTTAACCTTTAAAAAAAGCTTAAAAATCTACAAAATATTTGATTCTTTTTAAAAGGCATCCAAGCGCCTACACAAACTTAATTCCTCATTCTTTAAGTTGATTTTATATTAAAATTGAAATATGAAATATTGTTAATAAAAGAATTATGTAACGTTTTGGGATTTGGTTTTGAATTTCAAACATTTAACTTAAAATCTAATGTTGAAAAACATTAAAAAGTTGTTTATTTTTGTTGTTTTTAGTTTTACCTTAAACAATTTTACACCCACCCACTCTTGCAATTGCAATGAATTGTCTGTTTAATCAATGATGGTTTTTTTTTTTTTTGTTTTTAAAACAATTTATTTAAAAAAAGTGAAAGTCAAATATTCGTATTTTAAATGATGTCAGTATGTGGAGGGGCGACAATTAAATCACCAACCAAAAGACGAGCCCAAGATGTGTCTAATATTGAAAAATGAAAAAGCATCTACCGAAGCAATTAATGAGCATTTACAGAAATACATTTTTCAAAGTTGGTATATTCTGATTTTAAACTTTTAACATTTTTTTTTAAATTTGCTTTTCCCAAAAAATTTTGTGGTTTTTTAATATTGAAAAAGTATTAAAAATATAAAAACATTTGAACAAAAAGATTTTTGATTTTATTAAAATTTTATGCTAATTTGTTAGTTAAAGCTCCTGTTGTTACATCTTTTGTATTATTTCCCAAAAGATTATTTTTTCCTTATTTTGGAATAATTGGATTTTTCTCAAAAGATTACCAAAAACACTCGCTGGCAGAACCAAATATAAATAAATAATTCTGCAAGGAGCACTTGTAGCATAAAAATAACACCTCTTTAGTAATAAGGGGAAGATTGCAGAATGCCTTTTAGAGGGCTTTTTTTGGCAAGAAGTAAAAATTTGTTACGAGTGTTACAGCTTAGAAAAAAAACTTTTACATTCGCTTGTGAATAGCCTGTCAAAAGGTTTTCAGCAAGTTTTTCATGAACTCCTTTAGGACTTTCCAGATTTCTACAGGGTATGCGTGGTCGAGGAGGAGATAGAGACGGTAGAACCTCTTGTCTGCCACTGCCCTGGGCTGCAGATCCACCGACAGAGGTGGTTTGGAGGGCGCTTCTTTAATGGACTTTGTGAGGTCCCTGTCTGTGTGCTGGGTGGGGAGCATCATAGGTTTGGGCTCCTTGCGGACGGTACTCTTGCTCTCTTTTCTTTTTTACTACGAAATGCTTGTCTTTACGTTTTATTTTTCTCCTTTTGACTCTTTTAAAGGTATTCACAATGGGCCTGAGGGCCTCCTAAGTAACCTAACCTAAGCTAACATAAGAAGTAGTTTTAAAAGACAACAAAAACAATTTATTTCACATTTATATAAAAAATAACAATTAACGGCAACAGCGCTATATACGGCTGTACTAAATCGAATATACCCTTTACATTCGGCTGTTTGTTTCCCTAATGATCCGCTCGAGTTCAATTGATTTCGAAATGTAAATACTTAAAAAAAACAACTTGTTGTGAGAAGTTTCAAGTTAAAAGCTCTTATAGTTTCCAAAATACCTATATTTGATTAAATGTCCGTGTTCCTATCCAGCTAATTTTTTTCAAAACGTAGAAACCATAAAGACATTATATGAAAATGGTCGCTGTCATACGGACCGCTTGTGTGGGGTTTATCATTCTCCTTTCTTCTACTATATAATTTTCAAACGCAGACATTATACTAGTTTTGAAATGGATACTTGTTACAGTTTTTCAACTATAGCGTATCTCTAAATTTCGTAATGGCTTCCACTTTCTCACATTTACTTGCCGTCTTTTAAGTCCTTGTACTAAGTTTTGCGGCAGTGTTGGGTATAGGATAACAGATCTTGTTGCTTTAAAATAACCATAGTTTAAGAGATATTTCCAAAAATTTTACAAAAAAACCCGTTCAGTTCTAGAAACTTGATTTAAACAGATGGACATGACTAAATCAATTTTTCTATACTTAACCATCCAGAATATATACACATTATGGGGTCGTAAATAGAACATTGTGGAAATAGCAAACGGAATGCCAAACTGATTTTTACGTTAAAGGTAAAGAAAGTTAAAATCAACACCGACTTTACTTTAAACAACGCAGGTCGAAAGATTGATGATCAAAATACATGCCCCCAAAAAAGGAATCAAGTCCAATAGGATTAAACACAGCTATTGGCTTTTTGTGCACTTCTTGCAATGTAAAAGGATTTGGGCTGAGAGAGCTCGCAGGAAATCATTGATTTAGACAAATTACCTGAACGCTTTCAAGTTTGCACCTCTCACGTAAGCCCATCAGGTATTTCATCAATCTTATGTTTTTACTCTGGCTTGTGCAAAAGGTTGGCAGTGACAAAAAAATGCTCCATCGATTCGATGACCTTCCTGTATGCTCTAGAACCGCTGTTGTTTACAACTTCAACTAAGCTTTCTCAGTTGCAAGATTTTTTCGATCTCATTTAAGGATTATCGAAATTTTTGTTTAAAACAAAACGCTTTGGGTTCTTTAGGACAAATATATGAAGTTTTCTAGAGTTAATTGACAGGTTTTAGGCTCTCTTGTTTCAGATTTAACTATATAATACGTTCTTGGCGAAATTCCATTGCAATTAATATTTATCTCTTGCCTTGCAATGCTGTTGTTGATTAAGTGACCTTAGACGTAATTGTATATATTGATGGTCGATTTTCCGTACAGACGTTACCATCTGTTGGAGTTGCTTGCGCCTGAACCATTACTTCGTAAATGCTCGGACTTTTGCTTGTAAAGGGTTTTCCAATAAGGACTTAAAACTTTTTTTACACAAACCATTTGAGATATTTCTAAAACAATCAATAAACAGTTTTTTTGTGTTGATCTTTTTGCTGTAATCATGAAATAAAATTTTTACTTAAGCTTGAGGTCATTTGGTATTGCATGATATTCCTAAAACTTTATGATCGAACTGAAATACAATTAAAACATTTATGAGTGGAACTCGGCTTCCTTTATATGGCCACCGCGGGAACGCCGGACGCGGTTGATTCTTTGGACCTAATTTTCGATGGCTCGGTCACACATTTCAGCCGTAACGGTCTTTTTTTTGGGTTAAATGTTCGCTCTGAGTTCTTCCAACGTCATCGGCTTGTTTCCATAGAGCACCAATAACCATGTTTGTCTCTGGAAACCGAACACCAGTTGGATTTTACATGTACGCAACACGAGTACCAAAAAAACCATAACAAAGAGAAAAAAACGAAAAATACCCGAAAAGAAAAACTGACAACACAGGTTGATGACGCATTGTTTTTGTGGATAATAAACACTGTGAAAAACAACCACATATTCTCCAATCAAAACTCGTTCAAATTTGTGTATGGTTGATTTGTTCCTAAAAATTTTTTTTTTATTTTCTTTTGTAGACAAAAATTAATAGATTTCTATTAAAAATAAAATATTTAAGTTTATTTTTTCTCTGTACGCTCCTAGCAAAATAAGACATGCAAAGGAAGTAGGAAATGCATGAGTAATACTGATAATGAACGGGTTCATATTAGGGTGAAACATAAGTGTGTCATTGGCAAGCACGTGCTCACTTTACAGGAATTAAATCATCTTTAAAATGCGTGCTTAAAACCAATAAATATTCGATGATTCCGCCACATTTCTTCATTGGTGAAAAATATCAAAATAAACTAGTGAATGAAACCAATGAAATTCAATTACGCAAATGCATTTTTCCAATGGTCAAAAATATAATTTTAAATTGATGATTGAGAGCAATGAAAATTCAAAGATTTGGAATGCAACTATAATTCATTTTAAGAAATAAGTGTAAAGAAAGCATAAAAAAATTTTTTTTTAACTACGTTTTTGTTGGGCTTATTCAACGTTTCGTTGTACAACAGAAGTAAAAGATGTGTAATTTACTTGTGAATTGTGCAAACAAAAAGTGTTTTTTACTTTTTTTAACAAAATTTAATTTTTATAGAACAAAAGAAATGGTTCATGTGAAAATATTTTGTTTTTGCTTTCAGTATAAGAGGAAAGCTACTTCGCATATGCAAGCAACAACAAACACTTTTTGGTTGAAATATGCAAATGAAAAGTCTTTTCTATTATTTTGATAATTTTAAAGCTGGTCATTCACATTTATCCATAATAGCTGTTAAATAAAATATGTGGTCTTGAATTAAGTTAAGAACAAGACAAATTGAGAATGTAAAAAAAAAGTTTTTTAATTTTTTATTTTAATTAAAAAAAATTTAACTTAACCCTAGTGGTAGAGTTAAGAGAATAAAAAACTAATTAAATTAAAATTTTTGTTTTAAACTAAATTTGCAGAAATTTTTTTTCATTTCCTAAGATATCGCTTATATTTTAACAAAAAATTATTAACCTTGAAATTTATAAGTTTTTATTATAAACAAAATTTAATTAAAATATTTGTTTATATTTTTTCATTATTTATTTTCCAAATAAAAAGCAAAAAAAAAATAATTTTACTATTTAATATAAAAAATTGTGTCTATGAAACATAATTTTTCTAGTTCAAAATGATTAATGTCGGACTTGAGAATTCTCCTTCTCTTTATTCTTCTTAAAGTAGACTAGAATATAACGCCAAATAAGCAAGAAGTTGTAATTTCTATGAAAAATTTTCGCTATAAATCAAATTTTTTTTGTTATTGACTTCTAATCACATGAAAACATAAAAGCAAAAAATGACACCTAATGACTATTTGAAATATAAATACATTCATACATACATATATTATTATAAAGGGAAGATATAAATTTCCTGGGAAAGAAATATTTATTTAATCTCATAATTTATAAAGTAACAAGAAAATATGGTTTGGGTTTCCTAATTTCAAAGGGTTTATAAATTATAATTTGAAACTGAGAATGTATTACAAAATGTTCTTTAGAAAAAATGGTTTTGAATGTTTATTTCTAAAGTTTTTTTTTAAATGGACTTTGGATAGAAAATATTTTTTTGGAATGCTTTAATTTTTATTTTGAATCAATTTAACTAAAAATTATTTGCGTAAAGTTTTTGTAATTTAAAACGAGAAGCTTAAAGCAAAAAGCTTTAGATATTTATAAAAAAAGCTTTATTAGATAGATGTGAGTATGTAGTTAAATTACTTTAGACTTTGACTTTCCTTTAAGACTTTATTTTAAGAATAGTTTTAACATTTGTCAAAGAAAAAAAATTCTTGAAAATTGAACTAGATCGATCAACCTTATAGAAAGGCAACAACAAATTTCCGCCACAAAATATTTTTACGAATTCTTGTGTGTGGGTGATCGAGAATTATTATTGTTCTAGTTGTATTTTTTGGGCAGACTTAAAAAAATTGTGTTTAATATAACTTTTCAACTACTTGTAAGATATATTTGAAACATGACACGTTTAAAGATGAGGAGTTAGACTTTCGGTATGTCGTTTTTAGAAGAAATTCTTAAAGCGTCCGCGCTGCTACAATAGATCAAAATTACTACCATAATTAAGATTTTTCGCAAAAATTAAGTTTTTAAATATATGTCAAAGTATAATTTGCCCCTGTTATGGTGTTGCGAAGACACATGTTTAAAACCAAGTAATAATGCATATATAAGCATAAGGTTGCAATTTATCCCAAACATAACAGTTTTTAATGATTTTTTCCGTAATTTTTTTTTTTGTATTAAGTTGGGCTTCTATGAAACCCATTGTGAATAATGGTTTTTTGGGTGTAGGTTTAACGAAACAAAAAGTTTTTCTTAGAATAAGCAGTAATTAAGCTCCCAATTATTTTATTTGACTACCAGACCTTGTTTGAAACACAATAAATAAAACAAATTTACTTGGTTTCAGTTCAATATGTTTTAAGCAATTTTACGCACGATTAAGTTTACTCAACTGCCATTTAAAACTGTGGCAGCCAATAAACTAAACAGCAATTCGGGTTTTACTTACAATTTGTAAAATACCAAATAATTATCGTTATTGTCCGTCCACATAATACCTTACAGGTTTCTTTACTTTGTGTGGCATTTTGTGCATTAAAGTGTGTGTTTCCCTGCAAGTGTGTGTATGTGACTTTGAAAATGTTTAAGAAAAGGTAAAATACTTTTGACATATTTTTCTTATTAAAAATTATCGAACACATAGATACATACGTACATATGTACCTACACATTCCAATGTTTACACACATTCAAACATCAAAGGAAAATGTTTGCAGTTGTTATTGTCACTTCTTTTGTGTTTTCCTTTTGTAACTCAATACAGGTGAAGTTTTCGTTGGAAGACAAATATTAATTGTATGTGAAAATATTTAACCTTTTTTTAAAACGTTTCCTAAATCAGTGGGCGGTCTGTAGTTAATGTTAAGAAAAATATTGATTTAATTAATTTTCAAAAAATTTCAAATTTATTTGGAAACCCAATTGTTTTACAATTTAATCATATGAAGGGTGGTCCACCTATCTTTGGGTCTGCAGTTATAATTTTTATATAAAGTCCTTTTCTCATTCAAAGATTATTTCTTTGGAAACTGTAACAAAAATACCGTATTTTTTCTTTTATTTTTTTTTTTTTTTTTGAGAATTGAACATCCTTTATGCCTTTTTTTATTTCTTTATAAATGTTGCCACCTAACTACTTATATGTATTACAAATTTGCCATATAATATCCTTAACTAAACAGCGAAATTTTTATAAAAAATTTAGAATTTTTTTCGCTTTAACAAATTAGTTGGGAATTGCACTTTACGTGGACGGACAGGCAGACATATAAATACACCCAGATAGCTTTCATCGGGCTTAGCAGGAAAATAATCTAAGTAAGATACTTTTTGCCACATTTTAGACTTATAAAGGTAACAACATGCTTCAAATTGCATACGACAGGCCACGAAAATATATGAAAACATATATTGAACTTTTTGCATTGTTTAAATTATGAATCTAGAAATATGAAATAAAGGACTATTGACCCATATAGAGGTTGAAAGTCAAGTAGGTGGTCAAAAGTTACTTTTTCACTTCTTTTGTAGTCTAAAAATATTTAATTTAGTACTGTTAACATATAGAGTAATCCGAAGTCCATTTAGTGGGTAAAATTTTGGAACTATTTTGTGTTTTCTGAGACACGCAATTCAGAACTGTAAAACTCAAGAATATTGACCTACATTAAGGACAAAAGTTAACATCGAAAAAACATTTTTTGAAATTATCAGTCCCATATAAATAAGTTAACTAATTAAGTGACCGAAAAATACGTTTCCCACATTTTTGGTACTTTTTTAAATTTTTTAGGATTATAAGTCTAGAAATATGAAATTAAGGAATATTAGCCCAGACTGTTTTGGTACTTTGCTGCATTTTTTAAATATAATTAGTCTAGAAATGTGAAATTAAGGAATATTAACCCATACAGAGGTCAAAAGTCCATTAAATTGTAAAAACGTACTTTTTCACATTTTTTAAACTTTTTTGCATACTTTGAAATAATCTGTCTTGAAATATGGGACTTATAAATATTTACCTAGATTGAGGTCGAAAGTCTTTTGAGTGTTCAAAATTTACTCTTTCAAAATTTTTGGTACACTTTTGTATTTTTTAAGGCTCTCGTATTTAGAATAATGAAATTAAAGACTGCTGACACAGATTGAGGTCAAAGGTCCATTAGTTGTCAAAAAGTATTTCTTCATATATATTTTTGGCATTTTTTTGAAGTTATCAGTCTTGAAATATAAAACTAATGAATATTTACCTAAATTCAAGTCAAAAGTCCGTTAAGGGCACACAAAGTACTTTTTGAAATTTGTGGTACTATTTTGTATTTGTTGTAACTCTCAATATAGAACAATGAAATTATGAAATATTGATCCAGATTAAGATCGAAAATCAATAAAGTTGTTAAAAAGTACTTTTCCTCATATTTGGTATTTTTTAAAATTTTTTGAGACAATTAGTTTTGAAACATGAGTTAAAGGAGCATTGACCCAGATTGAGTTCAAAGGTCGACAAAACTGTTTTCTGATATGTTAGGAACTTTAGGCATTTTTGAAAATTGTGACTCTAAAAGTACGGAATTTAGGGCTCTTGACCCAGATTCTAGTTGAAAGCCAGCTTAGTGGAAAAAAATTACTTCTTTATAATTCGCAAAAGATGACGATATAAAAATGTGCCTTCACTAAAAAATCACATTTCCATTTGATTAATATTTGTAACCTAACTTACTATGGAAGTAAACTTAGAAATTTAGTAAAAAATAGAAAAAATTAAATCAGGCGAGTCTTTAAATAATTAAACTCTTAAAGGCTAAAAAATTAGAAAATTAATATTAATTTCACAATTATAAAGAAAAAAGTTATTAAACAACAGAGTTTATGCAACGGCTGTTTAAAAATAATCAAATTTTTAAACGGCGTATGTAAAAAAAATACTCAACAACAGCTTGGCCGAAAACTTTTTATATTTTTCCTTTAATTATTTAAACTTTTTCCTATTTATTTCCCCTGTGACCAACCGAATTAATAAACCATTAAGCTTAAAACTTTTATCTCGTTGCCAACACTAACTACTGCAATCACATTAACAACATTTACAGAAGCAACAGCAATGGCAGCCATTGGAGAATTACCAAATCAGTGCTCTGTAACAACGCTTCCTAAAAATCAAAAAAAAAAAAGAAAAACAGAGGAAAAGTGAGGTAGAAGAAGCTAATTAAATTTTAACACTCGTAAAAATTATTTTTCAAAATTTTAAGACTTGAAGTAATTAAAAATCATTTAGTTCTTTTTTAATTTTTGTTGTAGTCGTTGTTGTTGTTTTCTGAGGGCCAAACAGAAAATTGTCTTGTCTGGTCTTAGACGGCCTAAAATAAAATTATGTTTTTTGTGCATAAAAAACATTTAATATTTTATTTATTTTTTGCTGTCTATTAAACAACAAAACTTAAACAATTAAAATACACTGAAAAAAATATTTTACTTTAGAAAAATTTTGTATTTATTTTGGTTATTTTTTAATAAATCAATTTTAGTATTTAATATTGCTTCAAACAAGTATCTAATCCTTACATGTAAATGAATAACGTTACTGACTGACTGACTCATCATCGTACAGCGTCAAATTCGAAATTTAGACTGCCGAGTTGTTTATCTCCAATAAGATCAAACAGAAAATAAATTTTTGGGAATTCGAACATTTAGAGGTTAAAAATGGGTAAAAAAGTGTTGTATTTTACAAGAAATTTAAACGGAATCGTGTTTGGTACTTTTTTTAAAATTCTGATTTTTTAGGGGTAAAAATTAAATTTTGTTGTTTTTAAGGCAATTTTGCGTGATTTCAAAAATCAATCAAAATAGAGATATAATTTACTAATTTTAATAATTTTAATAATTTCGGGCAGAAAAATATTTTAAGATTATAATGGTGTTTCAGTTATAAACAGTTTGCCTTAAATTATAAATTGAAAATAATGTAAGTTAAAATTAAACGAAAAAAAAATATCTCTTTTTGCCTCATTCTGTCTTCGGCAGGAAAACTATAAATTTTTCGACTAAAGGATTTCTCACATACAATACAGAAACGAGGCACAGATTGAAGTCAACTAAGTACTCTAAACATTTTGGTACTTTTTTAAAGTTTTCTGAGTTATAAGGTACATAGTTATATGAAATTGAGGAATAGTGACCTAAATTGAGATCAAAGTGGACAAAAAGAACTTTTTGAAAATTTTTGGCATTTTCTTAAATTTTCTTTGGGATAATAAGTGTAGATATATGCAAATAAGGGCTACTAAGCCAGATTGAGATGAAAAGTCAATTGGGTGATCGAAAATAGTTTTTTCATATATTCGGTACTTTTTCGAGTTATTTGGGGTTAAGAGTTCAAAAATATGAAATTTAGAACTATTATCCACTAATGAGGATACAAACCAATTAATGATATACATTTTTAAATTATGGTACATATTTTTAACTTATGATCAAAATTTACTGCTATTGAACCAGATTAAGGTCGACAGTTTACTAAGCGGACAAAAGGTACTTTTTTCATAGTTTTGGTATATTTTACATTTGCTTAGAATAAAATTTAGAAAATATAAAATTAAGAAATATTAACTCAGATTGAGATTAGAAATTAATTAAGTAGTCAAAAAGTACTTATTTCGTTATTGAAAATTTTTTGAATTTTTTTTTAACTTTGGGTCTTGATATGTAAAATTAATAAGTATTGATGCGGTTAAATTCAAAAATTAGTTAAATAGTCCAAAAGTAATTTTTTAAATTTTTATCATTTTTTTTAGATAATGGACCTATAAATAAGAAAGTAAGAACTATTAACACAAATAGAGATCTAGAGTCAAATAAGACTTCAGAAAGGTATTATTTGATATCTTTAGAGCATTTTTTTAAAATTGTAAGTTTAGATGTAAGTCGAATATCGGCTAAGTGCCCAATTTTGGCACATAATAATCTAATACTTTGCCTGACTTCGCGGCATGTTCTTAAGTGATGTTGTTAAAAAAACTATTATTTCTAGCTTTTGGTAGCCCAAAACCCCACTGTGCGTCGTCACAAAAAACTATTACATATTATATCACAAATCTCTAGAAAACGTTCAGTGTAAAAATTACACTATATTTATTCAATGTCATATTTATATTATTTATATAAATATTATTTAAACTTTTGAATTTGATTTCCAATATTTTTAATCAATAACAATAAAAATCGTAATCAAGAAAATTATCACCTTTTCGACTGTAATTTATCAATAAATTTTTTAAATTGTTAATTTGTTTCAATATAAATAAATAAAATAAACAAAAGTTATTTTAAAAATATTTACATTCTTAAAAAAATTATCAATAAAACAAATAATTTTTTCATGAACTAGAAAAAAGGAAATAATATTTTTTGTTTGATTTCTTGATGATTTTAACATGTGGAATACCTACAAGTTAAATTTTTCTAATGGCTGGTGATAAATTTGTTCCCCCTTAATCTAAGCTTGAAATAACCCTTGCTTTGAATTTCATAATAAATTTTGCAGATCTTACCTTTTTCATTTAAATGCTGCGGCAATTGTATGTCGATCGAATCAAAATAACCACGTACGTCATTGCAATGCTGAATTGTTGCCTCCTTAAGGCTGGAATCACGTCGTTGCAAGCGTCGATTATGACTGTGATGGTGATAATGATGCAATTGATGTTGCGAGTTTAAATCCAATTTTGCAGCCGATATTGAGACTACAAAGGTTGTGGTGGTCAGAAACAGGGATATAAGTGTAAGTTTTATTAAAGAAATTCTAAGATACTGTGATAAATTTTGTGCAAAGGCCATGTTGAAAGAATGTTTCAATAATTTTAATTGAAAAATTTACAATCTTTTTCTTTAATTAAATTTAAAAATAATTCTTAATGGATTACAACTTTTTTTAAACAAAAACTAAATTATATTGGCGTAGATTTAATGTTTTTATATTTTTATTTTGTTAATTTTTTTAAAGTTAAACTTTTTTCGTAACTAAATTTTTTTTATAAAAATTTTTCTGAAAATTCACATTTTATTAAAAAAATACTTAAGTTTGATAAAAAAAATATTTTGTTTAAAAAAATTATTTTCTTGTATTTTTTATTTTTTAAAAAATTTTTTTTGTTTAAATATTAATTTTTTTTCTACTTTCTTTTGACGTTTTATTAAATTCACTTTAATTTTTTGGTTTTTGTTTTTTTTAATTCACCAATTTTTTATATGATATTTTGTTTAGTTTTTCTTAATCTTTTCACCAATACTTTGCCTTTGTTCTTTTGTTAAGAAAATTTTTTGATGAACTTTTTTTAATTTTATTTTTCTGTTTTCACCTTGATTTCTAATAAAAATTATTTCACTTTATAATATTTTAAATTTTTTTCTACTTTTTTTATATCCTTAGATATCTTTGGAAAATCTAAAATTTTTATTAGCAAGAACAAAAATATGTTGTTGCTTTTGTTTTTTTTTCAACGAAATAAAATTTATGTTTTCTTTTTATTTTCTTGTTGTTATTGGCCTCAATTTGTGCGTAGTTTAAGTGATATTGAACATGAGATACTATAGTGTATCTTATGAATAATATTATTCACGTATCTATAGAAAAATAAACAAAATAAAAATATTATTATTAATATTAATGCAATTTATTATTACATATTTCAAAAGAAAATTTGCAAATTTGTTATAAGTATCTTAAAGATTTCAGATTTAAAGTACTTTTATGTATTTTTCTATTCAATAGCTTTAAAAGTATTTCAATAAATTGAAAGTTTTAAAAAAAAAATTAAATGTTTTAAAACGCAAATTAAATGACTTAAATAGTGGATTTTTACTTTATCAAATTTTTTTCAAATTTTAGAATATTGAAAATAAATTTTATATTTAGGATTTAAGTGACTGTTTTATTTTTTTTCTTTTTTTTACAATTTTTTAATCTGTTTGCTTCCATAGAAAATATAATCGCAAATAATTTTGCTTAATAAAAATTCTTAGGCAATCTCTTTCACTCTCCTGCCTTTTATGTTAAATTTTTTAAAAATAATTTTTTTAGTTTCCAATTGCTGCTTTATTTCTCCTTTCTACATATATTTCTACATATATTTGAATGAAATAAACAACCGAAGTGTTAATTTAGTTTATTTCATTAAAAAGAAACTATTAAATACTCACACACACAAATCTACATTTATTTTTGCAATTATGTATATGTATTGGTTATAGTTTGTATTAAAATTAATTTTTTTATATTTGGAAATTTCCATTGTAACGGGCGTGAATTTATGAATTAAGATATACCCAAAAAGAAAAAAAAATAAATCTCAAAAATAATAATAAATAATTTTAAAAGAATAAAATTTTGTTTGTAAAAAATTTATTATTATTTTTTGATTTTTATTTTAAAAAAAATTATATAATAATTATTTTTAACATTAATTTGTTTTTTGATCAAATTTTTTTAGGTTAAATGTTAAGAACTTTCATTCCAAGTCATGCGTTGTACGTATTATCTGCTCGCCTTAAACAAACAACTGTCAAACCCAATAAAGAAAGTGTAATATAAAGAGGCAAAAAAGTGACTGTACTATATATAAAAATAAAAAAGAAACAACTTTTATGGCTGTCTGACTGACTGGACAACATATAGTCAAAATGCGCAATGCTAAGGACCTAAAATTTGAACTACAGGTTTCTCCCCGATTTTGCTAGAAGAATTGGACCATAAGAGGGTAAAAATGTACCAAATAAAAAATGTTTTTAGCTTGTTATTTCCTAAGCTAAACACGATAGAAACTTAATAAAAAAATGGTGGAAATTTTTCGAAATTGTTGACCAATAGTGATGAAAAATCCTTGAAATTATATTTTCCTATTTCTAAGGTACATTTAGCCATTTTTGAAAAATAAAAAAACGTTCATTATATATTTTTTTTAAATTTCGAGTATTTAAAGGTCGAAATTTTTGTTTTCATTTCAGCAGAATTAACAAAAATTTATGTAAAGTCTTCTGCAATATGGAAAACATCAGGTTAGGTTAAGTAAGGTTGAAAGGAGGAGGTCTCAAAGGCCTCATGCCAGCATCATATGCACCCAGCAAGAAAAAACAATCCCGTGGGAGAAATGAACAGAAAATCGGTGATGCAGACGAATTCCAAAACACCGGGGTCTTGTCTGTGCAAAAGTCAGGCTGCGACACAGAAATGATCAATACTTTTGATGTCTTCACGGCATGCTCTGCTCTTGCTATTCTCCGCAACTAGCATCCGATGCAGGTGTGCTCGTAAGTTTAAGTGACCCGTCAGCACACTCATCATCTTTTTTAGCTCAGGCTTCCCAAGTTTTGGAACGTCCGTAAGAGTTCACGGCATTCTCCCAACTATCTCTTTGTTCCATTGCACCCTTTTGGATTTTCCGCCCACTTTTTTACCTCGGCCTTTGTCGCAGCGGGCTTCGGGTTCCCCAGGTCAACGCCCCGCTGTCCCCTACCTCAAATCTCCATTATTTGCCCGTTCAGTTCCGGCCACCCCCTGAAAACCAGGCGAGCATTCTATCCGAATCTGTCCATATTGCAAGCATCAATAGATCATCCTCTTGCACTGCAACACCATCCTAGTTTCAGTGTTCGCAGACATGATTGCTTTTATGGACGCTAGGCTATCTGTGCAGATGTACACATCCATTGGATGTTTGTATGCGTGTAGGGCAGTATTGTGGTCAGTGTGGAGGTTAAAATAAATCTTGGTTTCCGGGTTTTTAACAAGTTTGCCCAGTCCCGTTTTTTTCTCCGCCCTAAAGCCATCCTTAAAACAACACATTCCTTTAGGCATCTTCCCCCAAGTCCCGTCAAACTAGGACTGCGGTTTTGGTATCAGCGCAGCGCTAGAAGTATACGATTGGGCAACTGCACTTTATCCGTATGACCCTTGAATGTCTTAGAAATGCGTTGATGGTTAGACTTAATGCCATTTAATCCATTTCCCCGTCACCTGAAAGCGTTTCCCCACAAGTACTGCCTCGTAACCTATGCGGGTTTCTATAGGATGGATTTTCAAAATCGTCTCCAAGGCCTTTCTCGGAGTAGTCGTAATTGCACCGCTTATCGCGTGACAAATATTAACTTTAGAAAAAAACTTTTGATGCAGAAATGGAAATGGAAAAAGTACCAAAGGGAGACAAACGGAAAAATGTGGGTATATTCGGTACCTTTTTTGTGTTTTTTGGGCTTATAAATCTAATAATAAACATATTAGATTGAAATAATAAAATACGTTTTTAAACGTTTGACACTTTTTTTTGACAAAAAGTACGTTTTAATTTTTTGCGTTTATTTGAATCTTCGATAACGGTTGAAAGTCAACTGGGAGAAGAGCAATTTTAAACTTTTTTGTTTTCTTTGTCATATTTATAAATAATTATTTGAAAATACAAAAATAAGTGTTATTGAGCCGGTGGAGATCAGAAGTTAACAAAATTGGTCAAATAGTACCTTTTCACATTTGTTGTGCTTTTTTTTTTAATTGTTAAGATAAGAAAAGCCCATAAATATGAAAATGAAACAATTTGACCCAAATTTGTATAAAAGGGCAATATAGGAAACCGAAAGTACATTTTACACATCTGTTTTTTTTTTTTTTTTTTTTGTTTCATATATTTATTATTGAATCTTCGCCTGTGGCGAACTAACAATAAGTGTTCAAATCTTAAAACTAGGTAGTTAATATAAGTCCAGCCAGTGCCAGACTAAAATTTAAGTTCTCATATTAATTATCAAGCTTCATATAAGCGCAATAGTATCCCTCCTTTTCAGGCGGGTGTGCCCACTATGTTGCAGGATGTTTCGGGCGAGCGGATTTGGGTGAGCTTCCAGCTTATTTAAATACTTTTCCACATAGTTCAGGATTTCGCATTTACTAGTGGAACTAGTAGATCCTTGTGGATGTTGCTGTTTTTAACGTACCAAGGAGCACCAGTTATCATTCTTAGGATTTTGTTTTGCCTGCGTTGAATTTTTTCTATGTTGGATGCGGAAGCAGTGCCCCATAATTGTATACCGTAGCACCAAATTGGTTTCAAAATCGATTTGTAGAGTAGAAGTTTACAATCAAGACGAAGCACAGAGTTTCTGCCGATTAGCCAATGAATTTGTGTAGCTTTAAGTTTCATTTGCGTCAACTTCGCATCTATAAGAGGCTTCCATGTGAGGCGGCGGTCTAGGTGAATACCAAGATATTTTGTCTCGGTTCGTTGAGGCACCATATGGTTGTTAATAAGAATTGGAGAGCACGTTTCTTTGCGTAAAGTAAAAGTTACGTGGGTACATTTTTGTTCATTTATTTTTATTCCCCATAACTTTGCCCATTTTTCAACTTGGGTTACGTGTTGCTGCAATTGGTTTGAAGCCTCTTTAGGGTCTTTATGAATACTAAGAAAAGCAGTATCATCAGCAAATGTCGACGTGTGTGTAAAACTATTGGTTGGCATATCTGCTGTGTAAAGCAAGTACAGAACTGGACCTAGTATACTCCCTTGAGGTACACCAGCCCCTATTGTTTGAGAAGAACTTATTTGGTTTCCCTCTTTGATTTTAAACTGTCGACCGGTTATGTACTTTTCTAGTAGGTTGAAAATATTAGCTGGAAGGTTTAGCTTTAGTTTGTTTAACAGGCCTTCGTGCCATACTTTATCGAAAGCTTGAGAGACATCTATAAAAAGCGCGGAGCAGTACTTTTTTTCCTCGAAAGTTTTTCTTATAACCTGCACCAGTCTGTGAGTTTGTTCTATTGTGCTATGTTGACTTCTAAAGCCAAATTGGTGATCTGGAATGCAGTTGTTTTCATTCAGGATCGGAGTAAGCTTGTTTTTAAGCAGCTTTTCAAACAGTTTTGACAAAGTTGGTAACAAACTTATAGGCCTATAAGACTCCACCTTAGAAGGATCTTTACCAGGCTTAGGAATCATCTTAACTAAGGCAACTTTCCATATTGGTGGAAAATGTTCAAGCCGTATTATGGCATTAAAAATAAAAAGAATTATTCTTTTTGCTGTAAAAGGTAGCTCAATGAGCATTTTGTTGCTTATTTTATCAACGCCAGGAGCTTTTTTATCATTAAGGTTAGAAATAGCTTCTACCACATCTGAATATCGGAAACGTATTTCTATAGGACGTCTAGAAACAACAGGCGGTAATTCCCTCACGTCAGTGCATGTATTAGGAGTGAACACGTTTCTTAAATGGCTTGCGAGCAGATCGCATTTTTCTTCATCATTTCTAGCCCAGGATCCTCTTAGATTGCGCAGTGGTGGTTTTGCGATTACGGGTCTTTTGAGACGACTGGCTGATCGCCATAGAGAATAATTTGTTTGAGGGGTTGCGTCTAGACCTTCCAAATGCTTCTTAATTGATGCAATTCTGTGTACCTCCAGCAAGTTTTTTAAGCGATTTGTACACTCTTTTAGCTTCGTTTTAAGTTGGGGCGATCTATGCTGTTGCCATTCTCTTCGCGCTCTCCTTTTTTCAGATAAAAGCTCCTCAACATCGACAGAAAAAATTTTGTTGTATTTGACCTGACGGTATGTTGAAGAAGCATGTTCAACGGCTTTTTTAATGTTTTCATTTAGGATATTTAGGCAATCATCGATTTCTTGGGGAGTTTTTAGTGGTATGTGTTCCGAACAGTGAGAGCTGATATATTTTTTATATTTTAACCAATTTACTCTTTTTGATAAGAAAAAATCACTAGTTGCTATTTGGTGAGGACTGCAAATAGTGATAATTGTGGGTGAGTGGTCAGAAGATAAATCGAAGGAGGCTTCAGCCTCAATAAGGTCCGGTGATATACCTTTTGCCACGCCAAAATCTATTACGTCTGGAATTTTATTATTGTCCGTTGGCCAATAGGTTGGTTGTCCAGTTGAAATAACGAAAAGTCCTATTTCCGACACTGAGTCATACAAGACACGACCTCTGGGACTAATTAGGCGGGAGCCCCAGTATGTGTGCTTAGCGTTATAGTCTCCAGCAGCTATGAAGCGGGGACCTAATGATTTGTAGAAACTGTTGTACTGATCCTTCGTTATGGAGAATCTGGGTGGACAGTAAACTGATGAAATAACAAGGTTATGGAAAAATTCATCAATGCAGACGTTCGTAGCTTGGATATAACATTCCGAGAGGCCACCCAACCATTGGTGTTTAATTCTTGATTTGATAAGAATAGCCGAGCCACCACATGATCTATCCCTAGGATCCTTTGAATCGTAAAAAGAATAACCACTAATTTTAAAAGTGCTTCTAGATGTCATATGAGTCTCAGAAATACACATAACATCGATTTTTTGGTTCATCAAGAAATATTCGAGCTCGTTTTTGTGTTGGCGTATGCCGTTTGCGTTCCAGAAACAAACCCTGAGGCAGTTCATGGTCTTTTAAGCATAGCCTGCAGAAAAGCAGACTGCATTTTTTGCATTTCTTGCATCATGTTGGCCATTTGCGCCATAATCTGCGTAAATTGTGTGACCATATTGTCAATTACGGCTTCCAGGCGGCTAAAATTAGGCCCGGTTGGTTCGCTAGTTGGCACTTCTTGTTGTGTTGTAGGCTGGGTAGACTTACGTGAATTAGGCTGGTTAGACTTTAATGCGGCGGCGTAAGAAACTTGATTTGTAGCTGGTTGTGCCAATGGAGGCATATTTGTAGTTGGTATATTTAAAGGCTGGGGAGGGGCAGGAACTATGTTCGGCTTAGTTGATCGCTTAACTAAATTAAAAACAGGACAACCTCTATAGTTGGCAGTGTGGTTTCCCCCGCAGTTGCTGCATTTCTTTATCCTAGGATCATCTTTTGGCTTGTCGCACTTGGTCGTATCGTGCAGATCCCCACACACAACACAAACAGTAGGCAACTTACAATAAGTTTTAGTGTGGCCATATTCCTGGCAGTTTAAGCACTGTACGGGCCCAGATCGCTTATGTGGCACTTCCACAGTGACTCGTCGGTGCATAATATATTTTAAATCGTAGATGGGGTGAGTTTCACTTTTTTTCAATTTGATATCACCAGGCTCAAGCTCCACTCGGAATAATGGTTGGGGGTGTTTTTCCCTATTTCTCATATTCGATACCGTCCTAACCATAAACCCTTTGTTTAACAAACTGGTCTTGATCTCTTCTGGGTCAACGTTAGAATCAATGCCTTTAATAACTACCTGAAGGCCTTTTGCGGTCTTGAGTTGGTAGGTATAGAAGTTTTTTCTGAGTTTTTTGAGCTCCGAAACCGTGGCGCGGTAGGCGTTTTCATGGTTTACTTGAATTTTTGTCTCAAATATGTTACCGCGTTTAACGTTTGAAACATAAAAGTTATTTTCCCCAATCAAACCGACTAAAAACTTGACGAGATCATTTGAGTTTTTTTCCCTCAAATAAATGGGAGGTGGCTTAAAGGACTTTTTTTCACTAACATGGGCCTCATTATCCTCTTGCAAAATTACAAAACGATTTTGCGATGAGGTTGGCCTTTCATCGTCTTTTAAAATTTTTGCAGGTTGAGATGCTTCTGCCGATTTAGGGCTCCTTCCCCTTTTAAGAACTGTTACGTACCTGTCCATCCCTACCTGGATCTTAGGAGCACACGCAGAAATTGGGCTCGTAGCGCCTTTAGCAGCTGTTGGTGCGACACCAGAACTTGATAAAGAAGACCGCGATGAAGATGGCACCTCGGTATTTTTTTTATAATTTTTAAACAGAGATTGGGCTAAATTTGTCCCTTGTTCAGTACATTTATTCAAATTAGGCACACTTGCACTTAAATTATTTGTATTTGTTTTCGGTTTTGCACTTAAATAGTTTCTATTATATTCAGGGTCTCTAATGTTTTCATTGCTAACGCTTGCTGAGCTTAACACAATATAAGCATTTCGGCTATTAGGCCCACTGTCACAACGATTACTGTTACTCATTAACCGTTTGGTTTTTTTGTTTTGTTTAGTTTGTTTTTATTTTCGATTCTCACTTATGCCTTGTAGGTATGTATATTAACAAATATTTTTTTTTGTAACTTATTACAAATATCACCTATTACAAATATACACTCGCGTAGACACGTCCGTACACTACGAGATTAAGAGAGCAATATTTCGAGAAAATAATTTATAAATACAATAATAATAAAGACTGTTCATCAGCTTAATATCGGAAGTCAACTTTATAATATCAAGTACGTTTTTCATAATTTTGAATTTGTTTTATTTTAAAATTTTTTTGTTTTAAAAAAAATCTTTAAGAAGCATTATATTCTATTAAAATAATAAACAGAGAAGGTAAAAATACTTTTTTTGGCTCTTTTCTATTTTTTAAGCTATTTTGTGGCTTTTTTTTTTCTGATTTTGCTATTTTTTAGTTTCGGAACTTTTTAGTACTTTTAAGGTACACTCTACATTTAAAATATATTATTTTATAAATAGATAACATGACCTTAGGGTTTAAGCTTTAATTTAAATTAAATTAACGTGTAAGGACAACTTGGCACTTTTTTTTAAAGCTAATATCCGTGGTACTAAGTTTAATAATATTTCTATGGCTGTCATTTAAGTTTTAAAATTAAACTGTGTGACAAACGAAAAAACGCAAATACAGTAGACTTTTAATTAAAAACAAATAAAAATTAATATTTTAAAATTTTTATCATATACAATCGCTTAAAAACATTAAACAATTTAAATAAATTTAAATAAAATTTATAAAATTAAAAACCTTTTACCTTTTTTGGCCTATTTAAATTTTTTTTGCTTTAAACAACAATATTTTGCGTTTTTTCCCCTTGTCTGGTAATAAGGGTACCCAATTTGGTAACACTTTAGAAATAATAATTATTGGTCCATTTTTTAATCACTAGAGGAAAACTTTAATTTAAATTTACCAAGGCAACTCTTACCAAATATGAATTTATATTTGGAACTTTTGTTTTATTTAAGATAAATACAAATTTTAGCTATTTTTGTTACTTCGCTTTTTTTTTTTTTTAATATAAATTTAAAAGTTTTATATCAGCTTCTAGAGAAAATGCATTAAAAACAGAATAAGTGGGTTAATTGTGTTACGATTTAAAACGTAGATTTAGCAATAATTTATTAAAAGCATCACTACAATTCCAGGTGCGAAGCATACCGGGATTATCTAATAATTTTATAAATATGAATGAATATGTTTTCAGGAGCGTTTAATTGTAAATACTCTTTTTTTAGATTTATCAATACAAATTTTTAAGAAAAATTCAAATATTAGAGAATATTAATTTGTTATTTTATTATATGAAAAATTTTTTTTTAGTTTTTTATGTTTTTTATTCAGTTTATTTTTAGTAAAAAAACTTGTGTATTTACTTTTCTTTATTTTTTTTTAAAACATACATATTTATATACATAAATTTTTTCACGATTTTTCATTTTTTTTTTCAATTCTGTTTTGCACTAAAAATATCTTCTAGATATAGTCACATATATGTAAATACTTTTTTAAAACCTAAAAGGAAACAGTATCTTAAACAAAAACACATGGAAAACAACAGCTGATTTGGTTTCATGTTTAAAGTATTTGCAACTTTTAAATGGTTTTTTGCCGGTATTTTTTTTTAATATTTTTATTTATTTATTTTCACATTAGCACCACATTTTGGTTGTATAATATACATATAGACATGCATACATTCGCCAGAGCTTCAAAAGTTTACACACAGATACACAACCACCAATACAAATAGATTCGCACTCACATTTATAATGCAAACGTGCAAAATGCTAAAACAAGCAGTCAGCAAAAAAAAAAATAATAATAAATTTCAATGAGACGCGTTTTACAAACTGACAGACATACATATGTATGTATGCAAAAACACGTTTAAATGGCAGACCAAACGTCAAACTGTCATACACATAGATACAAAATTGTACACACTTTCATACAAGTGTAGCAAAAAAATAGTGCGATATACACGCGCAAATCGTATTCACCGTCAACGTCTGTCTGTCTAATCGAATGCACATACAACTACAAGTTTCCATACTTTACACTTGCAAATGCAAAAAAGCCAGCAGCACTGCTGCCAGCTTCTAGTGATAAAAGCAGTGGTTAAAACTGCCACAACTCTTTTAACTTTTTATAAAGCAATTTGTTGTTGATTCGGTTTGACGGTTTGGGGTTGGCTTTGTGTTGGAAAGGAAAATAGTCTGGCAAAAGAAATGGTTTGAAATCAGCCAGACACTGCGGCAGTTGAATTTTATTTAATTATTGTTAACACAGACCCATGGTGTTACTTATTTTACCTTTTCCACTTGGCGTTTTAAGACAATACGACAGACGACACTATTTCCAATGGCAAAAAGAAAAAATCATGCTGTCGTTTTTAAAAGCAAAAACCAAAATTAGAAAACGGCAGAATGGGCAGTAGATGCTGCTGATGCCTGTCCAAGTCAATGTGTCTGACAGTTGCTTTTAGTTTGCCAAAAACTTGCAAAAAACTTATTTAATTCAAATACATAAAAACAACAAATGCATTCTGTAAGCTTCTCCTTCTTTTTAATAAAAGTTACAATTAACATCTTTAAGATACTTTTACTAAAATTCGTCATTCTTTAATAATAATTTTTGTGTTAAAAAGTTTCAATTTACTTTGAATGAATTCTTACACTTAAATTTCAGTGACATAATCATTTGTGTTGGCTGCAAGAAGAATTTATTTTTAAAACTTGTTGATAATTTCTTCTCATTGAAAGTGATTAAAATAATTTTTAAAGAATCTTTTTTTCTATTTTATGATCTTTTTTTGTTTTTATTATTAAAAAACTTTTAATTTTTTCGAAAATTCACGTTAATCACTCCACCTTACACGACTTAACGCTTTCAATGCTCGTTTACAACTGAGATATTGTATCTCAAAAATACATTTGTTGTGGAACTAAGTTTGTTTGTGGTTTGCAACACGTTTGCTCTTAAAAAAAATGTGGATTTTAATTTCTCAAACATGTGTGGCAACATGTTTTTCATACTTGTCCTAAATGTCTTTGGATTTATTTCTTTCCTGCATTTGTATCTTTGAGATACAAAATTTACCTGTTTTTTTAGATTCTTTTTTAATACCTCAAAGTTTAAATAAAAAAACTAAAGTTGTTGTTGTGGTGTTTTTTCATTAGTTGTAGCATTTAACGCCATTTTTCGCCTCAATTAGCACATTTAGATTTAAAGTTTGGCGTCTCATGTGTCGTCTTGTCTTTTCCTCATTTCTTTTATTTTTTTTTAATTTATTTCTTAATTTCCTTTTGGTTTAAAGAGGTTTTGCTGTTCTATCATTTCTTACGACTTTTATTGGTTATTTCTTATTCAGCGTTAAAAGGGATTGACAAAGGATTGCACAAAACAAAATCCATAATTTGTTTAATAATTTTATTAAGTCACTTGAGACCAGACACACACTTTAATCATGAAATTAGATTGGGTTTGTACTGTTTTTATACCCTTCACATGGTATTAAGTGTATATATCAGTTTGTCATTCCGTTTGTAATTTCTTTATTATTCATTTGCGACCCCATAAAGCATATATATTCTGGATCCTTATAGATAGGGAAGCCGATTTAGCGATGTCCGTCTGTCCTTCTGTTGAAATCAAGTTTCCGGAGTCAAATAAAAGGATACAGACCAGTTAATGGTGTCAAACTATTAGAAATATCCTGGCGACAATCGCTATTTAAAATCAGCAAAATCGGATCACTATTGACCGAGATATAAGCGAAAACCCAGAGTAACCCATTTTTTTTAGGACAAAATCCGTGCATATATCCCTTTATATCTCAGTAAGTATAGTCACTCTTGCCACAAAACTTTGCACGGATACTCCTAAAGAATGGACCTAAATAATGGAAAAAGTTTTTTTTAAGGTAGGATCACGGAAAGGGGTATTTTTCCTACAATTGCACAAACTTGGTTAAATATTTTATGCGCTATATCTCGTAAACTATAACAGCTATCGATTTAAAATGTTCTACAAAAAATAATTGTACGCAAAGGCCTACACCTTAAAGAAAACAATATTTGGGTGGGGGGTGAACAAGGAGTAGCTCCCATACAAATTAACAATTTTTATGAAATTTTCGATATGCTAAATTTAGAAAACTATAACTGAAATTGACTTCAAATATTCTGCAAAAATTAACAGGATAATAAGACCTACACTCAAAAAAAAGTTTTTTGGGGAGGGGCAGGGGAAGGGGTAGCTCTAATACAAACTAACAATTTTTATGAAATTTTCGATACGCTACATCTGGGAAACTATAACAGCTATTTACAGCTATTCAACAAAAAGTAATAATCAAATAATTCATACATTTTGGAAAAAAGGTTGTAGAGGAGCAGGGAAACTAGAACATCCCATAAAAATTAACAACTTTTATTAACCTTTTAATATAAATAATGTCAAAAACTTTAATTACTGTCGACCTCAAACGTTCCTCATATATTTCTATTATCCATACGAGCGTTAAAATTTTGTAAAGTTTTCTATGGGCTTTAAAACTCTCACAAGGTTTTTTATTATACTATTTGCAGTACAAGAAAACTCTGCTGGGTATATTAAAATACCAATGTGAAGGGTATGTAAGATTCGGCACAGCCGAATATAGAGCTCTTACTTTTTTTGTGGAATGGTATTAAATGATGTGTTTTTGTACATTTCAAAGCTGCTTGCTGAATGGAGAATACATTTTTACAAATTCACGGTCATGCTTAAAAGTTTCTTAGATTTTTTATCTATTAAAAAACGAAAAATGTGGATGGCTTGCCTCTTTTGGCCGCATATTACCAAGCAGTGGACGGAATCCAACGTAGCCCATATTCCCAAGAAAAGTAAAGCATCACACACAAGAGCAAAGGAGCTCATGCCAATCAGTCTTTCCTACGTAAAATCCTAAAGAGGCTGATTTAGATCTACCTAATGTCGTCTACCGGCCAGTTTACTATCCCACCACTAACAACACTTCACTAAATGGGGATCGGCGGAAACGGCTCTCCGCTCATTGGTTGGTTACACCGGCAGGTCTGTTGAACTTAGCAACTATACCATTGCGGCCTTTCTGGATATCGAAGGTGCCTTTAATAACTTTAACTTTTTATACAACAACAAAGCTCCAGGGCAGAAGGGGGTTTACATTTTCTTGGTTGTATTGATAAAATAATAAAGTTTATGATGGAAAGAGCTGGTTTCACGAGATCAGGGAACAAACAATTTCCTCAGGAAGAAGTTCCTGAATATGGAGTCAATAAGACTGATTGCCAGTAGCGATATTTGACGTCCATCTGGATAAATTTGCTATTAAGATGCGGTTGCATTTAAGGAGTGAGTGGAGCGCAGAAAAAGGGCTGTTTATCGATCTTTATTAAACAAATCCTCTTAGGGCCTGTTGTTTTAGAAATATAAACGAAAGGATCTGTTAGCTTGCCAATCGCTGAAGGCTAACTGTCTACCGTACCACATGAGATTTGGAAAAAGTATCGAGATGTACATTCAATAACATATTTACTAAGCGAGCAAAATCTCGATATCTTTGAGCTGGGTGGAGATGCATTCTGGCATAACTTTAGTGTGGGTATGGGACGCGGAACATAGAAGAACAAATACATAAATTGCGGGGTCCAAATGATCTAACGTGCCTAGATATGGAACCACTAAGATTACCTGGCTGAGGATAGATCCGAGATGTTCCAAATGTGTTCTTCATCTGGACATACAAAAACTTAGGGACACCGTGGTCACAACTACCCGTCACTAATAATTTGGCGTACATGCCAGCAGATTTAAACTGCCTTTTAGCGGTTTCTTCAGAAACTATCAGGACACAGTAAGATAAAAAATATGCAGCCCCTATCATGCTTTTGTTTACCATTAAGCGATGTCCATGGCAGGCCATAGACTACACAGTCCATCAGGTGTGGCTAACATTGTTCTATCAGTAGCATTTTCAATAGGTTTTCAGAACTCTCTAATTCAATTTGACAAATTCCTAATTCAATTTTAGAACTTTTTTATTTTATGTAAGAAATTTTTTATTCAATTTCAAAAATTTTCAACTCAATGCCAAATTTCAATTTCAGAATTTTGTAGCTAAATTTCAATTTCAGAGTTTCCTAATTGTATTTCAGAATTTCCTTATCATAATTTAGAGTTTTCTTGTCGTATCTCAGAGCTTTATAAATGGAAAATTCTGAAATACAATTTTCAAATAATGAAATTTCTGAAATTGAATTAGAAAATAATAAATTTGAATTAGAAATTTCTGAAATCATAATAAAAGTTTTAAGATTGAATAAAAAATTTCTAAAATCGTAATAGAGCTTTCGGGAATTAAATTACAGTATTCAGAAATTGAATTAGAAACTTTTAAAATAATATTCGAAATGCTGCAGTCTATCATCCTTAATAAGGAATAGAGGCTAGTTTAATAGGGATTGGATAACCAGCTTTTGCCAATCACTTAAGCTTACTATCGGACATCCTTATTTAATTTTCTCTTTATGTCTCTCTCTCCTTCACGGATAAAAAAAAGAGAATCGGATCCAATGGGCTGCATCTAATTTTCTAGTTATTTCCGCAGTTTTTGGTTCTTCTTAACTTTACCCAAATTATATTAAAAACTAATAAGTTTTTTTATTTTTTACGTTGTGTAGGGTAAACAAGTTTTGGGACAGCGCTCTCATTTTGTTTCAACATATTATTACTTATGTTGTGGTTAATTTTGTGATTTTAGTTTTCAATGAAATTTCAGTTTTTGTCTTTATTTTTTGGTTACGAATACACTTAAACTTTTTGCCACTCAATTTGACTTGGGTTTAAGGACATTTTGAACTTTTACTTTTTTTCGTTTTCGTTTTCTTGTTTTAAGCTACAAACTACCAAACCTTGTTTGTTCCTAATATGCCAGACCTAAATGTTCGTGCATCTTTCTACCTAAGGCCAACAAAAAAAAAAAAATCAACTTTATACATCTCTACCTAATCTTAATAGCCAGTTTAGAGTTAAATTAATTATTTTTTGAGACTTAGCCCATGTGATAATTAAGATGTTCTTAATGTTTTTTTTTTGATTTGTGTCGCTTTAAAGTTTTTTGTGGCTTAAGGCTGTGGGAAAGGGCTTTAAAATGCATGGAGAGTGAATATAGTTTTGCAAAAATAAAAAATTGCAGTTGTATAATGTTGGCGTCCAGATAAATTTAGAACAAAAACCATTCAACAAAACTAAAAATTTTTAGCATCAAAAAATACACAAGGCTTCTTATGTTCAAATTTAATCGGGTTTGAATATTGTTTTTATATAAAACAGTTACACAAATTTTTTTTTTAAATAGTATTTAATGCGCCTTTTATGGGAGTCTCTCGGGATAAATTTATATTTAAAAAATATATATATGACAAAACTGTATTTTATATAAGTACTAGCTTCCCCTTCTCAGCGTTGCGCGGAAATAATCTTAAAAGGTAAAATTTGGAAGGACATTCGAATCAAATCGAAATTTTACTTGTTCAAATAAGTTGTCAATGTTTTTATAATAGGAATTCTTAAACGAATTTGGCAGATATTTTGATTAAGTTTGGCGCACACAGAAAATAAAAAAATAATTTTTAATTAAAAAATTTGTTAATTTGATTAAAAAAATGTTTAGATTACAACCTATCAAGAAATTCGCATATTCAATTAAATAATTTAATTAAAAATTTTTAAAAAGTTTTAATTAAAAAATTAATTAAAGAAAGAAATCTAAAGTTAAATACAAAAATTTTTTTTTGGTTTTTTAATTTTTTTATATTTGTTTCTATTAATTTATGGTTATTTATATTCAATTATTTATGAACGTATTGTATTTAATTTACATTTATTTAAGTATACATTACAAGTCTAAGCAGCGGCTCGAACCGCAGTCATATGGATGCAAGGCGTATGCTCTATCCGGTCAGCCAACAAGGCATTCTATTTTGTAAAGTGTTAAACTTAGTTTTATTTATTTACCTTTAAATTCGAAAATGAAACCTCAGCAAGTGTACGTGAGGTGAACTTTGCATAAACAAAGGAAAAACAAAAAAAGCTTTAGGAAAAATTGCAGCCTTTTTAAAGAACTTGCAAACAATTAAAATTTTAATTGAAACAATTAAATCTTTATTTAAAAATTAAAAATTTTTTGATTAATGAGATAATTGAAAAAAATTTTGGATTAATTTTTTCTGTGCAGATAAGCATAAGTACAAAGCCTGGGGCAAATTACGGCATTCGATTCGAAGCAAAATTAATATATGTAGGAATTCTAATAATAATTAAAAAATTTCGATTCGAATCGAATACCGTAACTTGCCCCTTGCTGTTTGTAGTGATGATCGGATTAAATAAAAACGTTATCGGCCCATTTTTTTTGACAAAGGCTCCATATAAACATAATCGGTCCATTTTTGAGCTTCATAAAAATCTGAACAGTAGCAGAGCCAGTGTTAAGAGTTTAGTTTTTTGGCCTGGCCCCTTCCGATTTCTTGCATTCAGAACTTCAAATTTAGACCCTTTGTGTATAAGTGTAAAGTTTCCTAACACAAACTTTTTACTTTGGGAGCCGTTAGTACGAAAACTAACTTTATTAAAATCGATCTGGTAGAAGTACTTGTAATAAAATTTTTGTTTTAGTAGGCCTGCCCCGCTTAAAATTTTCCTTTAAAATTTTTTTTGGGTATAGGCCTTTTAGATGCGTCCAAAATCTTAAAAAAACTCGGTGCAGCAAAAGAACCAGGATTAAAAGTTTAATTTTTTAGTAGAAGTACAGCTAGATTTTTAGTGTTGTGGGCGTGGCACTACCTTTTTTTTCCAAAAAGAAGCGATACTGCCTAAGTCTTAGAAATATTTTTGTTCTAAACTTCATGAAAATCTGTCTAACAGCTTAGGCGTGATTGCGTGACAAGCAAACATACATACAAATTTACCCCCTGAATTTATAACATATAAAGGGATAAACAAAATCCAAATACTAAAAAATAAACATTTTTGATTATGGAAATTTTATATATATTAAGTAGAAAAAGTTTTTTTGTAACGTACAAAAAAGGGTATTTTCCGTTTCCCAGTGTAATCAGTCATTCGCCGAATGCATGCTTCCAATTTAATAAAAACAATTAATAATATTATTTAATTGAAAAATTTATATAATTTTTAGACTGGATTTGTTAACAATGTCGCTGAAGTAACTGTGTTCTTTAAAAATGTTTGCATAAAATTAAAAAAAAAATATAAAAATACTTTCTCTTATTTTATTTGAAAAATGCAAATGCAGAATTATTCCATTCATCTAATGTAGAACCATTTAAATTTTAAAAATTTGCATAAAATTAGATTTTAATTATGTTTTTAGTATAAAGAAATCACGATTAAAATTACGGGGCAAATAATTATCAGATCTTATTACTTCGAAATATGAAAAAACGTTATATAAATTCAAAACTTTTTCAGAGCAAATTAACATTCAGCTTCTAACGACAAACCGAATAACACAACAATTCAAATACAAAATGAAATTCCTGATTGTTTTCGCCGTCCTCTTCGCTGTTGCTTTGGCTGTACCCGTTGATCACCACCATGAAATTTTACGTCAAGAATCCGATGTTGAACCTGAGGGCTTCCACTATGTTGCCGAAACCTCTGATGGTACCCACAAGTCCGCAGATGGTAAATTGAAGGATGTTGGCAGCGAACACGAAGCTATTGTTGTTCACGGTGCTTTCTCCTGGGTGGATGAGAAGACTGGCGAAAAATTCACCGTCACCTATGTTGCTGATGAAAACGGTTTCCAACCCGAAGGTGCTCATTTACCAAAAAATCAACAATAAGTTTTCTTTTGGTTATAATGTTGAATTGTTGCTGAATATTATTTTAAGTTTTTGTTAATAAATACTTATATTAATACAATGAATAACTGGAAAATTTTTTTTATAAATTTGGGATATCATTAAACGCAATCCTTTAAAATGGAATTTGAGTTTTTGAAGTTTAATTTCAGTCCATAAACATCACTCGACATTTATTTAAATTAAAAATTGTCCTTAAAATTCCTAAAAATAAATTAATTTATTTAACATCCTGACCCAAAGGAGTTCTTGCGATATCCCATCACTTAGTTGGGCTTAAAGTTGAGGGGATCAATGCGTGGGATATAAATTTACAAACCAACATGTTTTTAAACTGTGTGAGGGAAATTTTATCTAGGAATGCTTAAGTCAGTTACCCGAAACTACTTTATTAGACAAAGCATCAGGTGAGTTGACATTTTACATACGAATCTCTAAGTGGGAGCCCATGCTACCACAACCACCATGTGCACACCATGTGTAAAAGAACCTTGGGCTAATTACTAATAATCCGAGATACCAGTCACTCTGTTGGCCAACCAATGGTTCTTAAAGTAACTTGGAATTGGTACACATTTCCCCCCCCCGCAGTACTAGAAGCGATGTGTGGCTGCTTCATCTAGCTTATTATTGCACTTCGAAAGGACCTGTCTAAAAATCTTTTTAATATTTTAAAACGTTGGCCCAACTGCACAGTGCTCTTAACATAGGGTGAATATGTAGAGTTGACCAGCGTCTCTATGAATGATATTTTTTTCAATTTGGCAATGACTTTTTCCTTTGGTAAGCAGAGGAGCGTATTATACTCTCCTTCAGATCACGGCATGCGGCTGCCTTCACACCGTGCACGGTTTGGGCTTAAGTCACAACTACCAATTTTTTACAAAAGGGCCTCACTGTAGTTTGGCTGGACTCAAAATTCTAGTGGCTTTTGAGACCCGCAATACCATAATTGAGCATCTGGGAAGGTCTCGTGGCTGAAACTACTAGCAGTAGAACTCCAAACCATTCAGAAAGTTGTCGCCCCCATGTAGCCGAAACGTATTTCAGTTTCGGCAAAGTCCGTGATTAGTTACCCCAGAACCGTTGCAAAAAAGGGCATTCACCCACCATAATCCAAGGATATCACGCAATATATATATTTTTTTAGCAAAAATGTCCGTAACTTGTTTAACATATCACGCCGGAAAAAACTGGCAGTATGGTAGGTTGCACAGAAAATTAAATAAAATAACACTCATAGCAAAAAAGCTTAATGGCGTTAGCGATGTATCAAAAATTAAAAAGTTTTGGCAAAATCCATATGAAGACCGAGGCCTGGTGGGCGATACGGGGAAAGTTTGGAGTCTTTAGAAGAAACCCTGAATTTCCTTAAAAATACTAACTTTCTAACCATCATGGCGGGGATCTCAGAGGATTGGAAGATATATCGCATTGGGCCTATCATTTCTAGTTCAAAAGAAAGAAAATATGAAGTTTCTTCCCTTTCAAGGCAGCAGCATAGGAAGAAATCTTTTTGGGTCTCCTACAGAACGAGGTGGACTTGGTTTTGTATCATTTGTTAAGGACTTATCATTATATAAACTTATGCAAAAGCCTGGCAAGGGGAGCTACACTAGATCTAAGGCTTTTTGACCCATATGTTACAAGAACAAAAAACTTTTTTCTGCTTAAATCCACGGAGCAAATAATGGATGACATGATTAAAAGCAGGATACCACACGATAGGCAGGAACTAACAATAATCTTATGTCAGATATTTTTTCAAAATGTTCCCAGCACATGCTATTAAAACAGCGAAATTATTTTAAAAACTAAAGTTTTAAGGATATCTTTAATTAAAAACAAATTTTTAATAAAGAAATCATTTTATTGATTATTTTTCCTATGCAATAAGAAACAACAACAAATTAACAGGCAGCATATCGTAGTACAATTAGTAATCCAACACTGAGACAATAGAACAACATTTTTAAATTATTTATTTAAAAACAAATTTTTGTGTTTTTGGAATTCCTAATGTTGGTTTTTGGGCAAATGAGCACCCTCGGGATGGTAACCGTGTTCATCAGCAACATAGTTGACGTTGAATTTTTCGCCAGTCTTCTCATCAACCCAGGAGTAAGAGCCGTGAACAACAATGGCTTCGTGTTCGGTGCCAACATCCTTCAATTTACCATCTGCAGACTTGTGGGTACCATCAGAGGTTTCGGCAACATAGTGGAAGCCTTCAGGTTCGACATCGGATTCTTGATGTACAATTTCGGCATGATGGTCGGCAGAGACAGCCAAGACAACGGCAAAGAGAGCGACGAAAACCAAAAAGAATTTCATTTTGTATTGTTGTGTTATTCGTTAAGGATTGAATAATGATAAAATTTCAAAAGTTTAGGGTTTTTATACAAAATCTCTTTGCTTAAAGGTGCTGTTTCTTAAAGGTTATTTCGTTTTCAAAATGTTCAAGTGTATTTGATTAGAGAAATTTGTTAAATATTGGCAGACTGCTTTAATTAAACTGGAATTTTGTTGAAATAGTTGAAATGTTTTAAATTAAATTATATAATGAGATGAAATACAGTGGGTTCATAGATAAAATGTGTGTAAATTATATGAGTACCTTTGTCAAATTTCATTTCTTACAAGGCCCTATATAAGGTGAGGTGTTACGAGTAAAACAAATAGTTTGGTGTTCTGGTGCACCGGCCCTTGCTCAGCTGTGTGGGATCTCGTCTGCACCTAAAATTTGCCTAGTTACAAAAAAAAAAAAAAAAGAAAATAACTCCAAGAAAAACAAAACTACAAATTTCTTCCTTCTCTGGTTGACAAGACAAGCGAGCGGGTGTTAAATTCTTACTGACAAGCATATGGTTCTATCCCTACCAACGAATACCCAAAAGGCCATAATAAAAATGGGAATTCCCTAAAAATATTAGTTCCAAATTTTTCTCTACCCCATATAATGAACATCTTAATTAGGAAAACCAAACAGAAAACCACCCATTTTTACACTTGATTTCATCTGATTTTTCTTCTTAAATTTAAATTAATATTAATAAATTGCAAAGGAAATTGTAGATATAACTTTAATAACAAAAATTCAAATAACGGCAAAAAAGTAAAAAACAAAACTAATTTACATGAGTTTTTTAGTCTCTTTAAAACAAAATAAAAATTAAAATTATCCAACAGGCACGATATAACGAACACACAAACTAGAAATAAACATTTGTCTCAAGGGAGACAGTTAAAACAGATATATATATTCTTATAACTTCTATGAAAAAAAAAATTGTGCCTTCTATGCGCTTCTCAAAATTTCAAGGGCCTTGCGTGTTACAATTGCGGACATAGAAAGTATTCCATTTTTACTCCCTTTTTTTTGGAAATTTAAACTAAGATTGAATGTAATGATAACCTTTTTCATAGTCTACTTTGAAAATACTATTTTAGTTAAAAGAATGTAAATAAGTCTAAGACAAGTATTTAGTACGTTAAGAAATAATGAAAGTAGTTTAAGAATCAATGAAATAAAGGATTTGGGTAATAAATGTTAAAGGTAAATGTAAAAAAATTCAGACATGGAATTTTGAAATGAATTTAGACTTCACAATCGTCGGCTAGAAAAAACCCAAATATTTTATCTCTTTTCATTATCGTAAATGCCCCGACAGAAAATACCTATCAACCGTAGTTGTTGCCGGTCATTAACAAAAGCCAAAATTTTAAAGTAGTTTTTGCTGCCACACAAAATTTTCCACTGGCCTTTATCCACACTCACTTTTCTACCCTGTTTTCCTATTTTTATTTAACTTTTCAATTTCTCATTTCCCCCACGACACAAAATTCAAACGCAGTTTAATTTGTTTAATCCCCCAAATAAAAATTACACCACCTTTTGCACTCTAAAAATTTAGTCACGACCTGCTATTAAACAAACCAAAAAATTAAATAAAATAAAATATTTAAATCAAAATATTAAAAAAGCCAAAATAAAGTTACAATAAGTAGGCAAATTGTGAAAAAAAATAATCCAAAAACCAAAAAAATATCTTAAGCATGTAAAAAATATTTTCTTTTTTCCCCGTTTTTTGGGTGTCGCTTTTAAAAACCGGGCTTATGGACGAACAATCCACCTTTTTATAAATAATAAACACATTTAGATTTTATATAAAATTTTTTAAAAATTGTAATTAATACAGTTTTTATAAAAACTATATTTTTTTGCTTCACAGTGCCATGCATTACTCTAAATTAAATTGCAAGTTAAATACTTAACATTTAAAACCTTTTTTTTTGATTAAATCCCGTTTAATTTGCATAAAAAAAATAAAAAAGTTAATATCAACAAACTTGAATTTTTCGAGATGCAATGCTTATTCAAAAACACAATCCCAGACCAAAAATTATTTCGTATAAAAACTCTTAGCCACAACTTAAAAATTATCATTCGTTTTCATCGTCAAACAGAATAATACAACAATTCAAATACAAAATGAAACTCTTCATTGTTTTCGCTGCCCTCTTCGCTGTTGCTTTGGCCGTTCCCGTAGATAACCACCACGAAATCTTACGTCAAGAATCCGATGTTGAACCAGAAGGCTTCCACTATGTTGCCGAAACCTCTGATGGTACCCACAAGTCCGCAGATGGTAAACTGAAGGATGTTGGCACTGAACACGAAGCCATTGTTGTTCATGGTGCTTTCTCCTGGGTAGATGAGAAGACTGGCGAAAAATTCACCGTCACCTATGTTGCTGATGAAAACGGTTTCCAACCTGAAGGTGCTCATTTGCCCAAAAATCAACAATAAGTTATTGAGTGGTTGTGCTGTTGAATTGTTGTAAATAGTAAATAGTTTTGTTGTTAAAACTAAAAAATAGGATAATTAAATAAATTTATTTGCAAATAGAAGATTTAATTTCTGTTGATGTCAGTTTACCACATTCGTGAGAGGGGCAGATGTTTGTAGCGCTCAAAAATAATAGTATGATAACCACTTTCAATTCTATCAATCGATTTTTAGTCACCTTCCAAGTTGATCAAAGCATGGTCGTCCATGTGGGCCTGGTTTAAAAGAACTCTTGTTACCAAATTACAGATTTAATTTTTTTTTAAATTTAAATTAAGTTTGTCGCAAAGAGTTTTTGTGTAGGCACGAAGCCTATGGAAAGTAGTGACAATGTGTCCATTTTTTTTATAAGCCACCATACAAATGTCCTCCCACAACAAGAATTTTTGGCTATATATTACCATTCTCCACAAAATTTTGCACTAAAAGTAAGACCTTCTACATATTATTAACTCTAGAATTGGTCCATAACTTGACTGGGGTCCCATATGCCTACGGAAAACTACCTTATCCTGTTATAATTCTTTTCGTAGAATAGTAAATTGTGGTAAAAAGTATTAAAGTCAGGCTTGACCAACTATATAGTTGGTTATGGGCAATTTCTTTGTGATATGTGTGGCCATAATTTATCCCCACAGTTATTTCTTCATAAATTAAACAAAATATTATGGTTGTTAAAGGTTATGATTTCTAAGGAAGGTGTTTTTTATAAAAGTTAAATAGTAGATAGACACTAAGAGAAGGTAAGTTTTGTTTAGAATGAACAAAATTTGTTTGCTGTTTGGAAAATCATTTAAGAAAATATGAGGGATGTCATCTTTTATACAAGAAAATATAACTCAAAATATTTAGAAAAAACTACGTAAACAAGTTTTTTATTTAATTAAAAAAAAACAAAAATTCTAAATAAATACATATTTGTCCAAGAGGATAAATATTTTAAATAAAAATTTATAGCGTTTTTTCCAAATAAATTTTTTTAACATTTCTATAAAATTGCTTATCTAATTTTACAACTTTGTTTATACGGTTGAAATCAGTGAAACATTTACCACCCTGTTATTATGTTTTAGTAAGTTTTTTTGAATTTTACAGTTTGTTGACTTTCATTTTCTCAAAGAAAAGGGTACACAAAGCCTGGTAATATCAAGGCGAATTCAAAAAATGTTCCCTCTGCGTTTTTTTCTGGTATTTGAATGTGGGAACGCCAAAAAAATTTAAAGTTTCATACAAAATTAAATATTTATAAAAGAAATGTCCAATTTATTATAGTCAGCTGGGCTCTTGATATTACCTGTATGAGTGTAGCCTGCCCATATACAAAAAAGATATAGTAAGAACGAATTTAACTCGCTCTGATAATACCTGCATTAATGCACCTTTGTCAAACTCGATATTACTTTACTCTACATCACAATTTATTTGATGGTTAAAAACCATCTCAATACATTTTTAACGAGGTTAAATGCGAATTTTAAAAAAATGGGTTTGGTACCCATGGTGGGTTTTGAAATGTTCTGAATATATGTATGTGCGTAAAAATTTGTGGATAATGCTTATTTCGAAAGGACATATGTATGGAATTATGTCAACAAATGGACAGCTCATTAGTTTTCGGAGTATAAAAATCTGCGCAGCTCATAGTACCCCCAAACTTTAAACTTGGTAAATAGTCGTTAATTTATTACCCCTCGACTAATAAATTCACAAAATGCAAAATTTAAAAAAAAAAATTAATACTCACAATTCTTTTGACCCCTTAGTTGGCTTCTGATTTGAATCGGGGTTAACAAAACTTTATTTCATATACATATGTAGAACCAAAACCTAAAAAATCTGTGTTAAAAGTCGTTAATTTTGCATATCATTTACGTAAAAAGTCAAAAAAGTACAAACAATGTCAAAAAGAACCTTAAGTCCTTTAGTATTTAATAATACATTTTAAAATTCTTAATTTCAAAAAGTACCAAAAATGTAAAAAAGTTTTTTTTTGTTAGCTTGGCTGACTTTCTATCTTAAGCTGGGTCAAAAGTCGTTGATTTCATATTTGTAGACTCATAATCCCAAAGAATTAGGAAAAGTGCAAAAAATGTGAAAAAATTCATTTTTGTCCACGCACTTACTTTTCGTCCTTAGCGGTAGCCGTTTATAAAAATATTCTAAGTACTGAAAAAAGACAAAAAGTATCCAGAAGGTACCACAATTTAATATTTATTTTTTAGACCCAAAGTGGAACAAAATTTCAAGAAAGTTTCAAAAACCTGCTTATATATTTTCAATTTGGTTCAAAATTACAAAAGGTATTTAAAAAGTATTAATATTTAATTTAAGGTTCTTTGGGTTTAATGTCTTAAAAAGTTTCAACAACATTTTTTTCGAGAGTTGTCGCTCCAAACTTGAAGTATGTTTTTATTTTTATTAGTTTAGAAGTTAAAGAAATAGTATAATTCTTTAGTCTTTTAAATGTACTTTAAAAGTATAAAAATGTTACAAAAATTAGAAATGCCAAAAAAAGCAACAACATCAAAAAAATCTACAAAATAGCAAAAATAGCATTTTTATCTTTTATCGTATTATACGACTTTGTTCAATAAATATTACTCATACGCTAACAGGGAAAGTTATCATGAAAAAACATGAAAGAGTGAAAATGGTTAAATTTTTCCTGGTAATTTTATAGATTTAAGATAAAAAAATAATTTTGAAAAGAAACTGATTGCCTATATTGCTTTTCACTTACTCTTTTTGTATATGATTTACTACAAAACATTCAATGTCTTAAAATAATAACCATTATTAATTTTGTACAAAAATGCTTAAAAAGTCAAAATTTTTTAAAATTTTTGAAATCAGTACTTTTAAAATTTCTTTATAAATTCCTAAACAAAAAACTACATGATAATTGGTAAAAAAATATTATTCACTACTAACCATTTTTATAAGTCTAAGATAACGATTAGTTTATAATTTTTAGAAAATTTAAAGAAAGAACTCAAAAAGGCAAAAGTATTCAAGTAATAAATATTATTATTTAAGCGTTATTTTTTCGTAAAATTTTCCATTAAATATCATACATACACACAAAAAATAAACCAAGTAATCTTTACTTAAATAAAGCTGCAGTGGTGTCAAAAGTACAGTAAGTACGGATTTTCCTAAATCAAAAACGGTTTATCTGGTACGAATACATACATATAACATACATACGACAATACATACCTACGTCCAAGCATACTTGAAACCTTTTTTCATATTTGGTAATGCCCATCCATTATAAATGTTTAACAGCGTTGCCAGTTTTTATTTGATACTTACCGATCTTGGTCATTTTAAATTGCGATCATCTCAGTAATAATTCTGATGGTTTGATACCAATACCTGGTCCGTAGTGCTTAAATTGACTCCGTAAAGTTGATTTCAACAGATGTACAGAGTGACAGACGGACAGAGTAACATGGCTATATTGACTTCCCTATCTATAAGGATCCAGAATATATATACTATATAGGGTCGCAAATGGATAATAAAGAAATTACAAACGGAATGATGAACTGATATATTTCTCCATCACTTATGTGAAGGGTATAATAAGGCCGCCCTAGACTTATTATAACTTTCGTAATTGTTAAGTATGTTCACAATAGAGACCTGTATTAAGTCCTATTCAAGCTTATTCAAGAACCGCATAATTTTCTAATTCTTGTGTTATTGTGCGGTTAAACGGTTTAAGTGCTGTAATGCAGAGTAGCTGACACAGTTTTTGTGCTGCAGTTTAGTGTAGTTAAGAATAAAGAGTGGTGTCAGGCACTGTTGTTGACGCAACTTATGTACTGTCATGAGGTGTGGTCGATAAAAAAAAATTACTGTGCTCATGTGTGGCAACAACAACAAAGACCTAAGAGTAATGTAGTTGTGTATGTATGCACAAAATATAAACGCCACAGAAAAAATAAAAAACACACACAATGTTGAATGGGTACATACATAAACAAACATATACACAAGCAGGCAAATCAATATAAAATTTATGCATAATTACATTACATTACATACATATGTACATTCAAAATCAACCCCCGTTTTTAAAACTAACACACCAGGATCATCCCGTCAACAGTAAATTTCGAGATGAATTGAAATTGAAGTGTGCGATCATCATGAATTGATGTGCCGTTACTGTTTACTTAAGTGTGCCTAAGTGTGAATATGTTTTTCATTTAAGTTAAGTTAAGTAAAAAAAAGAGATGGCGAACAATGCAACGCAGTACTTATTTTTGTGTGTGCACACGTAAGGTATATGAAATGAATTGAAAATTCGAGATGGTGCCTTATTTAGTGTCGTCTTGGGCTTGCCTCTAGTTCACAACATATACGTGGTAGGGGTAATATGTGTTTGTACAGATGTTTGCGTCGCACAAAATAAATAGACTGAAAACCTTTCTCAATTAAGTCGATTGACTCAATGTCGCTTTTTAATCGATTACAGCATGTCCTTTAGTCGAGATTGGTATCTATGTTTTTTTGGGGTCACAATTCTTAGGATATTTTGATGAAATTACACTGTGTCCTTACAATCATATTTCTGCAAAAAGCGTTTTTAGTTGACACCCTTGTTCCAAAAATTTTGGTACTGAAATTCATAAGCTTCAGTCTACAATTTATCATGGATGCCAGATGTCATTATCTCGAAGATTTTTTCTAAAATAAAAATAAAATTATTGAATGTGTAGGTATGTCTTATGGCATGGTTTGACTGAGTATTTCTTACAATTTTAGACTTAAAAAGATGTGTTATTTAATAACTAATCTTATAGAAAAAAAACCTAAATAAATCAATTAACCCTTTACTTCGCAAAAGAACTTTTAATATTACCTAAAACAAAGAATTAAATATAAAAAGATACTAAAAAAATCTTAATCTAAAATCTATATATCTTTACTTTTATGACTTCCAACTTCAATAGCAAATAATTTCATGTGAAAGAGTAGTTTTTGACCATTTAGTTGACTTCTATCCTAAAGCAGGATCCACCGACCTTAATTTTATATTTCTAGAGTAGAATCAATATATCAAAAAATACTCATCCAAATATGAAACATTACACTTTGACCACATCATTGACTTGACTTTCTGGGCTAGTTGCCTTTAATTTTATATTTGTAGAGTCATAAATTAAAAAAAAGCAAAAAGTACCATATTTGTGAAAAAGTACTTTTTGCTAACTTTGCTGACTTCTGACCTCATTAGGGTCTAAAATTTCGAAAAATTCCAGACACGGGTCTATTGTTTTTGAGCCAAATACGATGCTTTTTAAATTTTGTTTTTATCTTGTGTAGTGTGTTCTGGTTTTTCAAGTTTGGCCCATTTTTAGCCTGTTAGAGTCTTAGGGGATCTAAGCATATGAAGAAGCGTCCACCGTCAAAATTGTTAGTCTCTTGTTCAAGGTTGTATGATGCTGAATTGGTCATTAGGTCAGTCCCCTACGCTATTCCTTTATACATATGTTAACAAAAATGGGTCATGATGTTTCATAATATAATTTAACTAAAAACAAACAAACCTCCTACTTGTTTAATGGTTTCTGAGCCTTATTTTTAGGGTTTGTAAAATAAAAGATTTTTCAGAAATCGACTAAGAACAAACAATTCCAAGCATTTAAAGTAAACATTTCCAAAAAACTTAATTTTTAAACATCAAAATTTAATTTAATTAAGAACAAGCTGCTTAGAAATTGTCAACTTATTAACCAACAATTATTTCAGCTCTGCAAAATAATTAAAATCAAGATAAATTTTTATTAAAGATAACGGTAATTTGCGATTAAAAATCAATTGATTTTTTAAATAAATGATAACAAGTTAAACAGTAATAATTTCTCGCCCTAATTTAAACAATTGAAGCATTTAAGCCAGTTTAAACAATCTAGTCCAGTTTTGTTAAAGTAATTTGCATAATTTAAATAAAAATTATATAATTAGACAGACCTTAACATTTTGCAATCAAATGTCACTCACAATTAAATTTCTTAAGCAAAAAAACATATAAAAACTCTGAGTTTGCCAGAGAAAGCTCAATTCAGTTTTAGACGAATAATACAACAATTCAAAATGAAATTCTTCATTGTTTTTGCTGCCCTCTTCGCTGTTGCTTTGGCTGTTCCCGTAGATAACCATCACGAAATCTTACGACAAGAATCCGATGTTGAACCAGAAGGCTTCCACTATGTTGCCGAAACCTCTGATGGTACCCACAAGTCCGCAGATGGTAAATTGAAGGATGTTGGCACTGAACACGAAGCCATTGTTGTCCACGGTGCTTTCTCCTGGGTGGATGAGAAGACTGGCGAAAAATTCACTGTCACCTATGTTGCTGATGAAAACGGCTTCCAACCTGAAGGTGCTCATTTGCCCAAAAACCAACAGTAAAAAATATTTGATCGGTAATTGAATGGGCGGCCACTTGTTGAATTGTTGTATTTAGTGCTTTTTTTTTATTAATAAAAGAAATTAAATACGATGACCCAATAACTTGTTGTTTATTATTGCGTGCGAGAAGTCAAGAAATATGCAATTGAGGCATAAACAAAAAGGATTAAGTATCCTTCGATCTGGAAATTTTATGAAGCAGTTTTTAAATGATCTGTTTTATGTTTTTCAATAGCCAGCAGATTGAAGTTATAAAACAAGTGCGGGTCAATTTAAGCGGTTTTTGGCGGCAAGTTTGTTTTATTGGCGTCTGATTATTGGTGTTTGTTATGCAGTAGCTGCTACCTAATCACTTTGGCCAATTGCATGATTAAACAACACATCAAAGGCAAAATCTTATTACCGAAATTAATTTATCAGTTTTAAAAAAAACATCAGTAGCCAACCAGAGTATGAGGTTTCAAAAGAAAAGCTTCTGCTTGGTGCGAATTTCAAGCAAACGCTGTCGTAAGTCGATGGTAAGAGTTACAAAACGGTCATAATCGATCCTTTTGGGCTAAGAATGTGATCGTGGTATTGAATGCAGAGGCGCTGCATACCCACAAAGCAGACGTCATGTAAACAACCGTTTTTGAGAAAAATCCTTTAGTTGCGTTCGAAAGCAGGTAAGTAAATTTGGCAAGAATAATATTTATTTAAGAAAAAATCTGAAACACATACATAAAAGTATCACAGGGCATCTTTTCTAAAGATATCATCTTCAGAACTTCGTAACAAAACCACAAAACTACAACTCAATAAGTATTAAGTGAGCCTTAGCGGTCTCTTAGGGTAACCTAAACTAGAAACAGTAACAACTTAAAATCATTACTCCTTATGAAAATCTTTGTTTCTGCTTTCAAAAACTTAACAGGGAATTTCTTTTCATACTTTACGGAAAATTTAGGAGTCAACGTTAAAAAGCGCAAAACCACACTTCTTCTCTTTAAGCGTTTTTCTTATACCAATTTCCAGCTTGTTCGATAATAACACTAGGCAACAGCCATTTTGTTATTTGTTTCTAGCATACTTTTTCTCATGGATTTGGACCTACTGAACACGAAAATGAATTTTAAAAATTTTTCTGTCGATTGGTTTGCGAGATACAAATTTTTTAATTTTTTTTTTTTAATTTTTGGAGGTACACTTACTATTTTGAGCATATCTTTAGTCTTCTTTGACCTATTTTATCCTACTACTACTCAAATTAAAGACAATTGAGCCGTCTACAACTTATTCTCAGAAAATTTTCAAATCGGGTTAGTAGTTTTGATGTTGGCGGCTTAAAAAGGTTAAAAAACTGGGTTTTTTTAGTAAAAATGTGGCTGAAAAATTCATATAAAAATTCATATAAAATATAAAACGCGATGTTAACAGCGATTTTAATTTTTTTACGTATAGCTGACACTTTTCCAAAGAAAATAAGCCCTTACTTAACAAAATCTGATGACAAATGGCCGACTTATTATTTTTTTGGTAAACGACCGAAATTCCGCTATTTTACGATTTTTTGATTTTCATTATTTGCACAGCTTACCTACCCAACGCAAACGAATAAATACATTTGAACTTAATTTAAAATAAACAAATTAGTCTTCGTATATTATTTTTTAATTTATTTACAGCACTACATGCTCATACATATTTAAACATAAGGAGACACGGTTATCAATTGCATTTCAAAACTGTCTGTGAAAGTGTAAAGAAGTTAATATTTAGAAAACGCAAGGAAGACAATGAGTAAAAGACTACGTGTGTTCGAGTGTTTGAACGATCCAGACAATTTCTGCAATGTTTGTGGCCAGTTTATAAAAAAAAATCACGCACACAAGTTTACTCCAGCAGTACAATTGCACTATTTGAATTATTTTGGTATTTCACCAAATATCACAGAACCATGGACACCTAAGTCGCTGTGTGATCTTTGCTATATAATCTTAACCAACTGGGCAGCTGGCGGAAGGTAAGAATTTTTATTTAAACACATTATACATAGCGAATATAGTAATTTATTTTAATTTTAGCCGCCATATGAAATTCGATACACCAATGATGTGGAAAAAGCCGCTATGCCATTCCACAGACTGTTATTTTTGCCTCACCACAAACAGTGGGGTAGGAAGATTTTTTAAATGGAACTACGCTCAAGTGGGATCGTTTGCGCTTCCAGTACCACATTCGCATGATGTGCCATATCCAGTGTGCCCTGGTGCATCTCTTCAAAAAGCAGAATCGTCAGAAGAAGAGTCCGAGTCAAATGCAAGCGAATTTGAGCCGGGTGCAAAGCGAAAATTACTGTCACAGGCCGAACTAAACGATTGGGTGCGCGATTTTGGTCTCACTAAGGAGAAAGCCGAACTTTTTGCGTCTCGGATGATACAGTGTGGATTTGTGGCTTCAGAAGTGAAAGTAACAGCGTACAGAAACCGTCACAAGGAGTATGCAAAATTTTATACAAAGAAAGACCAAATATGTTTTTGCAGCGACATTTCAGGCTTGTTCCAAGAGCTTCACCAAATTCACAACCCCAACGAATGGAGGTTGTTTATTGACAGCAACAAAGAGAGCTTGAAGGCAGTTCTCTTACATAATGGGAATGAAAAGCCATCTGTTCCTATTGCTCATGCGGTTCATTCAAAGGAGAACTATGAAACTATGGACATTTTGCTGAAATGCATAGAGTATAGGAAATACAATTGGAAAATATGCGCCGACCTTAAAGTTGTGGCCATTCTGTGTGGACTCCAAGGAGGCTATACGCGACATTGCTGTTTTCTGTGCCTTTGGAATAGCCGCGCTGATGATCAGCATTATATAAAAAAAAAATGGCCGGTACGAACGAAACCTGTAGTTGGAGAAGCGAATGTTCAGCGCAAACCACTAATAGAGAACCGTGAAAATATAATACTTCCGCCGCTGCACATAAAATTGGGTTTGATTAAAAATTTTACCAAAAAATTAGACAAAGAAGGTGAAGCTTTTGCCTATTTACGGTCAATTTTCCCTTACCTTTCGCTGGCAAAAATTAAAGAAGGAGTCTTCGCAGGACCCGAGATAAAAAAAATTTTGAAAGATGAAAAATTCCCAAAGCTGTTATCACCCATCGAAGCCGCATCATGGAATTCCTTCAGGCTTGTTGTGGAAAACTTTTTAGGAAACAACAAAAGCCCGAATTATAAGGACATAGTTGAGGATCTGGTAAAGAACTATGAAGCCATGGGAGTGCACATGTCACTTAAAATACACTTTCTGCATTCTCATTTGGATTTTTTCCCTGAGAATTTAGGAGACGTGAGCGACGAACACGGCGAGCGCTTTCATCAGGAATTGAAGGCTATGGAACGACGCTATCAGGGCATCTATGACACGGCTATGATGGGTGACTATATTTGGACCCTAATACGTGAGACCGATTGCAGCGAATACAAAAAACAAAGAAGAAGTCAGCAGTTTTTCCACATGGCATAAAATGTACACTTATATCTTTGTTTTTACTCAAATAAATTAAAAAATAATATACGAAGACTAATTTGTTTATTTTAAATTAAGTTCAAATGTATTTATTCGTTTGCGTTGGGTAGGTAAGCTGTGCAAATAATGAAAATCAAAAAATCGTAAAATAGCGGAATTTCGGTCGTTTACCAAAAAAATAATAAGTCGGCCATTTGTCATCAGATTTTGTTAAGTAAGGGCTTATTTTCTTTGGAAAAGTGTCAGCTATACGTAAAAAAATTAAAATCGCTGTTAACATCGCGTTTTATATTTTATATGAATTTTTATATGAATTTTTCAGCCACATTTTTACTAAAAAAACCCAGTTTTTTAACCTTTTTAAGCCGCCAACATCAAAACTACTAACCCGATTTGAAAATTTTCTGAGAATAAGTTGTAGACGGCTCAATTGTCTTTAATTTGAGTAGTAGTAGGATAAAATAGGTCAAAGAAGACTAAAGATATGCTCAAAATAGTAAGTGTACCTCCAAAAATTAAAAAAAAAAAATTAAAAAATTTGTATCTCGCAAACCAATCGACAGAAAAATTTTTAAAATTCATTTTCGTGTTCAGTAGGTCCAAATCCATGAGAAAAAGTATGCTAGAAACAAATAACAGACAAAAGTTTGTTATTTGTGACCTAGTGTAATATGTTGTCGTCTAAAGCGAAATAAGTGATTAGAAATGCAGATGTTGACATTTTAAATTGGAGTAGGATGGATTCTAAGCCATTTCTGAATTAATTTTAATAAAATTGGCAACAGATTTATAGCCCTGAAAGGTTAAACTGTTAAATAATCCTATCAAGGCTTAAAAATAATTTTAGCAAGGAAACATCCAATACTAACTGAAAGTATGCAAGCCTTAATATGACCTTAAAAAGAATCAAAATTTGATACGAAAAGCATTTAAAAAATATAAAAAAGTACTTTTGAGGGTTGTGATAAAATTGCACGATTACTCACCCTGTATGTATAACTATAATATAATGTGTAGGTAAGTATTTAAAACAATTTCTCAAAAGCTTAATAAATATTTTCTTTGCAATCATTTTAATAAAAAAAGTCTCCTCTTACAATTAAACTCTTGCATGAAAGTTATGCGGGTCTGCCAACACTATGCGCACATGTGTATTGTTTAACAAACTGTGTAAAATTATATGATTCTTGGAAAAGTTTAAAAAGAAATAACTTTTGAACGGATTTTCAGATTTACTTGAAACTTACAGCATCTAAAGACAACGAGTTGAGCTTTTGTCATATGTTTTATCAAAAAAATAAATTTGGATTTCGGTGCAGATAATGTGAACTAAAATTTACTACTTTTTTTATTTTTGTTTTTTTTTTGATATTTTAGAATTTTTAATAGTTTTTATATTTTTATGTATATATTTCACACTAATGGCATAAGAAAAAAAAGAAAGTGTAAATAGCAGTTAGTAACAACAATTTGAAATTTGGGTTTTCTCACCTTTTTACTTTTAAAAAAATTAAGCCATTTTCTGTTGTAATTACAAAAACAAACGCACACATCCTTTTGATTGACAATTAACATTTAAAGATAACCTCTAATGTTTCTAAGACTTTGAAACACAATCTGAAATTCTTTCTTTTTTAAAAAATATTAAAAACTTAATATTTTGTATAAACTTAAAAAACAAAAAAATTCTTGCGCTTTTATAATTTTTTATTTTATTTGTTTCATAAATATTTTGTTATAAATTTATAAAAAAAAACTTTGAAATATATGCATGTATTGTAGAGCTTGTATTGTATTGTATTTTATTATATTTATTTATCCTTTCTCCCTGGAAATAATATATCCTCACTCCTTTACAAAAGCCTTTAAAATGATTGAATTAATTTTTAATCTTAATTCGTTTTATATACACTTAATGTGTTTTGCATTTATTTTTTTTTTTTAATTTTTTTTTTATAAAAATATATTCCTTTTAAAAACTAACTCACACAGTGATTTTTTTACTGACTTAATGTGCGGATTGAGGTAAATGGACACCTTCGGGTTGGAAACCGTTTTCATCAGCCACATAGTTGACGGTGAACTTTTCGCCAGTCTTTTCATCCACCCAAGAGAAGGTACCGTGAACAACGATGGCTTCGTGTTCGGTGCCAACATCCTTTAATTTTCCTTCTTCAGATTTGAAGGTGCCATCAGAGGTTTCAGCAACAAAACTGTAGCCTTCCGGTTGAACATCAGATTCCAAGCGCACAATATCGGCATTTTGTTCAATGGGCACTGCCAAAGCGACAGCGAAGAGGGCGGCAAAAACAACAATGAATTTCATTTTAATTATAATAATTTTGTGTTATTCGGTTTGTCGTTAAAAACTGAATGATGATTTGATCTCAGAATGCTGCAGTTTTTATATGCTCTTTAGATACAAATCAAAAACAACAAAATTTATATCGATATGATGACAAAATTATGGAGATTTTTTTTTAAAGAAACATGACAGAAAGCACAAAAAACTGGATGAATTTGAATGCAAAATGTTAAGACAATATTTTGTTTCTTCATAATTTTAAGCCACAAAACAAGTAATAGAATTAGATGAATTTTGAGTTGCTGTTGTTGTTTTTGTCATCATTTTGCAAACTTTATTTAATTTTTAAGTGTTAACTATTGTTTATTCAAAACTGCACCGACATGGTTTAGTAGATGAGTTTAATTTTTTAATTTTAACCATCATCGCGCATGACGATGAATTAAGTTAGGAACAGGTTTTAGAATAATCTGGCTGGATTTATGAAATAAAGTAATTAACACAAGTACAAAGATCATTTTAATATATGTTTATTGTATGTTGTTCTTTTAACTGATTAAGGATATAGTCAAAACGATAAGTAAGTAGACACTAAAGTTATGGAAACAAAGTTTCACTTTCAGGCAAAGATAGGTGAACCAAACAGCTGTGAAAGGATAGGATAAAGCTCACTTGGCACCACTAACTTGGTCCCGTATGTCAGCTGTAGAGTAAGATTATATAAAGAAATGAAGCTGGAAATTAAAAAAAAATAAAAAGAAAAAAAAATAGTAGTTAAGAAGACTACCAGAGTGTCTAGCGGGAGTCGAGCCCGCTACATTCAAGTTAATAGATTTGCGTATTTACTCACTTTTTTTACCGGAAAACCCTTTCAGATAAGAATTCTATTCCTTGCCTTCCTTTTTGCTATTGGTCCACAGAAGTGTAAGGGAAATATAACAATAGCAATAATGTGACCTTCCCCAATAGTATTGATGGGGTAAACGGTAGCATAATTGACAAGCAGAACCAGACCATTTAATCATAAAATATCAATAAAATTTATAGTTTTTCATACATTCCTTGTGTACTGTGTGGTCTATTAGTTTAAAAAAAAAGCAGGGGTCTACACGATCACGGAATGTTTGTCCTGAATTAGGGCGCATATGGTTTCAACAGATGTAAACATCTTAGCAGTTAGTTAAAAAACAATTAAAACATTATTGTTCGAGAACATCTAATCTAGAAAAATTTAACAGGCTGCTCAGAAATTATTAAGATTACGGAGTAATTAGGAAAACATGGGCCTATAATTTCGCGATAAAAAAAATGCAGGAAAATACGAAGGACGAGTAAAGGAGCGGGCAGGTATTTATACGTCAAAGGGCCCTATGGAGCAACTAACAGTTGACAAAATGAATGGAAGGCTTTTAGGTGACCTGGCTCAGCACAAAATTTGGGAAATCTTTAATTAAGATAAACCTGAAAGTTAAGAGGTACTAAGAGTATTTTCGGGTTACTTTTTTCATAATTAATTATTCAATCATCTCCTTTGGCGAGTTAACAATAATGATTTAAATCTTAAAGCTGAATAATTAAAATTTGTTTAGCCAGTGCTAGAATAAAATCAAAATTCTCATCTTAAGGTATAAAACATTTCTAAAGGTTTCATCTATAGTCCGGTGAATCCTTTTGCCATTTTCTTGTTAGATATTTACATATCTCATATCGTAGTACCCTGTGAAAATCCCAATTGTGCATCTCAGAGCCCCTGTGCTCTCTTTTAGCAGCAGGTCAGTATCCTTATTGTCCTTATTAGCTACAGAAGCCCGGAAATCCCACAATCAGCAATATTCCACTAGTTTTGGCCTACTTTTCCATTAACCACGTCCTTATTAATTCATAAGAAAAACCCATTGGTGGCCTATCCGACAGCCAACCCAACCTAATTTCCCGGGCCGATACTTTAATTGCCAATTCATCAACAGATTCACCACCGGCAATGTCATGATGACCCGGCACCACACAGAGCGTGTTGCTAATATCATCCTCAGAGCATGTTTACAGTCGTCCATAAGTCTATACCAGGCATAATCTCCCTTTGGAGCTTTAAGCACGTCCTGAGCGTCGACGTAGATTATCATGCCCCCTCTTTCCACCGTGTTCTCGCCTATCAATTCCCCAGCACTCTTTACCGCCAGAAACTCAGCCTTTCTGATTCCTTTCATTCCTTCCCTTTCAAAAATACTACCTGAGGTAAGATCCTCAAGTCAAGTATCCTGACCATCTAGTCAGTTAAACCTGGCTGCCACGGAAGTCGACCATCCCAGATTCTTCCCAGAATGCCGGCGTATCCAACAGACCTTGCCCTCAGAAAATCTGACTCACTAAGCCTAAAAAAGCTTCTTGTCCCCATTTCAGCAGCGAAATCTTCATGAGAAACTAGAAGCAGAATGATATCCAGTGCTGCCTGTGGTTTATTACTCTTGGCCCCTTTAATGTCTAGTACAGCAGATTTTTTTTGCATATTTAAATTATTGAATCTTTGTTTATGCGAACTAACAATAAATATTCAAATCATAAAACTAAATAATTAATATTAATCAAGCCAGTGCCAGACTAAAATTTAAGTCCTCATACAGCAGATTTGACTAGGGCGTCCTTAAGTGGTCCCTTACCAAGGCTTCCACGATAACAAGACAACCGTACGTAAGAATTTTTTGTACAATAGATTTGCAAATCAAGTGCAAACCACAGTTCGTACAGACTTAGCAGGCGCTGAGAGCCTTCCAAAATAACTTGTCATCCAGGACGATACTCATATACCTGGCCTTTTTCGGCAGCTGTAGCACAACTCTGTAGCACAGCTCCGACAGCTCATCGTCTGACACCTTGTACTTGTTAGGGAAGAGGACTAGCTTCGTATTCTCTGAGCTTAATCCCAGTCCCTTTGTTTTTGGACCAAGCAGGCCATTATAATCAAGATCTAAGCAGGATCTTAGAATTAAACCACATCAGCATCACTTTGATCACCAAGACCCACAATAGTAGCGACAAGACCCCTCACTGTTGCGTCCTTCTGACCCCAGTCCCTCTAAGGTGTTCAAATATAAAGATAATTTTCATTCTGCCAAACATAGACTATATCCACTCAATTAGTATGAATTGAACCCCTACTTTGCTCTGTGCGTCCACAAGAGCCTCTATTGACAGGCTTTCAAGGGCTGTCGTTATACCCAAGAACGTTGCCAGCATTACCTTTTTCCTGCACAAGCCCCATTCTTTTCATTTCACCACATCCTAAAGCCCACTCTCAACAGACTTACTTCTCAGATAAGCATGCTGAGCAATACTGGTGATGTGCGTGTTAATCATGTTCCTTTAGGAAAAGATCAGTCAGTCATTCCATCGTCTTTAGTTAGAAAGACGAGAGGCGGATCTGCCTGTGGCTATCCTTATTAGATTTGGATATAAAAAAACTATACCTCTATCCAATTCATGTATAACCAAGTCTGATTTTTGAAGTAAACACACTTGCTAGGAGCAGCAGTTCCTAATCTAAGAGATTCCCCCATGGACTTGAAAAACCAGCAAGGCTAGCTGTCCAGCAACCAGTTCCCTCTATCATGGGAAGTGGGCACCCATAAATCATTCCAGGGTCTCCAGGCTAGTTTCCGTCCATCAAGCACCACTTCTCTGAGTGCATCTAATCTAATTAAGGTCCTTGGATAGCATCACTCTGAACTTTGACATTTCGCTAATGGAGCCAATTGATTCACAGTATTTTGGCCATTAAACCCTTTTAACCTGCAAAACGGCATAGTTGGAAATGAAAATGCCAACAAGCTTGCTCGTAGTCGCTCGGCACTTGAGTTGAGGGTTTATTGATTGGGCAAAAAAGTCTACAAAGAACGAAGTCATGTTTCGAGGTGAAAACGTGGGAGCATCACTGGGCTTATAATGAAAACCGCGCTGGCACTAATTAAGCAGTCTATTTATCAACCCCTCCATATCCCACCTTAAAAGTCTACCAACATCGCTTTCATCGTCTTAAGAAGAAAACACGTAAATCTGGGCTTTTTCGACTAAGTCTCCTCTTTCATGACATGTGTAGTAGTCTGGTAGCGGGACATTTACCACTAACAGAATAGTGTTGTAAAATGTGCTTACTTTTGACTACTCAAAACTACTCGATATTTTTCAACTGGTTACTTGATACTACTTAACACCTATGAAGTTCTTGTCTTTCCAATCTCTCTTTTCAGCTTTTTTTGAAGGGATTCACATTTATATATTGAGTACAGGGAAAATACAAGTTATTGAGTATTCAGTATTTAAACAATGAGTACCTTTACAACACTATTACAGAAGGTCTCAATAATCTTCATAAATTTGAAATGAAAATTATTTCAGTGTTGCATACCGCACAACAAACCTATGTTTACCTTGTGTTAACACTAATGATGCCGAAGGCTACACACATTTAAAATTGTCTTCTTTATTGGGTTTCAAGTTAATGAAATAAAGTCGCAAAAAATCGCTTAATGATTTTATAGCCAACTACTTTATGCACGAAATGAATTAATTGCTGAACATAAAATTATAAATAGCAATTAATAAAGACTTTTAAAGTTAATCATTGTTCATATAAAATCTGGTTGCATATTTTTTTTTTGATTTTTTAACAAATGAGTTATTTTGGTATTCAATTTTAATGTCTTTTGCTTAACTAAACTACAGTATCTCTTTCAAAAGACATGCACAAATAATTTATATTTATTGCAATATTAGAAATTAGTAAAATAAAAAATTATTATATAATTTCCATGTACAGAAATTAATTTAAAGCAAAATTTTCAATCATAATATTTCAAGAGTATCTACTAATTTAAATGTATAAAACTATTAAAACTTGTTGACTTGACATAAGCCATATTTGACATTTAAGTTAATTATTTAGTTTTATTATAAACCAAATGTAGAATTTCTGGTTAAAAGAAATGTTAGTTTGAAGACATATTAAGCAGATTGACATTACCTTTTAGTTGTTGGCAAAAAAAAAAAAAAACAAACGAAAAATATATAAATGGATTCAAAACTGGCTTTAATTATGTGAAATAAAAATCAGACAAATTTTTAAGACAAAGGAAAATAAATAATTGAAATTTTAGATTTTAAAATTAAAATACTAGACAATATTTAGAAGGAAAGAAAAAAAATAATAATTATTTGTTCTTGGCTTTTATATAGAAGCTGGTTTATCGTATATAAAATAGATGGATATTTAAGTTTTGATTACTTTTCTTATGAAATATTAAAACCAAAAGAGTTGGTTTTGTATAACGAATATTTTTAAGTGCTTTGGACTTCAGGAAAAGCTTTTAAAACTTGAAGAATGAGTTTATGATAACCAGGATTTTTTTTTAAATAAATTTTAAATTTACAAAAAATTAGATTTTTTTCTTGGCGTTAATAAAAAAATATTACTTTGTTTTTAAGGTGGTCACATATATGAATGCTACCCTATCTACTGGGAGCCTTTGGGCAACCCTTAATAACATCCAAAAACTATCTGTTACGATTTTACAAGGTGGAAAAATATGTTACTTTTAGAAATGGCGGTAAAATCTGCTGTTGTGAACAAGGCAGATGTAGAATACAAGTGAACAAGTGAAACACTATCCAAGAACGCGGAAAAAATGTGTCTATTTTTTTGCGAAACAATTCGTCTGTGGTGTTGACGCAGCACGAACTTGTTGCCAAATCCCTGGTCGGCCGGCACCGACAGCGCAAACACTGCGCCGTTTGGACACCAACCTTGAAGAGTATGGGACCACATGTGACGCTGCCAAGATTGGCCGTCCCTGCATCACCCATTCTGCTGAGAATATCGCCGTTGTTGGCAAGGATCTCGTGATGTCACCAGAAACATTGACCAGACGCCGTGCCTCGCAATTAGCCATCAGCCGGTCGTACCTAAGGCGAATTTTGATCAAATTCCCGCGTATGTTTGGCTGCTGCCTGTCGACCGCCAAACGTATCGCAACCAATATCGGATGACTTCTTTTGGCCCACTCGGATTCTAAACATCCCCGGTTTAACTAACATGTTATCCAGAAAGGTAAAAAAAAATTTTTATTACGTAAGTCAGGACGAAGTTTACATTTTTCAAATGCATTATGAGTCCTAGAAATTTTCTGTTAACTGTAGTGCATTTCAGGAATTTGATTGGTAGACTGTATGCCATAAGACAAATGCAAATCTACTAGGCTCAGAGACACAGGGGTATTAAGCGGAAAGTTATGGCAGACAAGCTGGTAAAGCAAGGGGACGCGGAAGTCTGGGTGAATCCAGAATTATATTTGGATCTTATGGACGATTGTAGACTCCTAGTATGAATGAGAACAGGTAATTATTGTAGGGCGGTCCATTCCAAAAGAGCAGGCTGACTAGCCAGGGATGATTGTAGGTTCTGTGGTGAACCGGTGGATAGGGAGTTTGTTGAGAATTTTCTTTGTCCTGGTCCAGCGCTCAGAGAAAACTGTTTAAGTTCTTATTTATTCTAAAACTTTGACGAAATTTTTTGGGCTGATAAGACAAGGCTGCTGGTATGTTTTTAGAGATTCTGGAACATCCTAAATCAAACTGATTTAACTGGTTATCGTTTTTGCTTGTCTGATAACACTAAGAATCCACAGTGTCTACCTGTTGCCCTCACGGCCAGCCAGTTCAACCTAGCCCGACTTACTCTATATAACCATTATATAGTGATATTGTCTTGGATTTCTATTATTTGGCTTAAAGCAAAATTACAAAGGCTGGAAAGGGTTCTGAAAATATTCCTTTACCATTTTAGCTAAGTATTAACGTACAAGTTTACTTAAATAGAAATTAACAAGTATTAAAAATGTATCAAAAAAAAAAAAGAAAGAAATATTTTTAATACGAGTTTAGCTCATCTAAAAATATCAGGCAAAAAAAATTTTGATCTGCTCTGCGGCAATTAGTGTGGGAAAATCGGGTTAGACGGCACTGTACTCACGCCATTTACTGTGGTGAATACAAAATGTAATTTTTTCTTTATATTACAGGTACGTCAACGATAGGAACTTCAGCACGAACGAAAACTGCCAAATCTGCTATAAACTGGATATCCTTAGGAATTCCCTGGGATTGGTAAAATGAGACTATTGGCATTTGCCAAGAGTTGTAGTGAAACATCTTTAAGTTCATTACATCAAATTAGTTCAATTGAAATTCGCGTTTATTTCTTCTTGTCTGGTAGCAATAGGGGCAAAAGGGCAAATAAGGTGCCCTCAAAGCCAGCCACTTCAACTTATCCTGAGCAAGAGAGACTAAAAAGCAGATTTTAGGCAACATTGAAGCAAGTATATGGGTTTTATTTTGGTAAAATGTTTATGTAGATTAACAAAATTCGCATGATGATCCCTTTTAATTAAATTTGCCTTTAATTTAAAAATCTTGCAATGGTTTTCTAATCTATCTAGAAGAACAAAAATGCAAACCTTGTGCAAAAGTTAAACAAAGATACTTGTTTTTCTTGAAATGCATAAACCTATACAGCAAAATTGGATTAATATATAAACTTTAGTAATTACCTTGCATTTATATAAAAAAAAAAACAATTATTGAAGCGCTTTGGAAATTCGTTGCAGACTGATATTTCTTCAAGTTGTTTTCCTTGCTAAGATCAAATCGCATAATAATGGCCTTAATCTGACATTTTTATTTAATCGGGTACAATGCTTAATGCTCATCATTTTTTAATTTTATTATTTGCATGAAATTTTTAATGATCGTTTATTAAGTGTTTGGAATATTTTCACCTAGTAACTCGATATAAATACAGGTATTAAATATTTAAATTTAAAGTTTAAAAGAATGTTTTCTACACAGCCACTCATACAAAGCATAGATACCATAAAGCTGCACGAATATTCTTGAACTTGTTGTATACTTGAGTATTTTAAAGGATGCACCCTTATTCGCAGTGCCTATAAGTCCTTTTTTCTATGAACCTCATAATCGTTAACTATCTATGAGTTCGCTAATACTTGACAGAAACTTTTATTGAAGAAATTATTTGTTCTCTTTTTCTCTTCAAGTTGTTGATAGAAGTATGCATCAACTACGGCCATATTCGTTCTCGCAAAAGTAGTTGATCAGTAACAAACACATACATAAGTAATTCGTGTTTGTTCCAGATGGTTGTTTTTGTTACAATAACAAAACATGCACAATATTTCTAACTCAACATAACAACTCAATTTTAAAGCCAATTTGGGGCTACGGTATACAACTATGGGGCACCGCCTCTGCCTCCAATATAAATTCAACGTCGTCAAAATAAAATCCTAAGAATAATAGCTCATGCACCTTCCTACATTAAAAACAACAACAACATCAACAAGGATCTACATGTTCCACTAGGTAAGTGCGAAATCCTAAACTCTATAGACGAGTATCCAAATCCACTCCATCAAAACATCTTACAACATGGAGGGCACACTCGTTTGAAGAATAAAGCTATTGTTGCCCTTAGATGAAACCATCCGAATTGAATATTTTAATTTGAGAATATTATTTTAGTCTGGCATTGACTGGACTAGTTAGCTCACAAAAGTAAAGATTCAATACTTAAATAAATAATGAAAACAAAAAAAAAATATTTCTAAAAAAATATAATGACCACATAGCTTGCCAATTATTTCTTTTTTAATAACAAAACATACACGAATCGTCACACATCGTCACAATCATAAAAGTAGTACATAAATGTAATGCAAAATCAAAAACGTGCCACCAAAAGAAATACTACAAGTATTGGCACAAGAGCTTGTTGTACTTTTTTTCTAGTATTTCCTTATGTACAATCACTTTTTAAGGTATCTATTTTGCACTGAGCTCATAAATATTGGTATTTGACAAACAACGGTTGAGCTAATTTCCGTATCTTCACACAGTACAGTGTACATACTCTCTTTTACATCAAATTTCAAAAGTTATTTGAAAACTTATCCGCTGCAGACCTCTAATAGATAAATACGGGAAACAGTTTTAATATATAAAAAGAATTTTTTTATCACAATTGGTTACTGTTTCAATGTCTAGATTTGTTAAAATAACTTTTAAAAACATTTAGAAATTGAGTTTATTTAAAAACGCGATAAAATAATAACTTTGTTGTGTATATGCCTTTGTAGCGACTTAAGGCAATGTAGAGAGAAAAGAACAACGTCTTAGGTATCTTTCCCTATTACACCAAATGACATTTTTTTCACGATTATCACAAAAATATTCTTAGACCAATTACGCAATTGTAGAGCATAAAATGGCGGCTTTGAAAATCATATATACAGTCTCATATACAAGGTGGGCCAAAAGAAATCCCCCGATTATTTTTGCAAATGGTGGCCAATATCAAATCGGTTTTGACATTTGTAAATCAGACAGATGTAGAATACAAGTGAACAAGCCATAGGGTGGTACACTCTTTAATAACGCGGAATATAAGTGTCTATTTTTTTGCATTACAATTCGCCGCCGATTCCGCGGTGGTCCGGCACCAACTGCACAAACACTGCTGCCTGTCGATCGCTAAACATGTGTACCCTACGCCCAATCCATCCTCAATCTCGAGGCAAATTGGACGATTTGTCGATTTATTTTTGCACCATAGCGGGTACGTGAACAAACAAAACTATCGCTTCTGCAGCGTACGCTGTTCATGCTTGAGGGGCCACCGGACTATTTTTCTCAGGACACCGCTTGTCAAACGACAACAGTGAACGGTGCGCGCTAAAAGAAAAATGTTAGCCGAGTTTTTTTGCCGCAACAGGGCGGAGCAACGGCACACACTGCGTGAGCCACAACCGATATTCTGAAGGCGACGTTGTCTGGTCGCCTCATCTCTGGTTTTGGCGTATACATTTGCCCGCAAGATCGCCCGATATAACCGTTCCAGACTTTTTTATGGGGCTTTTTAAAGTCCCGTGCTTACGTAAGCAAGCACGAGACCCTGGAGGCCCCCCAGAACAACATTTGACACGAAAGCAAGGATCTGTCATCCTAAATAGTCACCAAGTGGTCAAAAAATTTTATTAAACGAGCACGTAGAGCAATCAATTGTCACAGCGCCCATTTGATAAATATCATTTTCTCGACTTTACCAATAAAAGTTTTTGATTTAGAAAAAATGTGAGCCAAACCACATCGGATGACTTCTTTTGGCCCACCTATTATAATGTTTTGATAATTTAACGTTCGATTTCATTTTAACCATCTTAGAGGCTAACTGAGGTTGAATATTATTTTAAACTTCGTCCTAACTTCTGGATAATCTGTAAGTTGAATCACTTGTAGTTAAAAACACTCCTACCGTTCAAGAAATACTGATGATGAAATATGTAGTTGGTTACTAAAATGCATTCTACTCGGCTAGTATCGGCAGGAGAAACTTGCTTTTTCAAACAAAGTTCTTCTAAGTAAAATAAATTAAAGATATGAACTAAAGCCGAAATAATAAAAGAAACAATTTGTCTTAAAAAAATGATTTAAACAAAAAAAAAAAAAAAAACAACCAAATTTTGCTTGTTTTTTTTAAGTGGCAACACTACACTTAACCCATACAAATGATGGGGCATCCCGTGAAAGTAAGAATAAAATCTTTGCAATAAACAGTAAAAAAGCAAGTTTTTATAATTGTTGTAGTATTTTTGGTATTAAACCATATTAAAGACTATAAATATTGTCATTGACTTCATCATATTTTGGAATGCAAATTTATTATTTGATCACTAAATTGTTTAAGCAAATAGTACGAGCAGTTGTGTCAAACTTATTTTAGTTTATGGGCCAAAATTGTTTAAATCTTTATTTGGAATCCTAATGTGAGCCACATTTACTCATTCATTATATACGAGTACTAAGAATTAACAGCGTAAAAAATATAAAAAAGTACTATGAGTATTGAAAAGAGAAATTACAATATTGATTAATAATCTCTAATTTTCTACATCCCAATGAAAATATTTTAAAAGATCTTTTTGTGTCTATTTCAGATTAATGAACAGAAAAGCTTAAAGGAGTTCCTAACATAATTTTTGAATTTAGAATCAAAACACGTAAGAAAGTTATAGTCTGTCAGCCCGACCATATTATACCGTAAAAATATTTGGGGGCAATTTTGGGGCAGTAATAAAAAAATGGAACGATAATTTTTGTATTCAGTGGTATAAATTAAGACAAGTGTGCAGAAGTTTGTAAAAATTAGTACAAATTGCAGTCAGATAAAGCCAAAAATTCTTTTTCCAGAAAGAGCATTTGTATGTGGGCTATATTAAAAAAATGGACCAACAATCACCATAAACAATGGAAAAAAGCCTATGTTTGCTAAATTTTATCTAAATAACTTTAAAACTGCGACTTTCGCTTTGATCACAAAAATTCATGAACACAAAGCCGGACGGACTGACTGATCTACGGACATTATTAAACCGACCCAGGTAGTGAATCAAAGTCAATCGGTTTACTTAAAGGTAGATCCAAGACCATTATTTTTTGGCGTCACAATTAGTAAATGTGACAAATGCACTTCTTTTCAATGTTATTGACTTTCGGCTTTTTATGGATCAGTTAGTCCTTGGTTTAATGTTTTTAGACTCATAATTTCAAACCAACGTGAAAAGGCGGCAACAAAAGTCTGAAAAGCACTGTTTGTCCACTTAGTTAATTTCTAATTTTCTATTTCTTGACTAATAATGCCTTAAGGCAGAAAAATAGATACTTAATTGACTTCCGGCTTAAAAAAATTTTTAATAGTCTTTCGTTTCATATTTTAAATCTAAGGACCTTAAACAAAAGATTACAAGGAAGTTCGGCTTCATTATTAAAAAAAATCCCAAAAAAATGCAAAAAAAAAAATTACTTTCAAGTACTTTTAAGAATATTTACGGACGATTCACAAATTCCCATAAAATTTTAACCCATTTTTTATTACACTAAAATTTCATATAAATGAACATTTTTGTAAATAGTATACGATGCCTTTAAATTTTTTTTTCAAATGTATAATTAAGAAGATAGAAAACTACTAAATTATTCCATTCTGACCATTATTTTATATTCTCAGGGTCCGATTCTTAAAACAAAATTGGTACCTTGGCTATCATCTAGAAAAACAAGTAAACATACAAACATACCTGTTCTGTGGTTCCAATGAGTGACACGGGCCAACACACACATAACCTAATACATACAGATCTCCGTTTTCGCAAACATTGATTTTATTTGTTAAAATTTTTCGAGCTTAAAATAACGAAGTTTGCTTAATTTATAAAATAACAGAGTGCAAGAACATGTGCAAAAAAAAAAAACATCCTTTTGAGGGCCACTGATTTGACTTGCCTGCAAAATAAGTTAAACAGAAATCAGAATTCAAAAAATTGAACTTTAACATTTTCTCCAATATTAGAATAAGAGAAATATATTTCCAGTATTAATATAAAACTCATGTGTTTCTGGTGAAATATATCATTCAGTTTGTGTTCAACATACGAATAATATCTTAAACAAAATTAGTCAATATGAAATTCTTTATTGTTTTCGCTGCTCTCTTCGCCGTTGCTTTGGCTGTACCTGTTGACCATAATGCTGAAATTTTACGCCAAGAATCTGATGTCGAACCTGAGGGCTTCCACTATGTTGCCGAAACCTCCGATGGTACCCACAAGTCCGCAGAAGGTAAATTGAAGGATGTCGGCACCGAACACGAAGCCATTGTTGTTCATGGTTCATTCTCTTGGGTTGATGAAAAGACTGGCGAAAAATTCACCGTCAACTATGTTGCTGATGAAAATGGTTTCCAACCTGAAGGTGCTCATTTGCCCAAAAATGCTTAAAATAATTTATTAATAAAGAATATCTAGTAAAAAAATTTAGGTGATAATTAAAAATAAAATAACTAAACCTTTGTTTTATTTAATTTATAAAAACTAATAATAAAAAACTTAAAAAAATGTATTACAAATAATTATGAAAAACTTTTAAAGATGTGAATTATTAGTTTAAGTAAACCATGATGCTGCCTTTGCTTATGGTTTAACTTATGCTTGTAAATAATTGACATGTTTAAAAAATATTGGGCCATATTCATAGGCAATTTAAAAACGACTTTAAAATTAAAATATATTTTAAACACTGATTTTGTATGAAAATTTTGTTTGAAAAGTCTACTTTAATTTTAAAGTCGTTTTTAAATTGTCTGTGAATATGGCCCATTATTTTTAAAAAAATTGTCCCCAGAAACTAAAAAAAAATTTAAAAACAATGTAGCTGACTTTTAGGGAACCTTTTATATATTTAAATTTTCCTTTTAAATATTTTTTTAAAACCGCAAAACATTGATTTGCTTAAGAACTTTTAATTAAAACATAATTTAGAAATTAAGCCATTATTAAACATGTTTCTTTAACTCAACAACTTCAAAGTATTTAAATTTTGTCCTTTTACCAAACTGATGACTAAGTTTTCTCAGACATTCTTTTCACAGAATTCACCTTAACTGACGACGCCGATTTTGGCTTTCAGTTCAAAACGCAGTAAGAACAAAACTGCTTGGAGTCCTATCCCAATAAGCACAAATTTTTTGTGAATTCCAATGTTGGAATTCCGGTGTGAATCCAAGCTTGAATTACATTTAAAATCCATCCTCTTTCCAGTCTGTTTGAAGTTTGTTAAAAAACAACAACAAATTTGTTTGAAGCATACGTTATTTATGGCACAGAGTTGATGGAAAATCATTGGCGGCGGTGAAGATGATGATTTTATAATTAAATTTTCAGATTCAAGTTCGGTTCAACTTGAATCACACCGTTATTCAAGGCTGGAATTACACTATAAAGGTACTGTTTTGTTCGACTGTAATTCAATGGTTAATTTTGCTAGCTTCGCTATTGAATTCAACTGTGTTTCAACTGTAATTCAACACTGGAAATTGGAAATTGTGACTTGATTTCAAATGTAATTCCACTTGAATTTCAGCCAAAATGCTTATTGGGATGTGATGCACATTGGGGAAATGACAAGAAAATTTTTTAAATTATTTTTTTATGTTAAAAAACCAAAAAAATTAAGGTTCTCTCTCTAACCTTTATAGGTTTTAGAAACAACAATTTTATGCAACTGGTTTCATTAAGTCCAAAGCAGTTTATAAATATGACAAATCAATTATGGCACATTTTATTAAATACAAATTGAAATAAGACTTCCAAAGGATTAAAAAGGCTTATTTAGTAAATGCTAGATTTTAGGACAAAAATAAATTTCCATATTATTTTCTTTGATGACAAAATTTGTTGCATTTCTTTGAAATATGGAATAAACTTAGTCTTTGCTTTTTTTCGCAGTGTTTCACACTGTGATTATTAAATTGGACTTTGCTGAAAAACATAAATTATATCTTTCTTTTATCTTAATGATGTGACAGTGTTTTAATTTGATCCTAAATTTAACGGCTCTTATTTTTTGTTTTTTTATTTTCATTGGTTTTTGGTATTTGAGTGCGTGTTAAAAGCCTTTTGTTATTCTTAAGTGAAGTTTTAAGCATTTGTTAATTTTAAACTAATATTTAAGCAAAAAACCCTGGCAACAACTTTTTTAAATGAAAAAATCAAGGTCAGATGTTGCATAAATAGTTGTTATTATAAAGCACAAAATAATGGCTTCAAGGTATTGACTTATATAGAGTGAAATAATGATTTGAAGTTTAGAATTAAGCAACATATTAATTTAATTTGTTTTAAAATACGTTATGGACTAAGTGTAAATTGAATTCGTTCGTGGGTGCAGAGATTCAGCGTAGATACTTTGGTTATGAATACCCCACGATCAGGGCTTAGTCGATCTTCAAGGACTCCCAAAAACATTAAACTGGCTGAAAGCAATTTACGTGAAAATACGTGACTTTTATTACGGAAAAGAGCAACCTCACTGGCATTTCCAAGAGCGATTACTCATGAAATTTTAGAAAAGGATCTGAAGCTTCACCCAAAAAATCTAAAATCCAAATTATTTAAGAACTAAAAGAAAGTGACTTTGATTAACGTAAAAATTTTTGTGAAACAATGTTTGAGAATTTTCGCACTGTAAATACCATTTTTGAAGCAACGAGGCTAATTTTCACTTAAACGACCACGTCAAAAACCATTGCATCGCCCCAGAGTAATTGTTAGGTGTACCTGCGAGCTCATCCATCGTACTCTTTACACACGAGGTTTTAACAGGACAGGGCGCCTGCACATACAGCCAGAGCTTCGATGAATTTGCTTCAGGAAAATTTCCCCCAAAAACGGATTAGCCGCTTTAGGAGCATCCCATGGCCACCGAGGTTGCCCGGTTTAACTCCGCATTTCCATTCTATCTTTCAATGCACTTAATAAATCTTTGTGTCAATTATTAGTTTTTATATTTAAGTTTAAAAACATAAATACGCCACCAGGCACCCTGTATTAGCATAAGCGGCAAAATTTTGGCAATTTTTCACACAATCTTAGTCCAGAGTCTGCAATTTGATATTTTTAAATAATGCAATAATGCACAGAAAAATATTTTCAAAATCAATGTTTCAAGACAATGCAAAAAACTATCAGAAACGTGAAAAGGTAATTTTTGGCCACTTAATTGACTTTTAGTCTCAATCGGGGTCAACAGATCTTTAATTCATTTTTCTAGCATTGATATGTCAAAGCAATACAAAATTACAAAAAAATTTAAATAAAGGACAAAATGCCACTTTGCTAACCTTAATCTGGGACAATAATAAACAAAATAGCTTCATATATCCAGGGTCATAATGTCAAAACATGCAAAAAGGACCAAAAATGTGAAAAAAGTTATTTTTGACCACTTAATATACGTTCGACTTAATTCTTGGCCAATAGCCGTAAATTTATATTTGTGGACTTATTATTCCAAAAAACAAAACTCACAAAAACTAAAAAATTTACTACAAATGTTAAAGATATAATTATTGCACACTTGGCTGACTTTTGACCTTTAAGCGTCCACAGCCCATTCTTTCATATTATTGTACTAAAAGAGTTCAAGAAACTACCGAATTAAAATTTGTACTCTTTTTCTACGCGACAGGGGCCCAAAACTAAAAAATTAACAAGAAAAATCAAACTAAATTTACATTATGTTATTTTGTAGGCTAAGAAATCAGAAAAATTTCCTTAAATGTGCCAAATTATAATTCTTACTCTCTTTTCTGGGTCAAAAATTAAAATAAAACATTTAGGGGATTCAAAAGGTGTTATTTTATGTCCGATTGTCATAAAATTTTACAATGGTTTTGTTGTCTTTTTGTCCGTCTGCCTGTCTGTCCGTGTTATGGTTGAAATCAATTTCTATCTTTCTGTCAGAAATATCTGCGAAAAAACCTTTTTGTGGAACAAACTAACACCCTATCTTAGCCCTCTGACAGAGTCACCCTTAGTGGAATAAAATGTATCACAAACTCCCACTAGTTGTTCAAATATATTCCTAGAACATTCTTACCCCCTATCTCTATCGCCTAAAGGGGCTCCTATACAAAATTCGGTAAGACTATAATAAATCCCCCCTACAGCTTCCAGGATGCCCACGAAGAGGTCAAAGATAGGACGGACTCCAACTCATTTTTCTTTGCAAGCATTTTCCTAGAATATACTTACCCTCATATATCCACGTCATACAAAATTTGAATAAATTGGGATAAAAACCCCTACAACTTTTCCGTAGTTACCCTTAAAGGGTTAAAATATGACACCAACCCCTATTTGAAATTAAATATATTTCATAATAAAAAAAGTGGATAAAAAATAAAAAAAGTTCGGAGTTTTGAAAGGCCAATGTGATGTGTATATAAGTTTCGGCACAGCCGAATAAAGCGATCCCACTTGTTTCTATCTTTATCCTTTCAGAAGTTACAAACTGGATCTAGACACTATTAGAACTTATTTTTTTACCATTTTTTACCTCTTAAGGTAAAAAACAGTTCCGTTTGTTTTATGATTAGAGTGCGATACTTTTCAAATTTTGTTTATAGCGTGTTTATTAACATCTTAGAATTTTCCTCTTTCACCTACCCTTTCGGGTCCCAAAATCCTCTTCTTAGTGGATCTTTACATCAAGCGCGGTGACCGTAGTTCAAACTTAAAGTCTCTAGCTTTACGTTTTTTGGCTGTACGATTATGAATGAATGTGTTAGTCAGTCAGTCTGTTATTAAGATTAATCCTTTATATATGTATGTATAAAGATATAGATTTTGCTGATTTATGATTTCCGTAGTCTAATCCTAAAATATAGTAAATATGTATGTATATTTAGATATTTCTTTGAGAAATTTTAATTATTTCTATACAACCAGCCACAAACAGAACAACTATACTTATATTTCAACTTATATGTAAATGTGTGAGTTCGCCTATCCAGTGACTCACTTCTTGTAGACTTTTATCATTAAATTTTATACATAACTTCACTCTTAAACTGCTATAAATCCTCTATAAATTATTTCGTTAAATATATGTATCTGACACTAAAACTAAACCTTTTTATGGAACAAAATATCGATTGATATTCAAATCGTTTTGTTTGTATCTGGCACAAATTGTTTTTATAAATATTGACACGATGCTTAGGATGAAGATGATAAAATATTTGGTTTTTAAGTGGATAAATAGGAAATTCAAATTGATGTGGTCGTTAAAACTATCAATGAAACTGACATAAGCTGCAAAATATTTTGGAGTTTAACAGTAAAAAGTAAAAAAAAGGTAACGACATAAGAAATGGTTTTGAATTTATTTGTAATTTGTTTATACTGCTCAAGTCAGGTCAAGTAAGTTAGTAAAACAAACAAAAAAGTTTTAAATTCTAAGTCAATTCCAAGTAAGCAAACTGGAAACGAAGCATAATTTAGTGTTTTGCATGAGTTGAAGGTCCAAGTGAATGCAAAAGGTATTTAGCCTTAAGGTACTAACGCACCATTTGGTTATCAAAAAGGATTGAGAAGCACGATTCCCTGCGAAAGTTAAACTTAAATACTTTCTGTTCACTTATTTTTATACCCATAACTTTTCTCATTCCTGCACTTGGATAATATGACGCCGTAGTTAGTTCGAGGCCTTTTTAGTTTTTTCTTGGATACTGAGAAGTGCAGTAGCACCAACAATTGCCAGCAATAGTTTCTGAATGTATTTAAAGCAACTTTATGGCAAGCTATCTTAAGGCACGATTACCCCTATTTGTTGAGGGCAACTTAAGTAATCTCCCTAATTTTTTTGGGGGGTTTTTTAAGTAATATGTTGTCGTCTTAAGCCAAATTGGTAATTGGAAATGCAGTAGATTTCTTTCAAGATCGAAGTCGGATTTACTTTTAAAGATTTCTCGAACAATTAAAATATAGTTGATAACAGACTTAAGGGCCATTTAGGCTTTACCTTATTTTTAGGCTTAGCAACTTTCCATTTTAGCGAAAAATGTTCATGCTATAATATGGCGTCCAAAATAAATAAAATTACTCTCTTTGCTGTGCAAAAGTAAGGAAATAATAGTTTTCCGTGTTTATATACCCTTCACATAAGTGATATCTTCGTCATTCAATTTCTAGTTTCTTTAGTATCCATCTGAAAGACAATAAAGTATATATTTTCTTGGTTCTTTAAATAGGTAAGTCGATTTAGCGATGTCCGTCTGCCCGTGTTGTGGTTGAAATTAAATATTGTAAGCCCCCCTTTTTTGTGTAGACCCGTTGGTGGTATCAAACTATCAGAAATATCTGCAAGCAAATCTGCGTTGAAATCCAAAAAAAATCGCCTGATAACTAACCGAGATGTAAGCGTAAAACCAAGACCACCTCTGTTTATTTCTCTTAAATTTATACATAAGAACCTCAACAACTGTCTTCGAGTTGCCCGTACACGGGTAAAATAAAAGACTGACTCCAATTATTTTTTTTCACAAACATTTTTGTGGGACATACATACTTACATTCTTTTTCAATTCCCCAACGGGGCTGCCATCCAAGTTTAATTTTTTTAAATTTTTTTAAATCGCTCTTACAGCTCCCAGGGTGCATCTACAAAGGTCAAATGTAAGACCGACCCCAATTACCTTTTCTCTCAAACATTATTGTGAAACATACTTACCCCCTATCTCCAGCCATAATAGGGTTGCCATACAAAGTTTTGAAAAAAATTAGGGTATAAACCCTTACAACTTTCCAGAGTCCTGCGTAGAGGAATAAAATGTATCTCAGACCTTAATGGTTTTCCCTTTTAAACAAATTCGTAGGACATTCTTATCCCCTACATCCACCCCCTAAAGGGGTTTCAATGCAAAATTTACAAAAATTATATAAAAACATCCATGACTTCCCACAAGTGGGCTTAAGAGAAATAAAGTGTAGGACCAAACATCATTAGTGTTCCCTTCAAAACATATTTTTAGAACATACTTACCCTCTATCTCCACCGCCTAAGGGGGCTGTCATACAAAGTTTGATAAATTGTAATACATCCCCCTCTACAGCTTCCAGTGTGCCTGTAGATTGGTCAGATTTAGGACTGACCCAAACTCATTTTTCCTTGCAATTATTTTTCTAGAATATACTTACCCCCTTTATCAACCCCCTAATGGGTTGGCCATACAAAATGTAAAAAAATTGAAACAAACACTTTCACGTAGTCACCCTATGAGGGTTAAAATATGACACCGACCGCTACTTAAAAATTAGATATATTTCATAAATAAAAAAAATGGATAATAATAAAAAAAGTTCGGTGTCTCGAAAGGCCAATGTGAAGGGCATATAAGACTCGGCTCAGCCGAATATAGCGCTCTTACTTGTTACTCCTTCTTTCTTTTCCTACATGCTACGAAAATGGGCCGAATTAGCGGACCCAAGTGAGCTGTACCTTTTTGTTTAACGGCTGTCATTCTACTTACTAAACCTTACCTATGCCTAACGCCAGGTTAAGCCGAAAAGGAGGAATTGATGCGAATCTTATAATTTTCCAAAAAACTGATTTTTACTTAACCCAACTTAACCGCTTTAAATAACAATTTTTTATAAAACCTCAAATAAGTAAAATTTTGGAATTAAAATTTGCTTCTCTCGCAATTAACTTTTCCTTTAGAGCAATGTCAGCCAAAAGTGTCTCTGGGGGACGAGCACTAATCGGGTCTTACATGAACACAACAAAAGTGTAAATAAAAAACCATAACAAAGAGAGCATAACTAATGCAAAAAGTGACAAGAACGTTACAGGTGGATATTGCATTGTTTTTTTTTTTTGATAAAGCAACCATACATTCTCATATATCATCTCTTCTTGCTGGGCACCACTGCTTTAAAGGAACAATTGGCACCTTGGCTTCCTTAGAGAATGTTCATAAAAATATTAACATATTAATAAAATAATTGAATTTTTAATGCCACAAACCAAGATAAAAAAGAAATTAAAAGAAACATGAAGTATAAATAAAATGAAGTAAAATGAAAAAGTTGCAAATATTGAATTGTTTTTGTTACATACGGCAAGGGTGACTTCAAAACACGTTACACCTAAAGAAATAATTTCGAAAAAAGTAAATTGAAGATACAGGTTTTTTGTTAATTGCTGTGATATGTTTTATTTAAATCTTAAAAGTTTAGTTAAAAATTATAAAAGTTATATAACAGGGTAACATTCCCACTGACTATAAACTAACCCAGCAAACTTTGCAGATCTGAAAAATCGATTTTAAAACCAAATAAAAAAATTAGCCAAATAACAGCATTAAATTGTTGAATTAGTTTTTGCATTAGTTTAGTTAATTTGTATTTATTCTTCCCTAAAAATATTGGGATCCATTTACTGAAAACGTGACAACTACAACAGATTGAAAATTGGTGCAAGGTAACATATTATTTAACCAAACAAATATATTTTCTTATAATTTCAAAGCGTCTCAATTGTGGTAATGAAAAAAATCCAAGAAACCGAAAAAAAACTTAAAACGATGCAAAAAGTTTCTCATAAATCTAAATATACCCCAGAGGATGTGCGCAAACACGTAGGAACGTGTAACATCGAACTACCTTTTGTGGATTTGTGACGTTTTTTATTTGTTGTTGTTGTTGTTGTTACTTTTGGAAACAAAAGCGTTGCCCCAAACATACAGAAATATTCAAAAGCAAAACTTTTTCTTTTAATAAAAAAGGAAAAAAAAAATCAATAGTGGCTCTTGTACAATTTAATAAATGTAGAAGCATATCAACATACAAAAATGTAGATTTGTTTGAATTTCTCATTCATGTGTGGTTGTACCTCTATACGTTGGTTGAAATTCTGAGAAATTTTCTGATCTTATAACATCTCACACACAATTTAGGTTTCCTTCTTTTATGATTTTACTGGTGATGCATGCATTCATGTTTCTCAACCTTCTTCAATTTTTGGCCTTTTGCTTTTTTTTGTGTTTTGTTTTTGAGTTTATTTTGGCCGAATCATATGGATAAATCCATTGTGCTCTTGCAAGCCCTAGCAGTCACATATGGAGGCTCCTTCATCAAAGCAAAAACCCTAAATGCTAATTTGTACGACTATGAATGCATATCGGCAGAAATGAAAAACCACGTTAATGAACAAAATAAGAGTTCAGTTAGTGGCTAAATTCAAAAAGCTCATTCAATAATAACCAGTAAAATGTTTGCGTTAAAGAACATGAAAATGGGGAGAATCAAAAGCACAAACACACACACACGCAAAAACACTCAAAGGTACAAAAATCCATTACAAATGCAAAAATTTACGAAAAGGATTTGTTGTACCCGTTTGGATGTGCTTAAAAGGAATGGGACCTCAAAGCATTGAAAAGTTCATATTCCCCATAAGTTTGTTTGTATGAATTGTGCAGTTCAGGTCATAGTACAGTGGAGTTAAAATTCGCAAAAAAATTTAAAAAATTTGTGCTTAAGTTCACTATATAATTTCCTTTTATTAGAGGAAATTTATGTTTTTCCGTTTATGGTGAAAGATTTTTTTTAAGCAAAAAACATAACTTACAAAGTAAAAAAGAAGAAAACAAATGTTCCGTTTTCCTTTCTCTGTTACATGCAAGTTAAATAGGTGATGTTTACAGCCAAAAGACACTACTACAGTTTAAAGAGTAGTGATGATGAAAGTTCGTAGCTGCTTTCGAAAATGCATTCTACTCGGCTAGTATCGGTAAAAAGCTCTTATCAAATAAAAGTTTTGTTTCAACATTAACGGAAAAATATAAATTTCTTTTAATAAAAAGAAATTATATAATAAACTTAAGCTAAAACAAAAAGCAAAAATTCGTATTAGAAACAATTAGTTCTACAACATATAAAAAATAATCAAAAATTATATTTTTTAAATAAGGAGTGAAGTCGCTTCTAGCTTAGAAAGTGGGCAAGTTAGGTCAAAAAAGGAGACTTTGGAAAAAAGCCTCAAGTGCTGCAGAGGTACACTGAAGCCAGTGATTGATTTTCGATTCACTTCTGGCAATCATTAAAAAACTTCGCATTTCACATCGCCCAAGTGAGCCACATCTGGTATAGCGTCAGGCATAAGACATCAGACTTTAGCCTCTGTAAAAGCTAAGGCTTCGAGTTCCTCCGGTAAACTTAAGGTCATTATAACAATTTTTTTTTCTTTATCACAAGATACTTGAATAAATATTTGTATACCGGCATTTTTGTTATTGAAAGTAAATTTTTTTTTCTATTTAGCAGGCTGTAACTTATTTTTTAGCGTATTTATAGCGGTGAAATTTTCAAATCGGGGGATTAAAAATGTTAAATTGTGTGTAGATTGTGAAGCAAAAAGCAAATTAAGTAGGAAGTGAAAATTTAAATTAAAATAGTAAAAGTTAACAGAGAAGTGAGTGTGGATAAAGGCAGTGAGTTATTTCTTAAAATTTCGATGTTTGTCAATGGCCGCCAACAAATACGGTTGGTAGGTATTTTCAATCGTGGCATTTACGAGAGTGAAAAGAGAAAAAATATTTGACGGCGAACAGGAAGTTTTAATTCAATTCAAAATTCCATGTTTGCAACTTTAAAACTTTGACCTTTGAAATTTTGAGAAGCGCATAGAAGGCAGAATTCATTTACTTTATAAAAGTTAAACTAATATTATGGTTTTAATAGTCTTTCTTTAGGCAAATATTTATTTCTCGTTTGTTTGTTCGTATTTTTAAGGACGTTATAAATTACTGCTGGTTAACTTTAATTCTTATTTTGTTTGAAAGAGTTTGAAAACTTATGTAAGTTTTGTTTTGTTTTGTTTTTTAGTCCTAATGTTTAACCAATTTTTATTTGTAATATGGCAAAATCAGAGAGTATAAGTATGTATATATAGATACATCTGTTTCTATAATTATATAAATTTTTTTGCATATTTCTACATATAAATATAAATAATTTTGTTTTAAACCTTTTTAATAGAGATGTAATATTGTTTTCGTGTAACACTTCAACGAAACCTGTCCTATATGAAAATTCTATTCATCGCCCTGAAATCTGGTGAGTTGTTTGTTTTATTTTATGTTTTAGAATACGCATTGAGCAGTAAATGCATATCTTAATGGATTCAAATCGTTTCCTATAAATTAATGATAGTTTAATATATAAAAAATAATCAAGTACTCTAGTCTAGATTAATTAAATATTTTCAATTTTTTCAAATTTGTTTTAATTTCTTGAATTTTTTTAAAGTTAAGTCTGTGATTTCCTGTGCAATTTATTAATTTTAATTTGAATTAAAGAGGAAAAGTTAGACGAAAACAAATGTAAAAACGGGTTGTTTTCTGCTTGGTTTTTATACGCTTCTCATAGTGATAAGGGTATATATCAGTTTGTCATTCCGTTTGTAATTTCTTTATTATTCATTTGCGACCCCATAAAGTATATATATTCTGGATCCTTATAGATAGGGAAGTTGATATAGCCATGTCCGTCTGTCCGTCTGTCCGTCTGTTGAAATCAAGTTTCCGGAGTCAAATAAAAAGATACAGAACATTTAATGGTGTCAAACTATTGGAAATATCCCGCTTACAATCGCTATTTAAAATCAGCGAAATCGGTTCACTATTGACCGAGATATAAGCGAAAACCCAAAGTAACCCATTTTTTTTAGGACAAAATCCGTGCATATATCCCTGTATATCTCAGTAAGTATAGTCACTCTTGCCACAAAACTTGGCACGGATACTCCTAAAGAAGGGACCTAAATAACGGAAAAAGTTTTTTTAAATAGGACCAGGGGAAGGGGTATTTTTCCTACAATTGCGCAAATTTTGGTAAAATGTTTTATGCGCTATATCTCGTTAACTTTAACAGCTATCGACTTAAAATGTTCCACAAAAAGTAATTGTACGCTAAGGGCTACGCTTTAAAGAACAAATTTTTTGTGTGGGGGCAAAAAAGGGGTAGCTCCCAAACAAATTAACAATTTTTATGAAATTTTCAATACGCTATATTTAGGAAACTATAACAGATATCGAAATCAAATGTTCTACATAAAGTAATTCGACAACAAAGCCAACGATTTGAAGAAAAAATTTTTGGGTGGAGGATGGACAAAGGGGATCTCCCATACAAATTAACAATTTTTATGAAACTTTTGATATGCTAAATTTAGGAAACTATAACAGAAATTGACTTCAAATGTTTTGCAAAAAGTAACAGGATAAGACCTACATTCAAAAAAAGTTTTTTGGGCAGGGGCAGGAGAAGGGGTAGCTCTATTACAAACTAAGAATTTTTATGAAGTTTGCGATACGCCACATCTGGAAAACTATAACAACTATCGACTTCGAATATTCCACAAAAAGTAATAATCAAATAATTTATACATTTTGGAAAAAAAGTTGGAGAGGAGCAGGTGGACTGGAACATCCCATAACATTTAACAAGTTTTATTAACCTTTAAATATGAATATTGTCGAAAACTTTTAAAACTTTCGACTTTAAATCTTCTTCATCTACTTCTATTATTCATACGAACGTTAAAATTTTGTAAAGTTTTCTATGGACTTTAAAACTCGCACAAGGATTTTTATTATATTATTTGCAGTACAAAATTACTCGGCTGGGTATATTTAAAGACCAATGTGAAGACTTAGTTTTGTTAGCATTAGGATCCAGAGTTCTATCCAACCAAGGCTCTCGATCTGGTATTTGTCTATTAGCGCAGTTAGTTTTGACCTTCACCTGAAATATACGATCAAAAAAAAATGCACTGTTTCGGGTAAGATTTATAATAGTCATCAATCTATTCCGCCGCTACCTGTAGACCTTTTGTCCTTTTGATCCAGGATTGCTAAGCTCTCTCGGATTTTATTATTATCCAAACCAAAAAAGGGGACACGTCATAATATGCGTTTTTAATTTTCCTGGTGCAAAAACAAATTTCTTTTTTTTTTAATTATTAATGCATCCAGATGTGCAATAAATCAAGTGGCAATACTGGATGTTAGAATAAACTTGAACGTTCAACTGGTATGGAACCTAAATCAGTAAGAGATTATTATCCAATTAAGTAGAAACCAGCCCGTCAGTGGTAAGCAAAATACATCTTAAGGAGTAGCTGCGTATACAGTTTTGTGGGCTAAAGTGATCTCGTAGATTAAATTAGGTCGCCCCCGGGTCATAAAATTTCCAAATAACTTTGACACCTCCCCACGAATTGTGACCCCCACAGCAGAGTATTTTCTCTTTGTAAAATAAAGCACAAACACAGAGTATGTTTCAAAAGCTAAATGATCTTCTTGATTTAAAAGTTCGTCAACCACCTCATTTTTTTCAGTACCTCTGTTTGCCAAAACCAAGCATATGTGCACTTGACTTATGGCAGACAGTTTCCTAATGGGTGCCTCTGCGCTTGAAAAATCAAAATGATATCTTGCATACTTACTGTGCGATACATTCTCTACCAAGCAGTGCAAGGTCAGATTTTCGGCCGTTTGACTTTTTCATAAACGAAACGATTGCATACCAATTTTCTGCATCATAAAAAATGACACGCTGTATGATTGATATGAAGAATACAAAATAGTCTAAGGAAGAGTTCTTTAAAGTTTTCTTTATGGTTTTTTATGAATGAAAATCAGGTGCCTACTCTGCATGTACGTTTATCACATAGCGAGACTAAAACAGCATTCATTGTATTCCCTACTTAAAGGCTAGAAACAACACCGCTTAATCGGATAATGCACTCTACATTACCTTAGGTTAGGTTAGGAAGAACAGGCAGCCGTTGAAGGAAAGGTTACATCTCACTTGGGTCCGCTTAATTTGGTCCCTTTGTGTTACCTGGAGAGGCAGATAGAATAGGTTGACATGGAAGGAAAGAAGAAATTGAGAGAAGGATAGATAAGAAAGAAAGAACAGAAGAATGAAGCAGACTTATCAGGGTCTCTGGCGGGAATCGAACTTACAACCCCCTGACTGGTAGACTCGTGCACTTACCACTGACCTACCGGGGCACATTACCTTGCTCGTGGTGGAAAAAGATTTCCTGGTCACCAAAACCACGAAAACGTTCTAGTGTTTAGCTAAGTATCAGAGGCAATCGCATACAAATGTAAACGAAATAGTAACCCTTAGTTTAAAACAAATTCTGGGTTTAAAACTTTATCTTTTTTAAACATTCTTACATTTTAACCACAATTAAGTACCTTTTGTTTCACTGTTAAAAAAACAAAAACGTGCGAGCGAACAAGCAAACCAAGTAGAAAAGCTACCAACGATAAGGCGCATAATATGAAAAGAAATAAAAGCAGCAACAACTATAACAAAACTGCAAAAAAAAGGTCGAAACAAAAACACAATCTCAGAAATTCTTGCATATTCGAACAAAAGTAAAAGGTTTTTGATTACAAAACTTAAAAAAAAAACAGCAAAAGAAACAAAACCAAAACACACAAATGGAACCAGCAGCAACAAAACATATTTGTAGTCAAGCGAAAAATGAAATAAGGACAACAAAACAAAAACAACAACTTCGAGCAAGATCCAGTTTGATGGAGGGGGTTAAGCACAGTTAAAACCTTGCACTGAATTTATCATTTTGACTAAACAAGAAATTGGATGCAATGGATGACGATGATGATGATGGTATTTGTACAGAAATTCCTTAACGTATGAACTTAACAAGTATACAAGCTGTGCCCAAACCTGGATCTACATGTGTATGTAGTGCAATGATGGTATGTAACACAAGTGTTTGTGTGAATGTGTGTGTTTAAACACAAAACAATAAAGCAACATCATTCAATCCTTTACCTACTAACTGGCTGAAATACGGGCTGTCTGGCAGACAGTCAGGCAGGAGGCAGCTTAAATTGGCAGCAAAATCTAAAAAGGCCAACATAATGCAATTTTCTTATTCCTACATATGAACTTACATACACATAAGTACTTATATTGTGGTTTCCAGTCAACATTTGCTTTAAATAAGCAAAAAGAAGAAAAAACACAATTAAATTAAGAAAATTTAATATTTTCCAGAGTCACTTACTAAGAACAAACGAATCACGATGCTCTGCCGGCAGTAGTCCCACGTATGAGTACATGCTTACATGCAACTTAAAATTCCACATTCCTTTATTGACCGCCCAGAGTTGCAGCAATATTTCCTTATCATAGTTTATGAGAAGATTGCATTGACAATGTTTAAACAGCGCCACTGGCACTGCCATAAAATTGTATTGAGGCTGATGAAATATTTTCGAAAAGATAATAATCGTAGAACAGCACAGTGATGCCGAGGGGAAAAGATTGAGTTTAAAAAACTTTGTCTTGAAAAATAATGTTATTTTTTTTTTATTTTAATAAAAAAAAAATGTTTTATTCCTATATTTGGAATTTATTTAGATATTAAAAATGGGCTCTTTTTTAATAGTGTCCCAAGATAAATCACAAGTTGTACCCAAATCTGTTATGCTGGTTAAAGTGACTGCCAGAAGCGGGGCTTGTATGAGTCCATAGCAACTCTAATTTGCATCGAGAAATTTTGTGCAAATATATTTCTAATGAAATAGTTCTATTAAACGACTTGCTAATATATGTTATTTAAGGCAAACTAAACAATTTAAGATTATGGCTCTAATTAAAGCTCATGTGATCGCTATATAAGACACCCATTCTACCCGTACTTCTATACGGCGCAAAGGCATGGAAAAAAAAGATTAATACGAGGGTTGCATTTTATATTTCGGGATAAGAAAACAAAAACAAATATTAATTATCAAAAATTAATTTATTATTTTTAAAAATATTTTCCATGAAGATCAATTAACTCTTGCATGCGTTCGAACCAATGGTCGAAGCACTTTTGCCACTCTGATTGAGGGGTCTCCAAAACATGCATTCTGAATACAGCAACTGCTTCTTCAGGAGTCGAAAAACGTTGACCTCTAAGTTTGTTTTTTTATGAACGGGAATAAAAAGAAGTCATTCGATGCTAAGTCAGGACTATACGGCGGACGCACATCAAACCGATGTTTTTGGTGCTTAAAATGCAGTTTTTTGAACCGATGTGTGAGAGCTCGAATTGTCGTCGTGAAGAGTTAGTTAGTTTTCCTGATTTCTTGGAAGACAACTGGCAAACAAATGGTTGTGTACCACTCAGAATTGACTGCTCTGCGTTGTTCTAGTAGTACGGTTGCGACATCTTCAGTTTTTCCAAAAAAACTGGCGACCATTTGCTTAGAAGTACTTCGTGCGCGAACAACTTTTGTTGGATTTGGCTCATCTTGAAACACCCATACAGTCGACTGCTGTTTACTTTCGGGCTCATATGCATAAATACACCATTCATCACCTGTCATGATATCATAAACGTGTTTTGTAGCACCGCGATCGTATTTTCTGAGCATTTCTTTCGCTATTTGTGTTACTATAAATAACACAAATAGCGCTCGTATGTCAAAACATTCTGAGTACGTATAGCCTAGAAAATGTCAAACTTTACGAAAGAGCTGTCAGTTGTCAGATTGCAACACTAGTATTGCCAAATCCCGAAATATAAAAGGCATCCCTCGTATATCTACAGAATTTTTTAAAGTGTAAACCTTTTTTAGACCACCTATGGGCTATGAAAATATATTAGCCTCTACTGCTTGGAAAACTTACTGTTAAAAACGTTGAATAATATCAGTAGCCTTTGTAAACATATAGAAAAAGCCCCTGAACATGCTTTTTTAAACTTCCACTACCGTTTTCTCTGCTGTTGTAGAATAGATTTTGCTCGGTAAAAGAAAAGCCTGAAAGAATGACAAAAGCCAGATTGCCCAAACTAAGTCTAAGCTAAGGGAATTTACACATTAATTTAGAAATTAACTAGAGGCACAAAGAACATCATCCCTCAACACTTGTACGGTCCAGATTCGACTACTGTGACAAACTATTCACAGGTGGTCACTGACTGCAGATCAGTGCTTCAGAGGCTCGAGTGTATAAAATTTTGCTGGATTTAAGGGAACTCTGGAATATTCGAAATGAGGCTGCAATCAAATTGGCATCAAGGGGATCTGGATGAGGGGCCAGTTGGGTAACTGCTTTAAATCCCCCCCCCCCCCCCCCTACGCAAGTTCTTGGACATTTAAGAGAGCATAAAATCAGGTGTTGGACTGATAACAGGGACTGAAGGGTGCTAAAATCCCCATGACAAACCCTATGAATCAAAAGGCCTGAGACTGTTCACCGGTATTCTAAGCGGTTACTGCAACATTTAGTCACAGTCGGTTGAGGATTAACTAAATACGGTTGATTATTGCAGCTTGTGCCAGGACACGTTTGAGATGATGAAGCTCCTACTCTGCCAATGTCCGCCACTTGTCCGGGGACGATGCCAACTCTTTAGAAAATACTCTGTGGTCCACTTTTCGACTTTATCAGACTGAGATCTATATGAGATGGAAGAGCACGCTTAGTGCCTCAAATGGTTAACGAACAGTACCCATCGTACTCTTCACACATCTAGTTTCAACAGAATGGGGCGACTGCACATACAGCCAGAGCTTCGATGAATTTGCTTCGGGAAAATTTCCACCAAAAACTGATCAGCTGCTTTGGGGATATCTCATGAGCACCGAGATCGCCGAGAGGGTTTCTAATGACAATCCTTTGTGGCTTTAAAGGAAAACTTTCGTCAAGAAATCAGCCTAATTGAAACAAATTTACAGCAGCGTGACATAGAACTCAAGGCTCTGTTTTGAACAGTGTGCTCAAGTCGATGGCAAACATCTGATTGACATATTCTTTAAAAAATAAAATCCGTATTTCCATTTTATTGTCCAATGCTCATCATAAAACTTTGTGTCAATTATTAGGTTTTTATTTAAGTTTGAAAATATAAATCTGGCACCAGGCACCCCGCATAAGTAGTTCATTAGATTAAATTTAAATTTGGCAAAATAAAACTACTCAAATCATAAAACATACCAGAAGCACCAACATTGTGAAAAGGCATATGGTTTAGGTTACTCTGCTTGCTTTGCCTACCACCTACATATGTTAAGAATTGGGGGTTAAAAATTTAATTAGGATACAGCAAACACACTTAAAGGCTCCTAGGCATTATCCTTTTTGCTATAGTTTTATTAGAAAATGTGATCACCGAAAGCCACAATAACTTACTACATTTTATTATTTGCAATAAGGCAAGAGAGTCAAAGTAACAGGCAGGCATTACTAGCCCACGTCGTTCTTGCACAACTATTTTTAAAGGCCATATTAGGTGCTGTTTAAAACCAATGTTGTGTTACAACTAAAACGAAAAAATTTAAATTGTTCTTGAATTTTTTTTAAATAAATAAATAAAAATACAAGTTTGATTAATAGAAACTATTTGATAATTTATTTTAAAACAGATTCGTTTTTCTCAGGCCATGTGTTTGTCATCTTAATTTTACTATAAACATCTCCCCATTAATTCTTACCAAAAAAAAAATTAAAGCGTGACTTTCCCATTTTGGAAATCTAGAAATGATTAATGTGTGATAGACATTGACTTTGACAATTACTTATCCCCAAGCGACCTCAAGGAGACTTCATTATCACTTTGAAATAAATGTTGTTAATGTGTGTGTGTGTGTGAATGACAGTATGCGTGCAATTGTAGGGTTTCGGGATTCTGTTTAGAAATACATATCACGTAGGACCACCTCACTCTAGTGTAATTGATGATGTAGCAATAGACACTTTAATATCACTTTAAAAATATTTAAAGAAAAAAATTGTCTTTATGTTTGTATGGACAAATATGGGAACAAAAGGTATAAGTTCTAACACTTTCATCTAACCACATCTATACATTGATTTGTACATGTGAGAACATATCAAAGCACGTCTTATGGTTGGTTTGGTTCATTGAGGGTATCAAATGAGTATCAGATTTAATGATACAGATACAGGTAAGAGGAAGAATACATAAATGTAAGTATGTGTGCATGGATGAATAGAGAAGATACATACAAAGATACCAAAAGATATTGTGATGCTTCGATAAAGAAGTAAAAGGTGATTGAAAAAAGTATCGAATGTTTTATTGATGATGTAATCAAGGAGCTTTTGTTGTTGCTATATTTTTAAATGATGCAATTCTTGTTCTATATTTTCATTTTATTGATATTTCATTGATTGCCTGTCTACTTGCATTACATTATGTTTGAAAAAATGTACAGAGTTTTTTGTGCTCTCTGCATTTAAACAGGAGCAAAGAAACTATTGTAAAAATGTTACCATTTTTAAATACAAATACGATAGTTTAAGTGCAGATAGACAGACAGATAGACAGACAGACTGTGAGTTATAAAAGCAATCATTTATGCGTAAAAAAAAATCTTCAAATGTATGAAAGCATTTCATTCACAAACCTTTTTAGCTCCACTGAATGAAACTTCATTTATTTGTTCATTCATTCTGTTATTAAATGGTTGCTTTTCACTTGTAACAGTCATTCAAATATATACATATATAAACATATACACACGCAGAAACATACAGAAAGTTGTAAATGAAATTGGTATCGACTTTAATACATTTTGTAGTAAAGTTTTTCAATTCATTTCGATTAAGCCTTCGAGCATCATCAGACTCATAATTAAAATCATCAACATCAGCATCATCGTCATCATTATTGTCTTGTTAACATTGATCAAATGTCTGGTTAGAGATTCAATAAAATTGTTTAAAAGGTTTTTCTTACTCATTTGCTTTGTCTTGTCTTGTTTTCCATTATTGTGCTTAATAGTATGAGTTAACAATAAAATGTTAAATTCTTTTTATTAAGTAGCCAAGGCTTATTGATTTTTGTTATTATTTGTATTAATAGGATTTGAATTATTTTTCCTTATTAACTATTATTTTATGGCAGGAGGAGCGGTTATGGTAGCCCCTATATAAATGGACCATTTTTAGGTCCTTTAATATCCTACAAAAAGTAATTAAACAAAAATTCCTGAATGCTGAAGAAAAATTATTTGTTTAGGAGCAGGAGGAGCGGTAACCCCTATACAAATGAAAATTTTTTAAGAAATTTTTGATACGCTTTATAGCGAAAACTATAACAGCTATCGACTCAAAACTTCCTAAAAAGTTATATTTGATTGTCTACATTTTGGAAAAAAGTAGTTAGTTAGGAGCGGGGGAGGTGATGCCTTCATGATAAATTTTAAGGAAATTTTTGCTACGCTTTATTTAAGAGACCATAACAGCTAACGACTTAAAAAAGTAATTGTCAAACAATGACTTCATTTTTGGAAAAAATATAGTTGGATGTAAGCGGGTGGAGCGGAAGCACCCATACAAATGAACAATTTTTATCAAATTTTTGAAATAAAATATTTCATTGCTATCAACCTCAAACCTTCTACTTGCTATTTATATTATTATTTTTTTATTCGAAAAATATTTGTTTTTAATAGAAGCCGGAGAAGTAGCAACGCCTTTGCAACTGTTAAAATTTTGTTAGTTCCTTATTTCCAAAAACTAGAATAGTCATCGACTGTACACCCACCACAAAGTAATTTTTTTGTATTTTCGGTTCGAGAACAACCTGATAAGATCAGGACCAATGTGAAGGGTGTATAAGATTTGGCGCAGCCGGATATAGCGTCTTACTTGCTTTAACTTTATATTTTTTCAGATTTTTTGATTTCCGACTTTAATAACAAAAATTTCAAAAGAGTAATATTTATACACTTAGCCTAGTCTTATGGTAGGAAAGGAAAAAAAGAATTAAGCAGACTTATCAGGGTCTCTAGTGGGAATCGAATCCACAATCCCCAGACGGGTAGAATCATGTACTTACCATTAATTTACCAGGTCACCCTTACTAAATTGATTTTGGACCCACACCTGGGTCAATATTCCCTTATTTCACACACATTAGGTGACTATCTCAAAGAATGCAAAAAACTTCAAAAATAAGAAAGAAGACCTTATTTCCACTTAGTCAACTTCCAACCTTTATATAGTTCTTAGTTTTATATTTCATGACTCATAACCCCAAAAATTAAAAAATTTAATCCAGATCAATTTTTCTTTTTTCTTTGTTTTAAGACCCCAAATCAACAAATTTTAAAACTTTCCGAAAATGTGAGAAAAAAATTTTTGCCCATTTAGTTTACTTCTGAACTCAATCTTTGACAGCTGTAGTTAATTTCATATTTCTAGAATCCTTATCTTAAGAAATGTGGAATTTATTGTCCCTGAATTAGCCTTTCGGCTGCAAAATGGGTAAAAATTTCACGACTTCATATGTCTTAACTGATTGTTAAAAAAAAATTAAAAAAAAGTTACACTCGATCAAGCCCGACCATATTATACCCTACACCTCATTTGTATGGGGGCTACATGGAAAGATAGACCGATAATAAATCAAAAGCGAAGCGGTTTTATGATAACTTCGAAATTATGTCAGGGCAACATGCATATTTAGCTTTTTACGTTTCGTGTACTGTGGGCTTTAGACATAAAATTATTGTCTTCACACAAAAAATAAACAAAATAATCTTTAGTTAAATCAAGCCGTAAAGGTGCCAAAAGTACGCTGAGTATTGATTTTCTTAAGCCAAAAACGATTTATCTGCTACGAATTTCTTACTTGTAGCCAAATTTAAGCCAACAACCGATTTATTTAGGTTCAAAATTATACTTTTTTTTTTACTAGCGGAGCTTTGTAAAATATATTTTTAATGTTTTTAATTTAAATATTTTTTTCCTTGCTTGCCTTAGCTGGGATTTGAACCTGGACCTTTTCGAACTGCAACACCAGTGCGCTGCCATCTAAGCTACCGAGACACTTTGTTCTTTCTAAAGGTTAATATATAAATAAAAACAACAAGTTTTTTCTGCTTGATTTTTGTAAGTAATCCCAATTAGAGTTGATTTACGAAAACTTAAGTACGGATCGTACTTAAAAATTTTAAGTACAATTTTGGATAAATAAATTCAGGAAAAAAATTATTGATTTTTAAAGGTGTTTTCTTTCAGAGTTTTATCAAAAATTATAAAACAATTTGTTGCTATTTTATGCAGTTTTAAGTGGAATTGCCCCGGTCTATTAACCCAACATTTATATAAGGATTGAGTTTTATGTTTCCCTCTGTTAATCCTTTATGCTTGAAATTTTTCCACTCAAAAGTAGTTTATTTTAATCTCTAACTAGTCTAGATCACCAGCTGATAATAATGGTTATCATCTTAAGTAAAGAATTGATAACAAAAATTCCTTTCATGCACAAAATCAGTTGTAACTCTGCAATATAAACAAAAATTAAATTGACACACAAAAGTGTTTGGATTTTATTCAAATTAAATTTATTAACTTTTAATTATTGTTGTTGTTGCTCTTGTCAAACTTATAAAATGCAATTCAACTGCTAATAAAAAGGTTAAAAGTTCATTAGCTTTAATCCACATGCAGTAGAGTTGTAATTTATAACACTACTTTGCTCTAAATGCTTTTATACGTGTATACTTACGCACACAGACGTATGTACACAGACGGTTTCGCACACATACGAGTATTTAAAAAAAGTAGAATCATACATATGTTGATACTTACATATGTATGTATGTAGACGATGATACATATTTTAATAAAAACTCATCTTAAATAAAAGCCAGATAATGATTTATTGATTGTTACGGCGCCATAGGAGTTATTTGCTACAATTTTTTACAGCACTTCTTCTTGCCTTATCTTTGCACTTTTCCCCTCTTTATGTCTTTGTGTTCCTTTGGTGTTGTTGTTTTTTTAATACTCCCTTTGTACGTACTTTGTATTTGGCCAAAGATTTATTTTCTTTTTAACAACTTTAACACCAATAAAGTGCTTTAAAGGCAGCAGCAAAGGAATAACACCGAATCAAACTGAACTGAACCAAAACGAAGCAAACTGAGCAATAACAAAAAAAGTAGCTGTCAACTACCAAAACAAACGTTTATTCAACATTTTTGGCAAAAACAACACAAAATGCCCATAAAAGTAAAAAATTTTTATATTAAAAGGTTAAAGAATAATTTTGAAAAAAGTTCAGTTCTTGTTTTCTTGTTGCACGAAGGTGGTCCAAAAGAGATTTTTACAAATCAAACAACACATGAGAAAAACAAAATTTTTGCTGGTTATATAGGTGTTTGTATGTGTTACAATAATAGGGCGGCACACAAGTATTGTATTAAGATTTATAAATTTTTTCTAGAAACTGCAACAAAATTTTTTTTATTACAACAGGAAAGGATTTTTAAAGTAAATTAATTTTGTTTATTGTAAAAGTAACTTAAAGAAGTAGAATTTATATGGGTATATTTGAGGAGAACGAGCTTATTAAACTGGGTTAAATAATTAAGCGATCACGGAAAAATTTCTTTTTAAAAGGAAAAGTAATATTAAAGCATTTAAAAAAAATTTTTTTATCAAAAAACCTTTTTCTTTTTTTGTGCTATTTTGGTCACCCTAATCTTATGCAGAATATTTCTAAAGTGTGTGAATGTATTTGTTGTCTTTTTGTAAATATGAGTTTGACTAATATTGATAAAGTCAGCAGTTAAAGTGCCAAGATTTATTTTATCGACTTAAGTGTTCCATAAAAGTTTATTTCTATGTCCTTCATTCCAGCTAACAACAACAAAAAAAAGAAACGACCGAAGGATCTTACGTGTTATTTTCGTATTTTGTTAAATAATTGAAGACATTTTTGTGAATGACTTTTTATGAGCAAACTTTTGAAATGTCTTGTAATAAAATTTTAAATATTTCTTGTAATATACAAATGAGAATTTAGATTTAAATTATTTGGGTTTTTTTAACTAAAGACTTTATGTCACCATAAAGTTTAAGAGGTAAAATTACCAAATAATAGTTTTAATTAAAGTAAGCTACGATAAAGGTCCAACATTAGTTTCCGTGGTAGTTTGCTACACGAAAACTGTCAAGTAGAGTCTAAATGACGCCGTTTTGACAAACAACAAAACATACTTGTTGCCTCGGGATAATCGGGGCAATTAGGACTACACCCACAGAGACTTTGAATGCGACTTTGAGTATTCAGTCTATTGAAACCCACGTATCCTTCAGGCGACGGTGGAATAGACTGGAAAACCCTCTTGCTTTTAACAATCAATGCATTTTGGAGCCACTGGGGGGTTATAAGAGCACAGTAGAGTTATCCGATTGTATACCTCTAGTGAAGGTAAAAGTTAGCTGCACTCCGCTGATACCAGATCAGCAGTCCTAGTTGGATACAATTCTGAAGCAGATGCCTGAAAAAATGTTTGGTTTTTGCAAACAGATATTTAATTTCGCTTCCTTTACCACAATACTGTCCTACAAGCGGAGCTCCTGGCTTACACAGATCCAAAAATATGAAAATCTGTACAGATAGCCAAGTATCTTTAAAGGTTATTATGTCTGCGAACATTGGATCTTGGATGACATTCCTGTGCAAGAGCATGATAGATGACTAGTCTAAGCATATACAGGTTTGCATAAAATTGATGCATGAATATTCAAGTGTTTGTCGGAAATGAACAGGCAAAGATCTGGTGTTTAGGGATAGGGGACAGCAGGAGGCTGATCTGTTAACCCTAAGTTCTTTGCTGCGACAAAGGCCGAGTTGAAAAAGTGGACCCAAAATGCCCATAGGGAGTAATGAAACAACGGGAAAGCTATGAGAATGACGAGAGTCCTCTGGGGCGACCAAAATGAGGTCATTACTAGAGACATTCTGAAACATTAAAATTGAGCAAGATGAATTTGTGCTGATGGGTCACTCAAACTTACGAACACAAAGATAACGCACCCTGTGTTTCGCAATTTTTGACAAAATGAAAAGCGTTTTAGAAAAAAAAGCCCAAAAGCAATATGCTTGTCTTCTACGGGCTTTAAGTGTGGAATGCATTTGTTCGCTTTAAATTGCAAGGATCATTAGTGTGGCCAGAGAACTAAGCGTTGTTATTGAGCAAAGCCTTGAAAGAGGGAGTCGAAATGTAGTCTTCTATCTAGAGCTGGGCATCAGTGAATCGAACAAGCTTTCTGCTGAATACGATGTCTTTAAAAGGGTGGTTCTGGTAGATAAAAAAGCGCTAATGTTGCTCTATCTACCCAGACCGAGAACTAGTACGAAAATGTATTTGATGATAGTCGTGCGACGATAAGGGCTATCACCGCAAATCTCATACGCTCTTTGGTGCAGCTAATGCACGTAATGGGCAATGGAGGATTCCAATTCAGTTTTGAAACATCATTATAAGTTCTGCTATTGGGGTCAGGGCGTTGGAGGCCTCGGTTCAAATCAGTTCGCTTAGAGTCTTTAGAATTATGTGAGGATCTTATAACTCTTTAACAGACCCATGATTAAACCATACATGTTTGTATGTATTGGTATTATCAGTACCCCTCGCGAAACCATATATTTATAAGCATATCTAATAAATCAAAGCTTATTCTCACAAGAAAAATTATTTGTTAGAATTATAACATTTGGTTGAATAAACAATTTATTTCAAAACTATGTTTTGCCATGTTGCAAGCCTTCATTTACCCATAGATATTCCTTTCTAACAAAAATATTCCAAATACATAAGTATTTCTTAAACGCCTAACAGTTTGGTCATTATAAAACACTTCTTTATTAACTGTTTTATTTAGATGTGTTTATTACAAATATCGGTTGTACCTTTATATACACACAAAATCTTGTATATAATTATGGCTTAAGCTTCCATAAACCATTAGCCATGAAGCCAACCATGAAATTTCGCAACACGAAATAAAAGACATTATTAAGGAATGTTTGAAAAAAAAAATAACGAAATAAAACCGTTTTTAGCACCATCATACTGAGACAAGCAAATAGAATAAAATAGAAGGACAAAAAAAAATTCAGAAAAGGAATATTTTGTTAAATACGCAGGAAAAAACGCATAAAACAGGAATATATACAGACATTTAGAAACTGCTCCGATTTCTTAAGAAGAAACGAAAAATAAAACAAATTTAATATTTACAAAAATAAAGAAGAAATAAAATTAAAATAAAAATATGTTTTTAAAGCCACAATTCAACAAGAATTTCTTAATTTAAAAACAAAAAGAAGGACGAAGTTTGATATGCATTGACCATCATAAATGTTAACACATATACATACATACATTCATGCATACATACATACATGTGAACATTTGTATGTATTTTTATTTGCTTGAAAAAATCTTAAATAAGTAAAAGTTAAAAAAAAAATATATTTTTAAGGACAGGGGTAAAAAAAGGGGAAAATATTAGTATTTAAAAAGAAGCAGAATCATGCATGCACAAAACAACAATGGTACAAAAGTCAATATATGGAGAGCAAGAAAAGAAAACGAATCGTTAACAGAAGACTACTGCTGATGATTGAATAAAAAGTAAAAATAAGGTAGAACGGAAAAATAAAGGAAAAAAATCTAAATAAAATAAAATTCATGCTCCATGCAAAAATTCTGCGAAAAAAGGTAAATTTAATAAAGAAAAACCCAAAACAAAAGCCCAGTCAACCGTATGAATTTAACAAACATTTGCAACAGGCGCAGAGACGTAACAGCATAAGAAACTTTGGGCGAAAGAAGGATACCAAAAGTAAAATTTTTATGTGAAAAAAAAGAAAAAACTGTTGAAATTTTTCTGAAAGAAACTTAACAAGAAGTTTCAAAATTTTGTTTGTACATATGTAAGTCAAATATAAAGCTACAGGCTTGAAATATGAATTTGAGTATTTCTCTAGATGATAAATCCTAGTACAAGTGGATTTTTGATAGTTCAATTAGGAACAAAATATTTGAGGTCTTTAGGGGTAAAACTGGGTTTCAATTATGTCTTTGTGCTCTTTGTTGGTTTATTTAGTCAGTTTTACCCTTCAGAGAGGTGATAAGGGTATAGGTAAGTCTGTCATCCAACTTGTAATTTCTTTAACATCCATCTGCGGTCCCGTAAAGTATATGTTTTCTTGTTCCTTAAAGATAGGAAAAGCGATGCCCATCTATCCGTGTTATAGTTAAATTCACCTTTTCGAAGCTCCCCGATGCCATATAGACTCGTAGGTGGTATCAAACTATTAGAAATATCTGCGAGCAAATTGTTGTGGAAATCCAGAAAAATCGCCTGATGACTGACGAAAATATGAACAAAAAGCCAAGACTCTGTGCTCCTGAATTCGCAGTGGCCGAGTAAGAATTGCGCTTGCACTGTAGAGATATTTTTTAAGAGTAATGATTCTTACTTAATGCCTCGTCGACAATTCGGTTCAAAGTTCGGTGTTTCGCGAATACGTGATCGACCGATTAATTCAATTGTAGGCGCAGAAATTCCGAGCAACTGCTTTGGCCATTAATGTTCCAGGCCTGGGTTCAGTCGATCTTCAAGGACTCCCGAAAATAGTGAGCTGGTTGAAAGCAGTTTACGTGAAAATTTGCGACTTTCAATACGAAAAAGAGCTGCCTCACTGGGACTTTTAAGAGCGATTGTTCATGAAATTTAAAAAAAAAGGATCTGAATATTAGTTCTTTCAAAATTTAAATCGTTTAAAAACTTTGCGCAAAAATGTTTGCGAAACCACGTTGGAGCTTTTTCGCACTGTTTATCCCATTTCTTGGAGCGATGAGGTTTGATTTTACTTTAACGTCCACATAAACAAGCAAAACTGCCGCCACTGATCTACAAAAAACCCGCAACCCTCGACTGAAATATCAAAAACCAATAAATATCCCCAGGATAACTGTTTTGTGTGCTTTATCCACGTTTAGATGATTGGACCATATTTTTTTCGAAAACTCTCGAAGCCTGGCAACAAATTCCAACAGTAAAAATTATGGACGCATGTTAACATAATTCTTTTTGCTAAACCTGCGAGCTCATCTATCGTTCTCTTAACACACGTGGTTTCAATAGAAAATTTCCCCCAAAAACTTAAAAGTTGCTTTTTTTTTAAATAACCAGCACTCAGGGGATGGCCCTTATACATGCATTGCATTGTGGTGGTATCAGGATAATAGGTTATGGGAAGGAGGATAAAGGGAGTAGTGTTTGTGGACATTTGATTTAATTTTTTCGATATTTACTGTGACAGGAAAGAAATCACTAGGAAGTTTATTACACATACGTACCGTGCGACCGAAGAAGGAATTCTCCCTGTAATGAGCGATTCACTGGCCAGTCGACTACGTATGGGTGAGCTCTTCTAGAAAAACGTGTATCACGTAAAATGTTCCGGGTTTCGGGAACAAGTTCCCTGATTTTCTCAGAGCACATAGTATCGATAGAACAGCAAAACACACCCCACATCACGACGGTGTTCGAGTGAGTCGAGGCGATTAGATACCACAACGTCGCCGATGAGTATCTTTGCTCGTTCCTGTACGCGGTCAAGTAGCACCAAAATAGACTTTGGGGCACCAGCCCATACATGTGAGTTGTATTTAATTTCGGTCGGATATAGGTGGTAAAAATATTAAGAAGATCAGATGGTGTAGAGTAATTCATACACCGTTTAAAGAAACCATCCCATGGCCACCGAGGTCGCCCGATCTAATTCCCATGGATTTTTTTATGGGGCTACCTCAAACAGAGGGTTTATTATGACAAACCCAAATCTCTTGTGAATTAAAAAGAAAATATTCGTCAATAAATCACAAGTCTCCGTTTTGAACAGTGTGTTTAACTCGGAAGACATCTGGATGACATACGTTTTAAAAACTAAAATCCGCATATCCATTCTATTGTCAAATGCTCTTCATAAAACTTTGCGCCAATTATTACGTTTTAATTTAAATTTGAAAATATAAATCTTCCTCAAGGCACATGGAATGATCTTTGAACAATTTTAAAATTTTTGAGTCTAAATTTTTAATTCTGAAGGAATTATTCTTCTTATAAACCAGATTTCAAAAAGAAATCACTATTTCAAGCCCTCTACTGACCACATCACTGTTCACTGTCTCTTTTGGCAAATACCTTTAGTAGATCATAAGGCATAAAAATATTTGTTCTCCGTTTTGAGCGTCTTATTGTTTTATTTTCAAAAAACTAGAGTTTGGAAAGATGTTGCCGAAGAAGAAGAAGATGCTAAAAAGACAAAATAAGACATAAAAATGTTGAGCTTGGCGATGAATCATAAAATTGAATTTATATTCTTGTTTTTTTTTTTACTTAACCAAATTGCAAAAGAGAAAAAAATGAAATCAAGCCAGGTAAGCTAACTGCCACCTCAACCGTTTCAAACATGAACATGATATTGCCAGGCATTTAGCCTGTTAAGTAACTTAACATGCAACCAACTCCACATCCAACCACACATTTTTTTGCTTCTTGCCAGGCTGTTGGTCGGCCTACCTTTTCAGTCAGCCAACACACCATACAACCAGTTCTGGCGATAGAAATAACAGCAAGAGCAACAACAACAGATGTTGAAGAGTAGTTGGAAGATGACGAAGTAGTAAAACCACATTCCTTAAGTTCATCTTATACAACAAAAAGAACTCAACAACATTTCGGTGTGCAACAAGCAAAAAATTACACAAAAAAGGAGTTTTTTACTCCTTCGAAGTTTTAAGTTTCGTTTTTGTTTTTGTTTAAACTTTATTTTAAAATAAAGTTCTAAAATTTAAATTCTTTTTCTTTTAGTTTTTTGTTTGTCTTAAATGGTAAAGAAAAACGGACAGAGGAGAGGGATCGAGTGAATCAACAGCCATCGAACTAACGAACCATCCATCCATTACGCGGATGCTTTGTGTTTAAATGTTTGGAATTTGCTTGTATCCTTCTCACCATTAGGTCTGTTATTGTTTTATTGCTTGTACTTCTTAAAATGTGTTGTTGCATTGTTTGCATGTACATATGTACAAGCGCTCAATGAATAGGTGTAATGTGGTAACAGTGGGATAAAAGTGTTTAAGGGTCTTACAGCTTATAGAAATACTTATACGTAGGTGGCGCTCTGACTTCAAGATATGGTTTTGTATCTTAAATTTAGATTTTATAAGGCTCTTATTGTGAGACTGCCTTAAAACCACATTCAAGTAGCATTTGATTCGTTATTAAGAGCTATAATTCTCCCCCTTAGGTCGAAAGTTCCAAAACGCGCCACTTATAGCCTCTACAACTTTAATATTGACCTTCGCTGTCCATGGCTCACGCTGTTTTTACGGAGGATTAACATCTCGTTATAGTCGCATTGGTGGCATGGCAAGCTTGGACTCTGATTTCTTTTAAGTTACCTCATCAAGAGTTTAACAAAATTTAGAAACTGAACTCCTTTTCTGATAACGAATTGTGGCTTTAAAAAAGGTCACTACAAAAGAAAATTTGCACAGTTAAAATCTGAGTTCAAAAGGCTGTTTCAGGGCGAGTTAGGTATCAGAAAAATGAGCTTAATGCATCCTAAGAGACTCCAGCCTTTTTTTTGGAATGACAAAAGAAAAGCAATTCTCATGTCAAAGGGTTAAAGGAAGGATCAAAATTGCAGTACTTGGATAGAGTGAAATCTTCAAAACAAGCATAGCAGCGCGCTAAAGCTCCCAGTATAACAAAATTACCACCATTGCATTGATACGTACCCGTGGAGGTCAATAAGCTAGAGCAAAGGAAACTGCTTTACATGATCTTGTTCAAATGCAGTGATGGGCAAAATATATGAAGTAACCGAGCAAGCTTTCGAGCGGAAAGGACGAGATGAGAAGAAAGCAAATGGTTACCTTCTTAATGTTTGTGCGTAAAGAACAAAACAAGTCCTTCGGTACGTCCCAGGTGCTGCCAAACATTACCTTGAGCCGGAACATACATACGTAAGTAAACATTTAATTTATACCATACTTTAAATTTGAAGCAAACGAGGCTTCGAAATTGGAAGTGAACATTCCATGATAGTGGCTGAACTAAGTATTAAGATAGGAAAAAGAAAATTTAAAATATGGAAGCCGCAAAAATATTCCATCAAATCAAATTTCATAGAAATTGCAAAAGAAATAGAAACAACCCTGGACAACGCCAGAGCTTAAATTTTCGAAACCCTTAGTAAAGTGCCATAAACGATCAAGAAAAATACCAAAGACTGGTAGTCTCTATGGTTTCGGAAGCTTGTCGGCTTTCAAACCAATTTCTTAGAAAACCATTGGCCAAATCTGGAGCAAACTAATCATGCATTCACAACACAATACTACGATGATTATGTTAGAATAATATATTGAGTGCAGAGTTACGCTGTATTCAGTTTACATTGAACATGATAAGGACTTTGACTTTATAAGACTCCCCATCTGGTGTAAGGCAGGGATGTCTACTATCAACGTTTAAAGTTTTCAACAGAATTTCCAATAGGAGAGGAAGCACTTGGCGTTTAAATTAGCACCTTCAAAATTTTTAGTATGCTGATGATACTGTTCTGCCCTCGCACGAACACATGCAATTGAAGCTTGACAACATTAGGAGTCGTTAGAGGGTGGCCTCAGCATCAACATGAACAAAACAGATTTTCTGCAAAATAAAGCAGGTAACGGTTCAATGTTCTCTATAAATGACCAGAAAATAGCAAATATCAAAAGCTTAAGATATTTCGAGTCCCTATACGAAACAACTTAACTTTGCCAAGCTTTGCAACCGGCACTTTGATCAGAAGAATACTTGGATACTCAGCAAAATGAACGGATGGACGCACAGTGTAGTTATTTCATATAATAAGTGGCCAAAATGGAAGAAGTTGTAATAAAGTAACTTTGCCCACTTATTTGCGCACTTATTTTAATTGATAAAATATGAGCAGGCCAAAAATTTTATCCAGGGATTCATGTCCCTTCCATTTATCTTTAAAAGGAAAAACGCCATGACGCACAAGAAAAAATTGTTAAAATATTAAACTGTTGTAGAGAAATCAGGTGTAACATGGCTTATGATCTATTTAAATTTTTTTTTTAACTCCACTCAAAAAAATAATGAACTAGAAGTTAGTAAATTTTACTGCTTTTTAGGACATAATGGCTGTCGTATGGCGCCAAAGACACTTTTTGTTACGAATTAGTAAATCTTTTCCTTAAAAAAAGTTACTTAATATTACGCCAAAGTTTGTAATGTTGAACAAAATTTTACTTAATTTAAATAAACTTTAACTTAAAAAGTGTAAAAATTTATTTTCCTTAAGTTCATACATTATCTAAATACTTCCCTTTTATAAGTAAATATTTCCTTGAAAATAGTTCAGATAAATCAAAGATAACTTTTAATATAAGAAAAATTTTACTCTATTTTAGTTTAAAAGATAAATATTTTAACTTTAAAGTATGACAATATTTACCCAATTTTAGTCAAAATTTTATTTGGGTAAAGTAAAAATTTATTGGCATTTAGCAATCCTGTGGAATCAAAACAAGTAAGAAAAATACTAAAAATAAGTTTAAACAATAGCTTTTATCAAGTAAATGTATCCATCCCAAAGGTAAAATATTTACAAAAATATAGTAAATATTTTCAAAAATTTTGGAAAAAAAGTGCCAAAAGAAATATATTATTTCCTGGTTATAAGAAAATTTTCTAGGTAATTAATAAAAATATACCTTTAAACTAAAAAACAATTTGGTAGTTTTTAGCACGTTTTATCCCTAATTCCAGAAATTAATTTACTTATTTTAAGGGTAATATGTTTCTTTAATTTTTATACACTTTTTCTTGTTTTAGGGAAATATATACTACTTTTGTTTTTACTCCTCTGTCTGAAATAAAAAGTACATATGCTTGTTTTTTTTTAATATTTATTTTAAATTTTCGCTTAAAATAAGTTTTGTAATACATTTATCCATATACATAAGTATAAATTATAATAATTCAAAACAAAAACTAAAACATTGTACGATTTTTATTCTGCCTTAATTCAAAGTGTAATTAAATTTACATATTTTTTTTACTTGTATATATTTTCAAAGTAAATTATAAGTAAAAACATTTTATTGATTCAAGTTTAATATTCCCAAATATTTTTGGGTCTTAAATAGTATTTTTTATTTAACTCATGAATGTGAATTGGAGGTGATTTTATTGACAATGCAGGTATTATTTGGTAGTCTGATAACTCTGAACTAACCATATAAGAGGATAATTCTTTTATATATGACAAAATTTTAATTCTTTGACAAAGCAGAGAAATAGTGTCATCAATTTTAAAAATTTCTTGAATTTTAAATGCGGTAAAAGTTGGTTCGTAGCTATAGATTACAAACCCAATTTTATATAAGGTTCCGTAACGCTTAAAGCTTTTAAAACATGTGCAATGGTCTATGTCTTCTTTTTTTATAACTTTAACTAATTCACTACAAAACGCAGAGTTCTGAGTGCTGTATTGTTTGTTTCCCATTATAAAAATAGTTTTTTCAAAGTTTAAAATTTGTTCCGAAAAAGTAATGCAAAACTTAATTGCCAATGACATCAAAACATTCCTTCTGGAATTTATATTTTTAACATAAGATTTTAGCTGCCGATGTTTTGATTCAAAGTTAAAAGTCCACAGATAACAAACTGGTCCAGAATGTTCTAAAATTCTACAATAATGCGACAAAAAGTGGTGCTTTGGTTTTAAGTTATCATTAAACAAAGTAATGTAATTTTTGTTATGATACTCTATATGAGTTTTTAAATCTAATATATCTAAGCATGAAAAATTAGTCAATAGCAGCAAATCTAGTAGCTCCGTTAAATTTATTACAAACTTCCAAACATCACTATTTACGTCTATTAAATCACCAATAAACAGTGGAAAAAAATGAGCAAAAGTTAGCATTTCACTGCCGGACATTTTCAAGTTGAATGTTTTAAGGTGTTTAATTTCAATTTTTGGTGATTTGTTTCCAGCATCTTTTTCACCGTAATTAAAATTTTGCTTACGAATATTAAAGAGTTCAAGATCAAATATTTTGTTTGTTATGAAAAACAATAAAATATGACAAAAATCGTATTTAAGTACACCCTCTAATACATCATGTAATAAATCAGCGTACAAATTTTCGACAACATGGTAGTTGTTAATTTTGTTAAAAATACTATTTTCTCTTATTCCGGTTTTTTCTGGAACGTTTAGATTTAAATCATCTTTGTAGTTGTTTGAATTTCTTAATTTGTCGGGGTTTTCCTTAAAGCTAACCTTTGACTCCGCCTTATCGATTTTACAGATTCTACAAAAATATGTGGATGAAAAGGATTTTGAAAATCCTAATACGTTGTTTAAAGCTAAATTATCGCCGACAATTAACCCTAAGCATAAATAAACTTTCTGCTTCCCATTTTTAGTAGTAATCTCTACACCGTTAGCTTCTAAATCATTAAGAACTTCAATCAATTTATAAAAACATTTATCGTTTCCAAAACATTTTACATCTTTAGATTTAAATAGCGCAGTAAGAAAAATATTTTTTAAGGTAAATTTTAAAAATTCTGGAGCAGAAGGAAATGAAATATATACTCCTAAAATGCTTGAGCTGTGTGTGCCAAGGGGATTATTAACTTCAAAATCATCGAAATACAAAAAATACGGTATTACAAATTTATCGCCGTATTGCTTTACTCTACTTTTCCAAATTGTACCATTGCAAAAGTTTTTTAATGAACTGCTGCTGTTTAAATTTTGCATAGTATTTTTAAACTCTTCGTAAATACCAGGAATTTCGAAAAACTTTTTTATATGGAATTTAATTGGAAATAGCGCACCCTTTGTTACAACTTCGTCCATTGTATTGATGTGATTTAAAACGATGTTGTCTATTGTATTATTAAGTTTAATTATAGAAGGGGTTTCCCACAAGTTAACGCTTTTTAATGTTTTTATAAACTTATATTCAGTATCAAAACCTTCAAATGGTTTATCACAAAAAGACACTATACTTTCAAGGCTATTTTTGATTTGCATTACATTGGTCGATTTTATATCATTTATTATTTTTTGCAATTCGTCTCTTATCGGATGTGTTATATTTCTACCAATATTTTTCTGCAAGTTAGAGGCATCTTTTCTAGAAAATTTTGTAAAAGAATAATTAGACAAGGACATTTGAAAAGAATGTCTCCACAAAGGAGTTAATGGTTCCAAAAATGTACAAGAATCATCATTTTTTAAAATTGAATTATCGGTTTCTACGTTTATTTTTTCGATTGGGATATCAAAAACTTCAGTTTCTATAATATTTTTGACTTTTTCATACTGATCTTCTACATCAAATATTGGATTTGCTATTTTTGTAGTATTTTTGTCTACAACCGAAGTTTCATTGTCATGTATACTATCAATGTTTTTTTTTATTTTATTTCGTACATGTTTAGAAAAAGCTTTAAAGTTACTAAACCTTTGATTACAGTCTAAAAATGCACATTCGTACAAATTATTTGGTGGTAAGTTATGAAAATATTTAAAGTGACACGTGATCTTTTTAAAATCAGTGAACACTTTTTTACAAATAAAACAATTTAAATTCATTTTATATACTTATACAAATTTAAAAAAAAAAAAAATATTTTAAAACTATGCGATGTATAAATTGTATTTAATAGATTTTTGTTATACAAATAACTGTTTTTATTTAAGTACACATGTGAATTAGAATTATCTGCTTACCAATATTTTTGCTCAAATTGTTTTTATATCAGTTAAAACAGTAGATAAAGCGGTGCACCTTTCGTTATTTTCTACTTTTATTTCAAAAAAATACTCCTGTATGAAAAGCCAAACTAATTTGCAGTTTTCTGGATACTTGATGTTAATAGAATTAAATATCTTAAATGACAAATCAACACAGGATAAAATATTATCCAGTTTGTAAAAAATGCTTCCAAAATAGACGTAAAAGTCGTGTATATCAAATAGTGAAGATCCAATACAACAAATAAATGGCTGCAGAGTTTGTTTTTTTGCAAAATATTCGTCAACTAAAAGTTTGATTTGCGTATTAAGTTCAGAATTATTCGATGCGTACAAAATAAATGATTTTTTGGAATCTTCCACTGAAGCCTTTTTATATTTTCTTCTTTTTTGGTCAATAATAATACATTTCCTTGTTACTGGTTTTAAAACTGAATGAATAAGGTCCAGAATAACGCTATCTCTTACATCTGAAATATTCGAATAATTAGTAAACATAATAAAAATAAAAACTTTCAACAACAGCTTTTTCTAAGAGTTAGTTCAAACAACAGTTAATAAGGGTTAAAACACAATATTAGCAATTTAAATTTAATCAAAAGCGGCCACAACTCCAAATTCATTATAAATATTTAAAATATAAAACCAAAATGTTATACATTTGGATCTATGTTTTTGAAAGTAGAAAAGAAGACTGTCATTAAACAAATGATTTGGAGTTGAACTGTTTTTGATCAAACGTTCGATATACATAAACTTTTATTTACCAGAACTATACTCAGTTTCTTTAAATTTTGACAAAACAACTAGACTGTCATTATCTTTAACATCGCGTTCTATAATTTTCAATATCTGCGTGCAAAACTTTTCCCATTTTATGTTAAGTAAATGCTCTTTTCCAGGAAAAAGTTTTGAAAAGTCTGCCAATATCTGTATGGTGAAATTAATTACATTGTGCTACTTAATTTTTTAAAGGTAACAAACTAACTAAATTATATCCAAACGACTGTTTGTATATAGGCCATTGATCAAAAATTTGCTCCAAGCTAGTTTCAGTTGATTTTAAAAACTTTCGTCTAATACAGAAAGTTTTGTCCCACTTATCAACGACATCAGACATTGGCTCAATATTATTCATTAGCCATTCTTTATCATTTAATATCCCGGTTTCGTCTGAAATATTAATTAATTAGATTTAGTGCAAACATAAGAAATAAAAGTGGGAAATACATAACGGTGACCTTTTAAATTTAATATATGTATTTTTGAGATTTTTTTCCAACAAGGTAAGCAATTTAAAAAAATGTACTTCAGATTTTTCTGATACGTAATTTATCGTGAAATAATTCAAAACCTTCTCATAGCTTAAAATGTTTTCTTATTGCAAACAATAAGGAAGCGACACTCTTTGTGACACACTGCATCTTTGGCTATGGAACACTGGAGGTCCTTAGTCTTCCCTTTAAACTAATAAAAGGCAATGTTTAAAAATTACAAAATAGCACATCAGCATCCGAAATTATTTTAAAACTTTTAACAAAATATTATACATGTTTATACTGTTGCGCTCTTTGGTATTTTATACAACAATCGGTAATTACGTAAAAGCTCAAATTAAAAAATTATTTACCTTGTTTTCAAAAAAAAATTAAATGCAATGCGCATTTAACAAAAAATACATATATTCTGTTTTACCTATACCTGGAGACCCCACTTCTGTATTTTCAAAAGCTTCTGAATTATTTTCTAAAAGATTCTCACTAAGACCTTCTCTCTTTAAATTTGATATTGCGTTATGATATTTACTGTATAAGCAGCCACCTGGCTTTCTTCCCTTTTTGCGTATAAAATAAAGGTCCTATTAAGAGGGAAATATTTTACAATTCTAGAATTGAAATTTCAAAAACTTACTTTGTTTTCTGTGGTAAAATATTTTATAATATTTTCAGAAATTTTATCGAAATATTTTGGAGAGGGATTAATTTTATTTTCAATAATATATGCAGTAACACAACTTGCTATTTTTCTACGAAATTTTGAAATAATGTTTTTGTTCACATCGTAATAGCTCAAGACCGATTTTCCAGAAAGTGACGACTTTAATACAGCTTCAATATTAAACTATTTATGATACATATGTATATGTATTAAAATATTGGAGGAAAAATCAAAAAACAAACTTACCTCTCCTTCATCTAACAAGGAAGTGACTGAGGACTGTTTTGATACGTTAGGAGTGGATAAAATCTCATTTTGCCACGATAAAAGATTATGCTCAAATATTATTCTTACACCAAATAATGATTTGGGTACTACAACATCTAAATGACTTGGGGTCATATATTTTAACGCACATGTGTCAATGCTATGTTCTAGAAAAAACCAAATGAAAATAATTGATACAGCTTTAAGTGTTTCTAATGTTTGTTTATATATGTTTATGTAAACTAATGAAAAATATAGACTAACTATAAACGTATCTTTAATTTTGTAAAATTACCTTTAAATGTTTCCAAAAGTGCATCTCCTTTCAAAAATGTTAATATTTCTTTCAAGTTGTCCCCAGAATCCATTGTAATTTGTTTTATGACAAAGATGTATTTTTTAAAATTGATAAATGATCTTTATTTCAACGCTAGTATATAGTTAGTGTGCGTACATAAATGAAAAATAAAAAAATCAAAAAAAAAAAAAACACAGAACAAAGCAGAATAACAATCAAATCAAGATTTGCAACTAACAAGACGCATGCATACGGGTGGGAGCGGTTCTAAAAAAACAACTAAAATTGTTGTACAATTTTAGAGATAGGTAACAAAAACTCACAAATTATTTCTTTAACTTTTTTAACCTTTTTAAGATTCTACACTTATTATTAGTAAAACAGAAAAAAAACATAAATATAAACAAATTTCAACAACTAAACATCCGAAATATTGTTACTCAACTGATAAACTAAGCCCACCTGTATACATGCGCCTTGGACACTAAATTGTAATAATTTTTTTGCACCGCTAAACTATGTCACAAAACACTAACAAAATATTATATGTACATACACGCATACTTACATTTGTTGAAATAAATATGACGCCAATTATATTCTTATTTAAAAACTCAATTTGGTTATTACATGTTTGTACTATATAATTACATATATTTTTTAAACTATTTTTCAAGTACACTTTCACTTTTTAATTGACTTTTTTATTGTTTTTTATTGATTTATTTCAACATTTAATATGATAATACACATATATTTTCTTTTTTCAACTCTTTTTGATGTCCGTGCTAAATTCCGACTAAAGCTAAAAAAGAGAAACAGTTACTTTTAACATTCCTTTGTTAAGCAGTGATGTTTCTTTTAGCAAATAACCTAATCATAATTTATGTGGGTAATTGGTTTTTTAGATTTTCTTAAATAACAATATAGTGACAGTAATAAAAATAACATGCAAGCCTTGTATTCCTTCAAGCATATGTATGTACATGTGTGTTTGTATATGTATAACAATAAATTAATACTCGCCCATTTAACATTCATAAACTAAAATATATGCCACGACTACCTGGGTATCCATTAAGAGAAAGAAAATAATTTTAGTTTCGACTGCTCTATTTTTCTTCCGTTAAAGCATGTTTTTTCTTGGTAGATTAACAGTAGTGCCAACTTGCAGAACAAGTTTATCTTTTTGATGATTAAAACGTCTTTATAAATACGATTATATTCATTATAATTATAGTACGTTTATAGGGGATTATTTGACAATTTTGTCATTGGCCTTGGCAAGCAAGCCTCAAATAAACCTACTATAAGTCTTACGAATATAAGCAATATTTTTTAAATTTTTTTCATACTAACGCATATATGTACATACATACATGTATGTATGCACTACACTCATGTATATTAAATAAATGCGTACATACATACATATTTAGATAAAAAGTTATATAATTCATAACCTTTTAATATATTGCTATCAAACTGCAGAAATAAAACTTTAAATTATTTGATAAAAAGTTTTTATGGGACGAAATCACCATGTTAGCATCACTTAATGCGTGCTATTTAAAAAAATTGGAAACCTTCACTTAATTTTAGTTAAGTATTTCCTTAAAAGTTATAAATTAGATATAAAAATGTAGTAAATTTTTTCTCAAATAAAAAGAAATCTTCCTACAGAAAACACCCATCTTTCACCCGTTTTTTATAGGCAGCAAATATTTACGTAAAAAAAGTTTTTTTTTTTTATAAACTTATCTAAGTAATTGCTAACATGCTAGTTTTAAGAAATATTTATACTAAATATAAGTAAAATTTTATTAAGTTCTCATGCGTTAACGAAAGGTTTTGAATAAAATTAAGTAAATTTTTTTCTCAGTTTTAATAACTGTTTGCCCGTAACTGTTTAAGAAATTGTGTACCCTCCAAAATTTATCTGAACTATTTAAAAGGAAAATTTTTAATAATTCTAGTATGGTACCTCTTTAAAAATAATACAATTTTACTAGATACTAGAAAAAAATTTATTGTTTTGGTGTTTATTTATCTGAACTATATTCCTAAAAGTTTTTCTTAAAAACTTGTTAGCATTGAACTTAAAATAAATATTTAGGAAAATTTTCCTTATATTCAATAAAGTTTTACTACGTGAAAAGAAAATGTATACAAGAATGTAGGATAAGTAATTACACATTTTGAGTATGCTACATTTTATGAACTAATGTTGAGTAAACCATTAACTTAATGCAATTTTTTAAACTAAAACTAAAATTACTTAATTTTGTGAAATATTTTTCTGATGTTTAGAAAGTTTTTACTAAATTTTAGGAAATTTTATTTTGCTGGTAGAATTTGTTTTCTTAATTTCAGTAAATTAGTTATGGAAAATTATGAACTAGTTTCAAGTTTATGAACTATTTTTTTTTAACCAAAATTCAATAATTTTTATAGGTTTTTAATAAAATTTACTTAGTTTTAGAAAAAATTTACTTAAACTTAGAAATTTTTTTTACTATATTGGAGAAATTTTTTTTCCCAAAATTTAGTTTATGTCTTTTTTTTGAGTGTCCGAGCAAGCAGATGCCTTGTTTAAAAGTGTCTTTTTTCAAAAAAGAAAATAAAGCAGATAAAAGAAATATTTTATTTTTAAATTAAGAACAAATATTTTAATTGATAAAATATATTTAAGCCTGAAATATTATCGCTGAAACTCTTTAAATTCAAGTCCTTTTCATACACCCTTAACAAAGAGGAAACAAAATTATATAAAACATGCTTCATGACCTTTATAAATTTTTTTCAATTCCAGGGAAGGATAAGGCTGCTCCGAAAATTCCCATTTCTAAAACAAGTAAAAATACCAAAGAATAAAAAATTTTTCTTTAATAATTCGACACCTTAATTGATAAAACTAAATAAAAATATAAATTTTTATCACTTCCGTTTCAAGGATTTGTATCCTTTCCATATACCCTTAAATATGCCCCAAAAGAAAAAAATATCGAAATCTTATAAAATAAAAAAAATAACAAAAAATAACTTTCGTTATGCAATAAGGCACGAATACCTTAATAATTAAAATAAAGTGAGACATATCCTTTCTATCCCAGCACATATTAAAATGTTTTCTAAACACTTTGTTATTTGAATTTTTTTATTTAAATAAGTAGGATAATAATCCTCCCCAAAATTTTAACTTTAACAAAAAACAGAAATTTAAATAAAAATTTCTGTTTTTATAGAATAAAGTCTACGTAAGGAAGTTGTATCAATAAAATTTTTAAGCTCTAACATATTTTTGTTTTATTTTGGACGCCTTCACCACACTGTTGGACGTACCGAAATGCTAAAATTCACCTAGAAAGTGGCGGTGGTGAGTACCAGACTATATAATATTTTGTTGTCCTTTTACCATTTGCAGAAATGTAAATAATAATGTCCCTTCCTGCCACTCATTTGGTGTGAATAGAAAATTCCAAAAATGTATAAAAAATAATTTAAAAATCCTATAAACTTGAATTTTATTTAAAAATGCATTTTTATATTGTTACACATGAAACCTAAGGCCACCTTCTACATATAAAAATTTTTATCCCAAAATCCCACTGTAATTCAAAAATTAAAAAAGAAGTTTAGCACAAGTTATTGTCTACATACACTCTTGTAGACATACATACTTGTGTTCATATGTACATATATTCTAAGGGTCATTGTAAGGTATAGTGACTAATATATATTTTTTTTAATAATCTTTAAAATACTTCATTTGTGCATTATTCCAGCAAGTTTTTATTATCGATTTTGAATTGCAAAGTTGGTGCAAAATATTAGAGGGGAGAATGGAAACTAAAGAAGAAAACATGATTTAAGACTTGCTCCTTTTAAGTTATGCAAAACATGTTGTAAAACCAGATTCTTAAGTTCTTTCTTACTCTTCTTGGATTTCTGTTAATTTTTTTTTGTTTCTTTTCTCGTGTTCTTTTGTTACTTGCATGGATGGCATGAACAACTTTAAAAGTTATAAAAGTTCTATTGGATTTTGGTTTTTTCAATACTGAAATACTTGATTTTTTTAATGACACTAAAAATGTAGTTAATATTCGTCAAAAGTAATATTAATTTTATGGGAATAATATTACTTTCGATCGACTTTTTTCTCTACTTTTTTGTTTTAAAAGCTGTCACGAAACTTTTTTTTAGGTCAAAATTAAGCAAAAGAACAAATTCCTTTGCAAAACTTTAGAGTAAAAGAAAAGAATGCAATTGACACTAAGCTACTGCTTGGTGAAATGGTGCGTTAAGATTGTAACTCACCTCCCTAAAAAAGTACTTAAAAAAAATGAAAATTAAACGCCACCCACTCAATGTTAAAAACCCCAAGAAATGTTAAAAGTGGCATGATTTAAGGATCTGCTTTTGAAATATACGATGCCACAGACTAGAAGTATCTACAAGTCTGATGTACCTTTCATCCGGAAAATGGGATGGGATGGGCCATCGAAAACTGACATTAGTTACAGCTGCCATTAGACGAAGCATTAGTTCGGACGGATTTATATTGCATCTTGCCTCCAGACGTACAACAGGGACTTAACGGCCAGCAATATTATATATTGAGGTACAAGCTTCAAATACCAGCCTATTATGTGCACATGTACAACCTAAGCAAAACGGTGTAAACAGGCGAAAGACACGTTTTGTGAACGTCTGGGAAAATTGTTTGACAACTTTTCCAGTCATGACGTTAAATTAGTTTTGGATGATTTTAGCACGAAAACAATCAAAAAACTAACCCCCTTATTTCCTAAAACGCAACACCCTAAAACAAAAACAAAATGTATTGAAATTTTTTTTAAATTTTAATTTTTTCCTTTTCATACAATTGTTTGCGTTTTTGTGCGTTGCGTTTTGCGTAATAAGGCCCTAAGTCTTCACGAGAAAACTACCGTCAATGGTATGACTCTAATATCATATGCGACAGCACTTTACGTAGTTGGCGGCCTAAAAATTTAGATTTCCGTACAGAAAATTGGACACTACACCACCAAAAACTGGAACAACTCCGTTGTGACTCACTGAAAACGCTCTTCAAGTGTGTCAGACGTACACTCGATTAGAGGTGTCAACATTGACTCGGATCATTACCTCATCGCGATTGAATATGACGAGGAACCAAAAATCTATTTCACGAAGAAGGTAAAACGCACACAACGGCCAGAGTCACCAAACTGCTACAACTGTCTGAAGATGTACGGTTAATTAAGCGATGCCAGTACAACTTTTGTAGTGGACGTTCTACGGGGGACCTTCTGGCCTTTCTAAAAAAAAAATGATGTATGTCAATTCATCATTTTGGCGAAAGTAAATTGGTGGCTCTGGACATATCTAAGGCGTTTGATGGGGTCTGGCACTGTGCGCTTCTATTGATTTTGGTGTCGGTGAAAAAATGTTCTCGATTTATATTAGTTGTGTTCAATAACTTTCCAGTAATTACTAGCAACGAGAGAGTAAAAAGAAATATTTTCAAAATTGCTCTCAAAAATATTTAAAAGTAAATGAACACTTTTACAGTCAAAACTTGCAACCAAATGTATTTTGTTATTGTAAACTTATAAAAATTTAAAACTTTAATTTTTTTTCAAAGCATAATGACAGAAAGACTGTTTGAATAATTTCTGATAGTAAAATTTTTACTAGCAGAAATTATCAGAAACATTTTTGTTGCTAAATATATTAATTTTATTGTGAGAACTTAAATTTTAGTCTGGTACTGACTGGACTAGTATTAACTACTTAGTTTTAATATTTGAACACTTATTGTTAGTTCGCTTAAGCGAAGATTCAATAATAAAATATATGAAAAAAAAAAAAAAACATATTACGCTCTTTTTTAGCTCTCTTGCTGCTAATTTTTGGTGTACGTGAACACTTACTAGTAATAATTATCGAAAATTAGTGATAATTTTCTGTAAATGAACACAACTATTGAGTTTTCTCAGAGATCGCACTATTCGTGTTGTTATAGATGAGATCTACTCCAATGAGTACAAAATCAATTCAGGGATACCCCAAGGCTCCGCCCTCTCTCCTACTTTATTTTTTATTTTTTTATCTTTCCGAATGACCCTCTATGTCACTCTTCGAATCCTGTTTATTCCTTTGCACACCCATACGTAGTCTTGGTTTCGTATGTGGAATAAACTTTATAGTGATATCTTTCCTGTTACAGTAAATGTCGAGAGATTAAAATCAAATGTCCACAAACACTATTCCCTTTATCCTCCTTCCCATAACCTATTTTCCCGATACCAACACAATGCAATGCATGTATAGGGGCCATCCCCTGAGTGCTGGTTATTATTAAAAAAAAAAATAACGTTGACGCTTAGTGAAAAAACATCGCTCACTCTTTGGTACGGAATACTAAGAATTGCTGGTACGTTAAGGAATGTCGTCACGCTTCTGAAGAAATATGCAGCATATTTGACAACCATTGTAAATACAAATGACGGGAGTGTTGTACGAAAAAAATCGAGAGAAAAGGAAAAAAGGTGAAACGCATTTTTGAAAGAGAAGATAAAAATAAAAAAAAGGAAGTCCAGGGTGCCTGACGTCAAAACAAACCGAGTGTAAATTTAATTCGTTCGTGGGTGCAAATGACCTACGGGCAAAAATTTGGCGATGTTGGAGCGTTTTCCCACTGTAAATCCCATTTTTTAAAGCAACGAGGTTCATTTTCATTTAAACGGCCACGTCAACTAGCAAAACTGCCGCTACGGGTCTCCCTCGACTAAAACCTCAAAAACTTCTGCATTGCCCCAGGGTAACTGTTTTGTGTGCTTTATTCACGCATGAGATAAAAGGACCATTTTTTTCAAACATTCTCGAGGCCAGGCGATGATTCTGAGTCGATCAGTAGACTTGAAGGTGAGTCTTAGACCATTATTTTTGGGCGTTACAAACATCTGCACAAACTCCTACCCTACCACGTATGTTGTGTGGGTATAATAAACGACATTTTATAGGATGAAAATATTAATTTATTTGAAAAATATTTTATTATATTACACTTCATAACAAAGTTTAAAGATTTCGCAAATGCATAGAACAATTTTTCAGAATAATTTTTTTTAATTTATCAAAGATTTTCAATACACAAATATAACACACAAGCTGTGGCCCCCTGACTTTACAACGTGAGTCATATTGTCTGGTCTAATAATAAGTTGATTTGTTGTTGATTTATGTATGTTGCATGAGAATTTATTGTTTTTTATCTATGAATGTATGTATGTGTGTATGTTTGAAGAACACTAATTTTTATTTACCATGCCGGACCTACAGTAGGCGACTGAAAAAATAACTCACTTAAAGTTAGCTTTTTTAATAAGCAGCAAAGTAATCCAGATGAACCCAAAATTTAAAGTACACTTTTAATAGAATATAGATATGGGGGATTTCATGTCAAGTGACCCAACTTTTATATGGTAATGTCTGAACACATTTTGTTAATATTTTCAATGCATACCGTCGGAAAGGTTAAATTATTTTGTTTCTTAGCATAAAATAATTTTTTTTTAGCTTAAGAGAAAATTTTACATAAATAGCATAAAAATCAAACAGAATATACGCGAAAATTGGAAAACCTCTACCTTGAGTTACAAAACATTATTTTTTATAGATATCCCACTCGCATCCCACTAAGCGACTTCCAAGCTCTTCAAACAAAAGACCTTAGCTTTCTTTTGAGCAAAAAAAAAAAAAAATGGGCACATTTGGAAAAAAAAAATTTTTTCTAATTATTTTATAAAAAAATAAATAAAAAAATTTTTTTTTAATTTTAAAAATATTTTTTTCTGGAAGATTGAAAAAAAAGCTATCGAAAGTATTTGGGACAAATTTTTTTAAAAGCAAAAGGTAATAAACTACATGTATGAGAAAAAACACCTATTTGCCGAAAACGTCAAATTTTGAACCCCTCTAGCTCAGAGAGTTCTTGACCGATTGTGTTAAAAAGTTGTGTCTAAACTACTCTCTGCAAGAACTTACTTTGGTCCAAATTTCTTTTTAATCGAAAGACATCGGTCTTAAAAGTTGGGTCACTTGACATGAAATCCCCCATATATGTGTGTGTGTATATGTGGCGTATTTCCTCAATGTTATATTCTTTTCTTTTGTGGTGTACTTTATGTAGGCTTTTTTTAAGCCCATTTTATATTCATTGTTTTGGGCAAGTGATAAGACTGCAAGGCTGACAACCTTGAGAACATCAGTTCGAGTTCCACCACCGAATACCTAAGTGGGTAAGGTCAATAAAATTTTATATTTCTAATACTTATATATCTCCTTTATTTTCATTGTTTTCCTCCTCTCTTCCTAGCGGATAAAAAAATTAAGCAATTGTACTAGTCCAAGTGATTGACCATCTGTTTGACCTTTCTGTCACGGTTGTGTTTGTTTTTGTAATCACATTTGTTAAAAAAATTTTTTAAAATAGAAAAAAAGAATTATTTTGATAAAAAAAATCCAATGTGGGATTAGAAGCTAGGACAGCTAAAGATTGGGTGACTTTAGAATAACTACAATGTAACTAACTTTAAGTTAGTTAAAAGAAGTAATTTGGGACAACCGAATACCTCCTAAGGCGTAACAGTGTTAAAATGGTTAGTTGCTTATATTGAAAAATAATCTTAGTATTAGTCACTTCTATGAAGTTGCTTAAAGTTAGATTAAAGGTTACTAAATGTCCGACAGGGTAGCTTCTGCTCTCCACCAAATGCATTGTTTAGCAAATACAATTAAAGATGCATGTTTTAAATGCCAACAATAATGATAATGGCACTGGGTAATACAACCAAATGTGCAACTTTGTAATGACATGCCTTGTAAGAAAACCAATGTCATAGATTTTTCTTGGCCACTGTGTAGTTTAGTCAGGATCAGGGTGCACAAGTGTGACTCAGTAGGCATATAAATAGAATCTTTAAGTCAAAGCACAAACTTTTAATATAGATTAAGTCGGGAACTACTTAGAAAAATTTCAAAGATTACATGTTCGTAAAACTTTGGTTTAAAAAAAAAAAAAGTTTAAATTAATGTAATTGACATTGACGTTAGAGCTCTATTTTTCTTGAATTTTGTTAATTTTTTGTTCTTTTATTAACTTATTTGGCTTTAAAAGTTTTTAATATTCAAACCCCGATGTTATACAACATGTTTGAGGGTCAAAAATGGGAAATATTTGGGGTATTGGTCCATGTTATCAAATTTATGTGAACCACTTCCCCCAAATTATTTCTTCATTACAAGAAGAAAACAAAAAGCCGCTCAATGGCTTATGTACATATATATTGCTCGGATCTTGAGGCAGGGCTTTTAGACTTCCTTCTTTTCTCTCTACGTATCTGTTGCACTTTAAAGTTATCGTACTTCTAAGCTTCCGATTTAACCTATCTGCCTGTTACCTACTTTGTTATGACTTCTCCAAGATTTTTGAGTATACCTTTGAGAAGGATGGGAGTTTTAAAATACATCTACCATCAGGGACAAAATCTTCACAGGGTGTCGTTCTTTTTTCGACGTAATCAGGATCTCCGCACCGCTTTGGTCTATTGAGGTTGGGATTTTTCTTTAAGTTTGATTCCGGGAGCCATTCTTCCTAAAGGATAGAATTAAGGCCTGGCTATCCTTCCTTCACCATGCTATTGGTGGAAATTCAAATGGAAGCTCCTCTAGTGTGCTATATTACCTCATCATCTGATTGCCTGATTGCAGCACCACTTAAAGGATTAAGGATGCCAAAACGTGGTTAGTGATATATCCAACATTGGTAGAAATAAATGGGTATATATACCTCATAAGAATCTGCCCATGATATTCCGTGGCTGACCAGAGTCCTTTTGCTGTCATGGGAATCTTAAAATTCCAGTCTAATTGATGGTAAGGTTTTCTTCAGGAAAATACCTTGATGATGTCTTTGGCATCAATAGTGGAGGCTGATTTATTTCATAGAAAATTTGTGGTTTTCAAAAGTTGAAAGGTGATACTAAGTGTTCAAATGTAAGTGCTTCGGCTCTGCTCCGTATGAGCGAGCTGGGAAAAATTGGTGTTCAAATGTGGAGTAAAAGATAGGATGATATTGAATGAAAACAGAGTTTTATCTAAGATCATTCATGAAGAACAAAAAAAGTAGGTTTAGAAAGCCAAACTCTGAAGCACTGAGTTTAATAATAACACTGCTCTTAAGTGATTTCATAAACCATCCAGGGGGGCTGGGATTACACATAACATATCCCCGAGTGGTAAGAACATCATGAAATGGATTCCCTTAGGGCAGGCATTCCCCTCAATCTAGCCGAATATGTCAAACTCATATCTATACCCTTATTATTTGAAAAAGTAAAACAATTAGTTTTGAATTAAAGAAGGAGGCTTTATTATAAGATACATTGTACACAGATCCATTTCCGTACATCAGTGTCTAAAAATATTCTTTGAATATTTGGTGTCCTAAGATAACAATAAACACTTGTTCATTTCTTAAATTTATCTTATTCTTTATTTATGAAGGTATTATATATGGAATAACAAATTTTCAAATTTACCATTCAGACCGCGTGCAAAAGCTTGTCCACTTCTGCTCGTAAACAAGTCACATATTTATTAAAAATTCTAAACACACAATGTGCAATCAAAATGTAATAAACATGAATTTAAACACTTGCACTTTCTTAAAGAAAGGCACGCACTCTTAAGAAGATGATTAAATGGACAATCACATCTACAAAAACTAAAACAATAAGAAAAAAATTATTTTTATTTTTTTGCTGACTTAATGGAACTACAACAAGAGCAAAACTTTTTTTAAATTTATGACTCTCGAAACAGTCATCAGCCAAACATTCATTCATCCATTAGTTCAATTGTCTGCATGACTCTGATGATGGAAGTAAATGCTAGAAGAAACTTATAGTGTTTCGTCATCTTCATCCTCATTATTATTTACTACAACAAAAGGTAAGAGGAACCAAATGGGTGCCAGACAGTAGCAAAAGCATCTTTAAGAATGATTTTGTGGCTGTAAATTGTTTTGTATATTTGTGGTGCTTTTGTATCTATTTGTAGTGATGAATAGAGTTGAGCCAGAGATTGAAAACTATATTGAATTATTTAACCCAACAGGAAATGAGAGTAATTTTCTATTATTCTTACAATGTACTTAGTCAGGCGTTGCATGCAACATCATACCCCATACACACACACACACAGGCAAGTTATCGCATACATTTGTGTAAATCTTTGGAAAACAAATCATTGTTAAGAAAATTACATCCATTTTATAGTTCTTTGTCTTATTAAAATCTCATTACATTTTATATATTTATTATTTAATTTTATAGTTACACTCTAACAACTTACAATCTGTACATAAGTATGTGTTTATGAATAGAAATAACTCTTTTGAATGTTTTGCCCCCATAGAATAAGGAGGTGAGATTAGTCTAAGTATGTGTAATGTAATGTGTAAGTTTATAAATACAACTTCTTGAAGTGCATGTAGAAAAATTCTACTTAGGGTGAAGCAAGATTTTGAAAATTAATTTCATTTTTAAATGAGGTCAATCGAAGCTATACGTATTTATGTAGTAGTTGCGTTGTGTTCAAGCATAAGTAATTAGTAACAGGCGTTAAGGGTTTTACGTGGTAACTGCCGGTAGGCAATAACCCACGGTGCTCTCAACACTGGTGAATACAAAACGTCCACCAACGCGCCCAGAAGGGCCTACCAAACCAGCCAGGTTATGACTCTGTGTAGCCACAACAGACCCCTTGGTGAGGAGTGGGGCTATCTAAACCCGATTTGCGTTTCTAGTTTTGATCTCGCTTCTTCATCATCAAACAGATCCGCGCCGACACGACACCTCTCCACACACTTGTGAAACAGCACCCAGCTTTAAGCAAGAAAGATTATGATTTTCAGGCGCACCCAACACGAATGCAACCCCCAGCTCTGTTAAAAGGATCCATTATTTCACTCTTTCCAATAAGGATCATATATCCGACATCATCAATGCTTCATAATCTTCTGACCGCCAGTCAGGACCGAGTCACGACCATGCTTCGAAGTGCCAATGCCGGCCTTCTCATTTATTTGCTACTACTTTGACGGGATCTTATTTCAGATCCTAGAGTCCCAGCCCAGTGGCTGGTTTCTCTATTCACCTACTTCCAAACACACTTACACCTTTTCAGCTAATAGCCTACTTCCACAGTTGCTCATGTGCCTGGGTAGACCCACCAAAACCTTAAGTGCATATAAGACCGCTTACGCGGTCACTCTGGGGCCCGTATAGAACGGACCCCAGTATATCAACTTTCGTTCTACAGTTGCCCCACTTGGGAATAACCACAGCCACTCCGTGAACTCTCGCAGGAGACCTCACCATCAATCAGATCATGCACTGGGTAGCACATGGGGCCAACTGATTCCCGTGGTACCAGATAGGACTCTGGTCAGCCTCGGAAATCTACATGCACTTCATTCCTACCAATTTCTAATTTACACAGTTAAGGTATTGGTACCCTTTTAAACCCTGTATTGCTGTGCCACTAGACGGTTATGTACATGGCAAAGCGCAATAAGGACAACCTGCCTCAAGCCAGACCAGTGAATTACTGATCACTCCTTTGCCAAAGAAAGATTGTTTTCTTCTTAGCCATGTCTGTTAGCCTTTCGGCAATTATTCCGAATGTTGCCTGGTTGATACCACTAGGAGGTAGACTTAGGCACTTATGTTCAAACACTTAACAACCAGTAATTAGTAACAATAAAAATGTTGTTTTACTTTGTTGATTTAATACCCTCCACCTCAATCTGGGATAACAGAGTCAAATTGCTTGTTTGTATAAAAGGCCAGGGAAATTCAAGTGATTATAGTTATGTATAAACGTCAAATCTGTCTTTGATACCCAACTCACACACTACCCTTGTAAGAATTTGGTGTCTTTTTTAAACAAAAACGAGACCCTGCCCACCAGTCTTAGGTAAGCAAATCCCATTGCACTTTGACAGTCTGGCCGTTTGGAATGAGGATTTATTTTTTGGCTAAGGCACGACTCAGTCTGTGCAAAACTGCTCAGTGGTCTGCTACCGTTTAGTGAGTGATGGGAGTCGTGGCAATAGAAGAAGTGAAAAAAGACGAAAATAATGGGAGTAACTGGCGAGACCTGGTATTTTTCTTCGGCTGAAATACATTATATTAAGTAGTGTAAACGATTACAAGGAAAATGCGGGAGACCTTATATTCAACTACAACTAAAAAAAGAGCTAATAGTGAAAACTTGCAGTGGTAACTGCTGCGTCATCGTTGGTAGGTGTGCTAGTGGGTTTCCTTTTTAATTGCCTTTGGAATTATTGTACTCTTCACACACTTGGTTTCAGCAGGATGAGGGACTTCAAACACAGCCAGAGATTCGATGAATTTGCTATAAGAAAATTTAGCCCAAAACTGAACAGTCGCTTTGGGAACCTCCCATGGCCAACGAGGTCGCCCAATCTATCTCTCATGGATTTTTTTTATGGGGCTACCTCAAAGAGAGGGTTTATAATAACAATCCTTAATCTCTTGTGGCTTAAAAAGAAAATATTCGTCCAGAAATCAACTCAATTAAACCAAGTATACTGCTGTGTGTTGCGCAGAATACAAGGCTCCGTTTTGAACAGTGTGTTCACCCCTACGGTAGACATCTGGATGCCATACTCTTTAAAAAATAGAATTCGCATTTTCATTCTATCTTACACTGCCCTAAATAAAACTCTGTATCAATTATAAGGTTTTTTTAATTTTGAAAATATAAGTCTGCCACCAGAGACCCTGTATAAATTAAATAAACATAACATCTATACGTATGTATAGTTATTCATGACACTAAGCACAATATGTACCAACAAATTCTTATTTACTTCGATTCAAGTACACAAAACAACACAAAAATTACAAAACAAAACAATTCAAATCAATTTGTAAAATTTATTAAATACAAAATAACAGCAACTACAACACAACCAGCTGCACCATAGATGACAAGAGTGTCAACAATAACAACAACAAATAAAGCAATAATAAAATCAAGCTCCAACTAACAGAAATAAAATGGTCAAGTAATTTACTCCCCATTTATTCTCATCATTTTCATTGTCGTCATTAAAACATCATCTTGAAACAGCAGCCAGCAGAGGTGCCGAATTATCATCGCTACCACTACATCACTTACATTATTACAATAAATGTGGTTGCTGTATCCCCGTACGTCATTACCGTCATCATATCACAACATAAAAACTATATTTTATTGACCAACCAATGGCAGGGGGAAGTGAACAATTAGTTTTAAACAACACGGGTTTTCTATACCGACCGGTTAACACATAGACAAAGTGATTTGTCTGAATTTGTAACTGCTGTGCGGGATTTGAAACGCGGTGGTTTTTTGTTAATTTTATGTGTTTTACAGAAAACCTAATTTTGTTAAGTCACTGGCTGACTGGAATCTATAGCTTAGAACAAATTTTGAATTTTGCTTTAAAATGCTTTCATTTGCAGGTTTTTGGAAATTTAAGAAGGAAACCATAGCAGAGATGAAAAAGTAAATATACCGAGAGTTAAAACAACCCATTTGTATGCAATTTACCACCAAATTCAATTGGCTAAACTATTTTAAATTTTAAAAAAGAGGTCAACTATTTTAATCATTGAATCAGAGCAGTGTTGAAATGCGGCCAAACGCTGTAAATGTCACATGTCCAGTTAAATACCTAATGCAGAGCTGGAAATTAAAGTATTCTTTGGATATTTTTAAATGAGACTTAAAAAAAAGTGTCTAAATAGGAAATATTTTTAGTATTTATTAATTCAATTATTCCATTCTGCTTAAAAGTAAAAGACTTTAACTAAAAACTAAAAAAAAATAAATCCGGTCAAGCCCGACCTCATAATTCTTTATATTAAATTCCAGGATATGATAAAATATACGCAGGTTAAGGAGATTTTCGGTAGTGGGTCCCCTGGTAAAATATGAAGCGATTATTATGAATCTCAGTACGACAGTTAAAGTTATCAGGTCTCACACATTAATAATATATCGCGGAGAAAAAGTTTTATATATGTGGGTTATTGCCCAAATGTTTTTTGCAGAAGGAAATTTACATGGGGGACATGAAAAATTATGGCCGACCATTACCAGTTGCAAAAAACTTTGTCTTTACCAAATAGTTTTATTTTAATTAAATTGAAATTAATATTAAAAAATTTGACCTGTACTTTGATTAAGAGAAAACATTACACCCCGGCCGAAAGACGGGCGGACGGAGATGTTTTAACCGACTGAGGAAGTAATTGTGAGTTGATTGGTCTAGCTGAACGTGGATTCTAGACCGATATTTCTTGGGCGTTACCGACATCTGAACAAGCGCATAGTAGGTATAATAGTGACAGAACGTTTATTAAAATCGGCAGATTTGACAAGGAATGAATAAATATTTTTATTAAGAAATTGAATTTTCCGATAATATATATAATTATGACAACTGCCAGCCAAATGACGCTCTAACGGAATAACGCTTATTACATTTCATTCTTTTGCATGTCTGTCCTGTCTGCCTATTAAAACTTATAAAAATGAATGGTTTTTTGTTTTTGTTATTGCTTTTATGATAACAAATCGCTTCTTTATTCCATAAAATATTTAGAAATGCATTTTATTTTGAATTAAGTTTTAATTTATAAAATCTAGATTTTTATTTATTGCGGTAATAGTTCGGTCTGTAAATCAAAAACAAAAATCATGTTTAATAATTTTATAAATTAACCAAATTTAAAAAAGTGAAAAGAAATAGACAAATAGATTAAACAAATGATTTTGCCCGTGTTTAAAATGACAATTAAAAATAAAAATTATGATCTCTGCTATTCAAACTATTTTTAATGAACAGAATTAACTAGTAAATTTGTTTTAATGCAAAGGCTTAAGTTGTGGCAAAATTTATATTCTTTACACTGGCCTTTTCGTTTAACCAATCATCTGATCCATCCAGGTTGCTTTCAAAAGGTACAAAATTTTTTTCCATTATACTAGAAGCGCAAATTTTTTTTCTTATGACATTGCTATATTGGCTTCAGTTCGTATAAATTTTTTTGCGTCAACAATAATTTGTTTAATTTCAATTCTCGGCTATTTTTTGTGTGTATTAACTAACTTGAAAAAATTAGAAAAATAAAAATTTTAAATTTAAATTGAAATATATGGTGTCCGCCAGCAGTGTAAACTATTTTGTTTTGCCGCCATTTTGGTAAACATTAATCTTGACAGTTCATATATGGCAGTAGTGAAGTAGAGACGTGGCAAACTCATTATGGAAATATATTCGGTAAACCAACGTATTTTAATGGTTAAAACAGTTTATCAAATTCAATCATCATTTTAGTGAAAAATCATAATGAGTGACAAGCCACATTTTCATTTGAATGGATATATACATATATCTGTGAATAAGCAGAATAGTTGGTCCTTGGCAATGGAAAACCTCAAATTATTCCTCACCTTTGCATCTATTAAAAGTGATAGTATGGTGTGCAATTTTTTTTTTTAGGAGGAATCATTTGACCTTACTTTTTTGAAACTAAAAAGGGGGTAACGGTAACTGTCAATGGGGAGCGATATCGAGATAAGATTGAAAGCTTTTGAATGTCACAGCTGCATGCTTTTGGATTAATTAGCCTGTGGTATTAACAAAACGGTGCCACATCGCATACAGCCAGGAACACAATGGAATCACTGCAAGTTATTTCAAAAAAATGGTGATGTTAATTGGCCTCCACGGTCACCTGTTTTGACTGCTCCGGAAATCTTTTTAAAGATCCATTCTTTTTCATTTTTTTAAAAATTATAAACAAACAAAGTAGTAAACCTTGACGGCGGGCATCCTTTTTTTATATTTTTATCTATATCCCCCCTTTTTTTTTGGGCTATTACAATTAGAATATAGTTAAACCTAAAGACTAAAAATAACAAAGCAAAACTAATTTACATGGGGTTTCAAACTACTTAAAACAAAATAAAAATTTGAAATTATCCAACAGGAACGATATAACGTCCTTGAAAAGATGAATAACCAAACGAAAAATAAATATTTGTCTTAAAATAGACAAGTAAAATAAACATATTCGTATAACTTCTATAAAAATAATAATTTCTGCCTTCTATGCGCTTCTCAAAATTTTAAATGCCTTTTTCAGATTTGAAATGAGATAAAACTTTACATTCGCCGGCTAAAAAAAAGCAAATAGTTCATTTCTTTTCACTCCTACGACAGATAATACCTACCTACCGTAATTGTTGCTTTTCAAGCTAGATTTCCCAATGGCTTCCTAGAACGGAACTTCGACCAAGAATTCACTGTGATTATCCACACTCACTTCTCTTTCAAGTTTTCCTTCTTTTAATTGACTTTTCACTTTCTAATTTTCTTTTTGCTTCACAACACAATTTAAATACTTAATTTCCCAATTGAAAATTACACCGCTTTATATTCTCCTAAAATTTAATCTCGGCCTATTAACCAAATAAAAAAATGAAAGAAAATAAAAAATTAAAAAAACACAAAAGTATAGTTGCAACCAGTGCGAAAAAATAACCCAACAAAAAACGTAACAAAATACACATAAATCGTCCCTGAGACAATAACTTAATTGACTTCGAAAAACACCACATAAATATATACAAAATATTATCTTATTTTTTCCTTTTTTTTTTTGGCCGCCACACGAATAACAATTGTATAACGATAATCTGTTATCCGCTGTAATTATGGTTTTATATCTCTTGCCAATACTCAAGTACCACTTGGAGGAAAAATTGCGAAAGAAATGGTTCTCTGATGTCACCTGACAGCTGATTGAGCAGAGAAATCGAATTAAAGAGAGCATTAATTCCACAAGAACTAGACGTTTAAAGTAAAACTTTGTTTGAATTCTATGCAGTGGATCATAGCGTTAAACCCAAAGCTGGTCAAGACAAACAAAAATGAACTAACGAATTAGAGTCTTGGACAGGATTTAAAAAAAAAAATACTAGCCGCTAACCCACATCAAGGATCATGCATCTCACTTTAAAAAAAAACATATATATTATTTGCCTGTGCCAATATCAGATATACTGCCGACACAATAAAATCATTAAAGAAAAATAAAGCACCTGGTAGAGATAGAATACCAGCAGGGTTATTGCAAGCTAAGCCAATTTGAAGTGCAGATAGTCTCATCCAATATGTGTAGGAAACCGAAGACGTACCAGATGACCTTAAAAAATGAATAATTAAAAAAATACCGAAAAATTTAGATCTTACAGATCAAAACGATTGGCGGGGAATAGCACTGCTTAGCATGGTAAATAAAATAATAGCGAACATGCTTACAAAACGAATAGCTGTTGAGTTATCATCTATAATAAGAAACCAACAAGGTTAAAAAGTGCATAAGTCCTGTGTCGGCTACGTCAACAGTAGTCAGAAGAATGGCGAACATCTCCGTATTTATGCTTTGTGGACCTTCGAAAAAGCCTTTGACTGACTTCTTCCCCATGCAATCTGGCAGACACTAAGGTGTAGCGTAGTCCATGAGAAGATTATATGATTAATACAATGCTTTTATTTCAGCAGAAGGATCCAGTTCGGAGTATTAGTAAGACAGTTGTGCGTGCCCACACATTTTGCTGTTTAGTCTTGTCTTTAATGAAGTCAGGACGCGAGCTATGCACGATGACAAAGGTATAACCTGGGGACTACGGTTACGCATACCCACAAAGGCGGGTCAGAGAAGCTTCGTCAACTTTGTGACACTGTCAGGCTTGTTGGTTTTAGAACTGTCTTTGCAAAAACAAAAACGTTCGATATAAGTGGTCTATATTAGTGGTACTAATGGGCTTCCTAGTATTGTTGATGTCGACGTAACAGAAAACGTGGATACGTTCTGTTACCTTGGCAGTATTATCACGAGCAGTGTCTGTAGCAGTACAGACATCTCAAATCGTATTCTAAAAGCCAAACAGGCCTTTGGACGTATGTTTGGAAATTCGGAAATTTTCCAGCTTATCCAGGTGCCCCAAAGTTAACATTGGCCGCTGCTGCGTCCAATCAATAATGCTGTTTGGATGTGAATCGTGGAACGCTGTAGCTCAGGATATCAAAGAGCTTTAAGTTTTCTCAAATCGATATTTGCGGTAAAAACTACATGCTTTTTGGCCGCAAACTATATAAAACCAAAAGCTCTGAAAAATAACGAACCAAAAAAATTTCAAAGGAGTCCTTAGGACGATATTACACGTATGACTATTGACTCGAACCCACAAGGCACTTGATGAATGAGGGGCGAAGACAAAAAACCACATTAGTTGGAAAAACTGGCAGAACATAGAGAGAAGTGAAAGCAATTGCATCAAATCGGATGGAATGGAGAAATTTAATTGTGTCCCTTTGCCTTAATTGTGGCGAAATGTTTGAGAGATTAAGGTTAAAAAAAATCTTTAAAGGATAACTACTTTTATACGCTTTGTTGGTGTTGTTGCATAAAAAGTTAAAAAAAAATTTTAAGTTCAGTTTTTTTTTCTGGCATTTTAAATTCTTAGTGATTTCTCAACATGTGGCAATGCATGTAAGTGTTACATTCTTGATGAAAATTGGTGAAAATAGGATAAATTATTAATCTGATATTTTCTTAATTTAACACTGGGAAATAAAACCTAAAACGTATCGTATTGAGAAAAAACCAAAACAGGTACTTTTTCCAATTTTCGGACCATCGGTAACACACGTATTAAAATAATTTTAGTACTTTTTAAACTTTTAGCTCAAAAGAGGTAACAACTTTATCCAACTTGAATTCGATATTGCCCATATCGAAAGCGAAATAGGTGAACAAAATTACATTTTCCACGAGTTTGGTACTTGTTGCCAGCTTTTATATTATATGTACAAAAATATTTAATAAAGGGCTACTAAATATATTACATTAGGGACAATTGACCCATATAGATATCGGAAGTCAACTAAGTGGAAACAAGTACTTTTATACATTCTAAGTACTTTTTGAATTTTCTAAATTATAAGTGTACATACACTTTATATTAAGTCAAAAGTGGAAAAAAGTACTTTTTAACTTTTTTGGTACTTTAATGATTGCTTTCAGAGGTCAGAAGTGAACTTAATTGACAAAAGAAATTTTTTTCACATTACGAGCTTAGAAATAATAAATAGATTCACATTATGGTCCAAAGTCAACCACTAGACAGACAAAAGGTAAATTTTATTTACTTATGGGACCTTTTAGATTGTTGTCTTATGTAACTTACCATAACGCCATACCCATAACCGTTGCCTTAACAACCAAAACGCAATTGGTTTCTATGGTTATGGTTATGGCGTAATGGTAAGTCACATATAATTAAATACAGTGTTGCCCATAAGTTTGATTCGAACAGCTGTTTACTGTGGTATGGTTAAGTCACGTATAAATGAACCTTTAAAAATAACATTTTAATCTACATAAGAAAAAATAAAACAACATAAAATCCCATAAAGGAAGTGCTAACAGAACCCTACAGAAACAAAAGTTGTAGAAGAAATAACAAAAAAAAAAAAAAAAGAAAAAGTTAGAAGGAAAAAATACCCTAAGGGGCATAAATGTTTCCATATAACGTGGGAATTCTTAGAGTTAAAGCTTATACAGAATGCAAAAAGATAAAAATAAATAAAAAGAAGACCAGAACCAGAATTTAGAATAAAATAAAAACAAGAAACATAAAGATGAAGAACAAAATTCCTTTTACTTAGAAGATATTTCTATGCATGTACGAGTATTATATTTTCGTTTTCTTAAGTTTAAACTTTTTAAAAGAATTCTTGCTGCATCAACATACATAAATTCAAACAAACTCAACAAAAAGTTTAACCGGTACGTGAATGTGCATAATAGTTGTCTACGACATTAACATAAACAGCAACAGCAAGATCAGCAATAAAAGTTAAAAAAAAAAATATTAAACTCAACTAAAAAGTTATAAAATCCATAACTAACTTAAGAGGACCGCGCAGAAAGGAAAAAGGTATAACCGAACAACTGAATTCAAAACAAAAAAATTTCATATTTAAAACTAAAGGCAAATGTCCACATAAAAATGCGTTCTGGTATTTAGCTTTACAGAATCAGTTGATGTGACCGTCTGTCTAAACCCAACAAACAAATCTTTGTAAAAATCATTAAAGTGTCCTTTTTATCAGTTTTTTTAAATGTTACTGTGTTATAAAAAAATTTTAAAGGTGCAATAAATGCAATAATTATCAAAAGAAAAACTCTTTGTTAAACCGACAGCAATTGCAGTACTTGTTAAGCTTTTGCTGCTCATTATTGGCAAAAGTTTTGCCAGTTGGTTTTGTGTCAAACTTGGAATTTTCATGTAAAGCAACGTTCCGCATGAATGCCAAGATATTTTGCTACAAAAAGTTGGGCAGCTAGTTAAATCACGTTAATCATAATTGGTTTTTTTTTATTGCGTTCAAGCAGCATTTTGAACATGTGAAATCATCTTCAAGGATTGCTGCTTATATACAGGGTGTCCGCCGGCTAGGTATGCTATTTTGTTTTGACGCCATTTTGAGAAACATTAGTTTTGACAGTTGTGAAGTAGAGACATGGCAAATTTATTATGGAAAATATTCGATACAACAACGGTCTTTAATGGGTAAAACATTTTATCAAAATCAATCGTCGATTTTTATGAAAAAATCATAATGAGTGACGAGGCACATTTTCATTTGAATCGATATGTGAATAAACAGAATGATCGGTTCCGGGCAATGGAAACCCCTCAAATTACTCGTCGGTTGCCTTCGCATCCATTAAAAGTGACGGTCTGGTGTGCAATTTGGTGAGGAGAAATCATTGGAATTCCTGCGTGACCTTTTCGCAGGCTTCCAGGGTCTTCTGATTTGACTGCTTCGGACTTCTTTTTGTGGGGATATCTGTAAAGCAAGTTTTATGCAAACAAATCAGAAACGGTGGAGCAACTCAAACAAAAAATATTTGTGATAAAATTAATGAAATGTAAGAACTTAATGTAAAATGTCTTAAAAAGGGCTCGCATTTGTGAGGCTAACAGAGGCAGACATTTGTTTGATATTGTATTTCATACATATTTGCCGACATTAGATAAAACATTTATCATTATAAGATCCATTTTATATCATTTAATCAAAAATTATAAACAAACAAAATAGTATACCTTGTCGGTGGACACCCTGTAGAATACAATGATTCTGCAAGCTCTTGATGAATTTGACAACAATCTGTCTATCCCTGCTTCTAACTATTGGTCTCTAAACTTTTTTTTTTACTGGTTTTAATGATATTTGGCTTTCGTGTCAAAAATATCACATTATGAATCCCTAGCACTTTAGCACCGATTAAACACATTCACTATTAACAATAAGTTGGTCTATTTCAGTATCACTTTTTTCACATTAGAAGAAGTAAACCAAAACTTCTGCAGACAAAGCTTTGGTGGCAGAATCCGCCACAAAAAAAATTAAAATAAAAATCCTTAATAAATAACAATTGTGCGCCTTTCAAAAAGTCATACAGAAGACAGAATACAGGATTAAAAGTACTCATAATCTGTATAAAGAAAGATTAAGTTAAACAACCAAAATAAATTTTCGATATAGCAATCATTTTTGGTTTAAAAAAAAAGTTGTTTGTTGGGTTATCAAAAAAATTGGTTCTCCTAACTGACTTCTCCTCTTTACTAAAGACATTTAATAAAATATAATTTTCAACAAAACTGATAAGAAGCAACACACACACAATTAGATAGAAAACGAAACAAGCCTAAGCTCCATCATAAACGTGCAGATAAAAGTCGAAAAAAAAATTAATTAAGTTCTTAAAATAATCAGCAAATTAATTAATATATTAATTGAAAAAATTATTTTTTTTTTAAATAAAATCGTGTTTGCATTCCTTGGCACCGAAACCAATTGATCTCAGTGCAGGATTTTTGAAAAATAGTTTTTTAAACTTTTTAGTTTAACGGATATAAGATTTATGTAGACATACGTTTGTAGATAAATGTAAAGTATCCTCTTTTAAAAATTATTGTGTCTTAGTTTTTCCTTTTTTCTATTCTAAGTATGTTTCAATTTGTCATAAAATATTTATGGGAAATTTCTGTTAAATTAAATTTTTTGCTAAACGTTTGATGAGGTTTTTGCTTTATCAATAGTTTTTTTTAATAAATATAAGTCAAAAGCAATAGACAATTAGTTTATAACATTAAACCAAAAATCAACAATTAATTTTTATCACTTTTTTTTATCGAAGAAGACACTCCTAAAGCAATTATATTGTTTGGCACAGAATAAAAAATAGTCACAATTAAATTTATGTGCTGTTTTTGGAAGCCGAGTAGTGATCGTCTTGGGACAAATTTTATGTATTTTGTAATTGTAAATAAAAACAAAATACACATAAATCCTCCAAAGGCGATTACTACTCGACTTCCAAAAACAGCACAATAATACAAAGAGTTACATTAGTTCGAAAAAATATTAAAAAAGGAGTGCCTTCATTTTTTTTGCAATTGCTTTGAAGCGTTTATAAATCTTTAGGACGTTTTTCCTTACTTTTGCCAGAAATGCACTAAAGCCAGTTTTACTTAAACTAAGAAAATATGGCAACTTTGTCTAAACTTGCATATTAGTATTGGCTTGTCCATTATGCCTCATAAAAATTCGTTTTAAGCAAAAATCTCACATCTTATTTAAGGTTCAACTGCCCTGCGTTAATGTTGCATGTCATCATTATAAACATAATGGAAGTGTGTAAGAAATTAAATGATTTAATTTCAAAGTATTGGTTTACTAAAGGGTTTTTTTTTAATTTTTGTTTCTTTTACTCCTCCATTAGCCTTTGGTTTTTTTTTGTTTTGCTCATGGATTATTTTTTTATCAGGACTTTTACAGATTTGTTTTTGCATAAGAAAGAATTTGAGTCTGTATGGTAAACTGGCCATGAGTAAGTTTACAGACATTTTGACGTCAAAATGAAATGTGCAATCAACCAAATTGATTAATTCTTTTTTATTTTTTTGAGTTATATTTACAGTCGTGTGGTCTACATTTAATATATGAGTAGTCAATCATTTATGCCATGAAAGTCTTTTCTTAAGATAAAGTGTTTATTTTGTGGAGCATACATCTAGGGGAGATGCTTCTTACTAAATTTGCGGTTGAATTTTTGAGCAGAAATGAAACATATTAAGAGAAAGGTTTGGTAAATTAAAAAAATTTAATTTTCTTTTAGAAACTCAAAGACAAATAATTTTGTAAAAGTTTAAAATTAACAAAAATGCGTAACCAATCAAATATGGTCACCCAAAATGTAGAACCACCTATAATATCAATTTGATGTATTGTATTACATATAAAAGTACAACAAATTTTAATATTCTACTGTCAAAAATAACCCAGTTTTAACCAATATATTAAATATGTATAAGACTTTCAACTTAAATGCCATCATGACGTTTTAGTGGCAAACCACGAACAATGCTTGGTCATCCAACCACATTAGACAAAAATATATACCTTGATGTAAAATAAGAAATTGTGCTGTAATTTATCTAGAGCAACAAGAATATTAAATTTAAAACAAAAATTGATCTTTAGCAGATTATTTTTCGTGGAGATATTTGAGTCTCTCGTGTATAGGGCCAACCAGCAATATTTTTCTCCCATAAAAAGAAATATTATAGCTGCTACTGCTAAAATATCGGCCAAAAGTTCTAGAAAAGATTGACATGCTAAACCTGCAGTCGACGAATAGACAATGGCCAACATTTACTATAGTTTTTAGCGAGTAAATGATTTAATAAATATTTTAATCAATATTAAACATTTTCTAAAATTTTTTTTAGAACGAAATTGGTTAAAATATCAACCGTCGCCACCAATTAAGTTGCAGGGATATAATGGAACTTTTAGGATTTTTTAACGCCTAAAAATAAAAGCCTGAGACCTCCTTCAGTTTAATTGATCGAATTTTTCCACCCCAGGGTCAGGAGGTCCCCACATTCTCGTGGAGACTCTGCAATAATATTATTAACCCAGACCTACGTAGGTATATTTTTAACTGCAAAGTCCTTACTGCTGCTATAGAACTTAAATGAAGGCAAAATGTCTATTGAATTTTTTTTTCTTTCGTGCTTCGCTAACTCGACATCCTCCTATTTTTTATCAGTTTCCCCAAACCCACACTATGTGCCGATAGCAGCAATAAGTTTCTTGCTAGCCTGGATGACCAAGGAGCATGTAAGAATTGCAAAAGACGGCTTGGTTGCCTTTTGATTAGAAACAAACATGTTTGCCTAAGCTTTTTAAGCGGCGAACTTTGCTGCCAGAACCTCTGCATATTACTGCAGTTTTCCCGTTGCCCTAACTCGAGCTGCATACCTCCTTGCAATGCCCTCTGTGGCTATATTAATTGGTTTTAAATCCAAAAATATATCAGTGAAGCCATAGGGGTGCCACATTATGCGTCAGTTTTACATAGTTCCACAAGCCTCTGCATACTTTCTAGTATGGTCTTTCCTACAAGTACCCCACAATGTTAAATAGGTCAACCCACTGTAATGTTAATTCAATGCGTAAGACTTTTCATAGGAACTCATATTTTGCTAACCATGTATATGGTGCATTGGCCTTTTCTTCGATCCTCTTCTCCGCATTGAGCCTCCAAGACAAATGATTGTTCAGTTGGTACTTTTTGTGTTCTTTTAGTACCATATTGATGTCATTCGATTTTGGTATTTAGTTTTAATCCTCCCTGTGCTGAGGGCCAAGTCCGTCTTTTTAAAATATGAGAGTGTGGCCTCCGTTGCTGAGCAGAGTGCGCCTTAAAACTTTCGCGTGATAGTTACTGCTACAGCAACCCCATACACGGTAATCTTATCTGCTTCGTTCCTGAGTCCAATGAGAAATCTGTTGAAAACGTGCATAAAAGTACTGCTCCTTGAGAAGTTCCTCGTATATTCTCTTCTTCTATCCTTATTATTCTGCACTTCAGAGAAGAAGATGCCCAGTTTGCGACCGGAGTTTATGTTCTCGCTCGTGCTATGTTTTAAAATATTGAGATATTCACACATCATGGTTAAAAATATCTGAATTATAAAGGAAAATTTCTGCTACGAATTCACCTTTTGAACTGGGAGACGACAGTATAAACTTACACGAAGGGAATGCATGCTGGTTGCTTAAGGGTAGACCAGGGTCTTGATATGAAGTCATTAATTCTTTCTAAGCTTTTTGAATGAATGATGGTAAACTGATGAGCTTTTAATCCTTTGAGTACAAACTTATTTTTCATGTTTAAAAATACAATACCTGGTGCTTTCCATGACTGTCATATAGCTCAGTCACAAAATATTCCCTAAAGATCAAAACCAGCCAAAGAATAATTCGGCTCTTATCGCATTGCAGTTTCTCTTCGGGGCCCGGGTGGTTAATTTGGTTGGAACGAGTCAACTGGCTATTCAATTATGCACTCCTCATTACGAATATATCTGACTGGATCGAAGCATTTTTACAACACTCAAAGTTCTTTCGCTGCTCTTCGCCTGCTTTCCACAAAGTTATTGACTCTACCTTTTAGGATAGGCCTTTAACCGGAAATTATGTTATTTCCACAAACATCTTATGTTTGTCGATATAAGACCCAGGTAAGATTGGGAATAACATGCCACTACGGATATATGACAAAAAAGGTGCAGCGCATTAAGGTTCGTTGTTTCGGTGGGCGAGAGAGAGATAGAGAGAAAGGCTAGAAAAGTTCGATAGTCGGAGCATAATTTAAATTGTTGGCAGTTGCAGACTCTTCATAATGCCTTTTCATCAGCCGGAGCTAAATTTGGTGCAAGTAATTTAAAATTGATTTTTTATGGGGATATTTTAAATATTTTTCTAGCATTTGTGAACTCGACTTTGGGTTGATATTAAGCCTTTAAACTTTTTTTGGTAATAAAATTTCTTAAACTTCAAATTTCCTTCTAGCCATGCGTGTTTGCGAGTTTTTTTGAATCAAAATGATGTCTAAAAAATAATCTATTTTTAAAAAGTATAATTGAAGCATGTGATGGCCTTGGTGAGGCCAAGTTAGGTCAGGTTAGTTTAAGTTAAGTTTGGAGGAAACGACGGCTGCGTAATAATATAAGAGCAAGGTGCAACCCTCTGGGGTTTATTACTTTGGACCGCTTTTATTGATGAGGGATGATAGACTATATGGCTAGTGTAAGCCACACCCGATAGAATGTCCTGCCTTTGTCTGCTTGCCGAAGCTGGATATTGTTAAGCGCCTAGAAAAGCACAAAATGTACTTGGAATATCTCAAAAATGTTTTGGTTTAGTTGTCCTAGTTATTTCAAACATAGGTTTGGTAACATATCTCCAGTGCCATCGTCAGTGTGTCAGCAATGTAGACTTCGTTAATTTACATTATAACGCGAATTACTTCAAAATGAAATTTTTTGCAGACACTTATTTATGCACTTGATATAAATTTTTAAGTAAGACATATTGAGAGGTTTTCATTCCGTTGCTTTTATATAATTGTGGAGGAACTTAAGGAAACATTGAGTTTCATTTGGGCCACCTTCTAATCTGAGTTCCCACATATTGCATCAAGAACAAATAATCAAGGATTTTTTATATTTTCTACTTCAGATACATATGACTTCAATTTTTTGTCTAATTAGTTAAGTTTATTAAAATTATGGTCTTTGTTTTTATCATATAATAAATTTTAGGTTTTGAAATATTGTTCTACACACAAAAAATAATCCAAGTACAATTTATTTAGAATGATTTTCTAGCTTTTAGCCACATTAAGCCAAAAAAGAATTGATTTAAGTTTAATCCCGTCTTGATGTAGACTTGAAGAGACTAATTATTCCAAAAATAATAAAAATTTTTGATTAAAGAAGCCTTATTAAATAGTTTTATACTTTATTTTATATATATTTAATATTAATAATTTTTTCCTGCACTTGCCCTAGTTGGGTGGGATTTGAACCTGGGACTTTCCGAACTTCAACAAAAGTGCGATACCATTTATGCTACCGAGACACTTTTTTAATGAAAAAATACATACAAAAATAAGAAGTTTTTTCTGCTTGATTTTTTGAATTAGTCCGAATAGACTTGATTTAACGAAACCTAAATACGAATTGTACTCAAAAATTTCAAGTTCGATTTTGGATAAATTCAAGAAAACAGTCATTGATATTAGAATATGTTTTTTCTCTCTGTGTAAGAAATAAAATAAATTAGAGAAAATTAAAACTTTTTATCTACAACTTTGTGCTCGAGAAAACTAACAGATATCCCTGTGTCAGTGCCTGCATGTTGCATTCATTCTAAGCAAAACTTTTATCTTTCAATACTTTTAAGTTTTTCAGTTTCTCAGTTGGAAACATGTAAGTTTTTGTCAGTCATGGTTATGGTTGTTAGTACACTTTCATCTTCAGTTTTCTTTTTATGAAACTAAACTGTGTCATGCCATCACTTTTGATTTTTCCTTTAAAATATTTTGTTGTTGGTGTGTTGTTTGTAATTCTGTTAACTTTTAAAAAAACTATTTTCTTTAGTGGTTTTATTCTTTACTTCATTGAAGTGCAGCAAGGAGGAGGAAGAGGAAAACATACTTAAAATGCCACATACAAAGCTAAGTCAATGTAACTTTTGCTCCATATACGTACGTTGAATGTTTTGCTTCATGTTTAGTTTTTATTTTGTTGCCATTAGGATGTAATGACAAAAAAGTCGGTCAAAGTAAGGTTATCAATTTAAGTTTCAATGATGCAATTATTTGATTTCTTTTTTCTCTATACTGGCATATATGCAACAGCTTTGCTTTTCTGCTCTTAAAATAAAAGGGAACGTGTCCTTTTCCGTTCTATTTGCCTTTTCTTGGTACACAAATGCGATAAAAATATTGATTTTGTTGTTTGTTATACTTTGGATGTATGTTGCTGCATTTATATACTGCCAACACATGAAAAAAGCATACGGGACTTTTAAACAAGCACTTGTACAGCCCGTATTTCTGTTTAACGTAGAATTTGTTTCTAAACGGAAAAATATATTTAAAACTTCAACTTTAAAGTTCTTTTTAGACTGAAAGAGATAAGAATTTATAGAACTAAACATAAATATCGGTATTTCCCGAGATATAGAGGAAAGTCTTATGTTGGAAAGTGCTTCGCGTTTATTTATTTACGCAAGTAAATTTTATTAAAGTTTGCTTTACAGCAACACATAAAATTATTTTGAAACAAATTTACCACAAATGGATTTTATCCAGCAAAGCGGTTGAAATGATCTTTTTGGATTTAAGCTTTCTTTGGACTGGAGTTCTAAACCAGCTACCGTTTTTTTAATAACCAGCCCGCTTTGGATGCATTTTTCAATTTTGACTTAGAAGAGAAAGAAAAGAAGGCACAAAAAAGCCCTTATATTTCGCAAAGAAAACTTACAAACCATGCATCGCCTTACTGTGTGGTCCTTGCTATCGAAAGAAAATCTAAAGAAAAATCGTGCCTAGAAATTCGGCAATAAAAAACGGTTTCCTTCAAAATTCTGTTTTGCTCCTTACAATTAAGCCATTTTTGTTTAAAGCAAGACACCTATTTGATGAAGGTGGACTTGTAGTTATAAATGACGCATTACTACTTCTATCCACTTTCTCAGATCTTATTTTAAGTCTTATCCTCATCCGAATTACGGCCTAAAATGGCTTTCATTGCAACATGAGTCTACGTTTAAACTGCCCTCAGCTTTTGCCTAAGTCGCGGAATTATATGCCCGTAAATTTTCAATTACTATAGGGCGATGTTTCGGGCTATCATTAATTATTTATCCTGCTTTGCAATTTTCTTCTAGCGATGCTACTCCGGACATTATTGCCTTTATTTAGATTAGACTATTCGTATGGTATGTTGTTTCAGTTTGTTAGACCTGCACATGCTCCGAGGCAAGACAAACAATCAGTGATTGCTCGGAAAAAGTAGATCTCGGTCTCCCGGTTTTCAACAAAGAAGCATTTTAGCGTTTCTCTCTCTACCCTAGAACTTTTCATATAACTACAGTATCAGGCTTCTGTTTTAGCGTCTCAAGGTCGCTTATAAGCTTCCTTTCTCCCTCTTTTCTATCATCGAAATTTTTTTGTACAAGTTATTCATCAATTGGCAGTGTCCTCCAAACATTCGTAGTATTCTTACATCCATTTGAGTATGACTTCGTTTTCCTCGGTAGAGGTGTCAGCATGTCTATCATCCTTGTAAAAATTTTGAGCTTCTTTTATTGCCTTAATACTGAAAATTTGGTCCTCTACAGCTTCCTATTCTATGCTTCAACTTTTTTGCAAATGCCAGACGTCCTTACATTCGGTGGTCAATCATTTAAGCATTGTTACTGTATGGTTTCGAAAGTCTGGCAATTAGCACAGGCAATTTTTAAAGCATTGCAGAAAAGAACATGACACTCGGCAATTAATACTCGGCCACTTCTTTGAAATCCTCTCTCTCTCTCTCTCTCTCTTTCACCAAATTACGTTATAACACGTACTTTGGCAAACCCGCTAGAACCATCTGGTTAACGGCGTGAGACCAAACCCCAAGTTGTTCCTTATGCAACATAGACGACAGATAATAGAAATAACCGATGACTACTATTTTCGCGTTTACGCTTGTAATCCAGTATGATTGCCGGCTAAGGTATAAATCGGTCTTCCCAGGGTTACTCAAGGGTCTGTTTAGAAGGGGAGGGATAAAAAGAAGGAGGAATATTACTTAATGGACAAGGAGGGTTTTATTCATTTGTTTCGTATACTGGTAGCTGCTTGTTTTTCTTTCAACAACTTGTTGTCTTTATCCAAAGTTAGTTTTAAACAAAATGAGAATTATAAGAGGCTTGTCGGTGTTATAAAAGTTTGAAAATAAATGGTTGGTTGTAGCGGCACGTTACGCACTTTGAGAATTAGATTTTCTTTAAAAAGCTTCGCTTTAAGATATCAGGCTGCAGAGAGGGAAATTTCTATACAATTTCTCTAATACGCTTGTCTGGGAGGGCATGATTTCTTTAGAACTAGCACAATAAGTAAATTGTTGGATGCGACCATTTTTTAATAGTTATTTTCAAGTGTAAGTGTTTTGGTCCATTTTCTATTTACCTATAATTTTGACAACTTTTCTACTTTATTTCTTACTTTATACTTTGAGTTATGGCTTATTAAAAATTTATAAAATTATTTTTTCAATGACCTTCTTCTTCATTTGTGGATTCTCTGTACAACATCATACAATTTACATTGACTAAGGATACTCTTTCTTACGTTAGTCTTAACAAAAAAAATTGAGGCTGGTTTCTGCAAAATTAATAAAAGCTAAAGCATCCTAAGATATGAAATTCATTGCCTCTTGCTAGACTTACTTTTATATAATAAGATTTTTCGTCTATAATCACCCAATTACTTAAATCCTAATTGTGGTGTGTTTTCGTAATAGATACTTTGACTTTAAAGAGGATTAAGAATTTACACAATTGTCTACATATGTACTTGATTATACCTTATTTAAAAGTAGTTTTATAATTAAATTTGAGCAATAAAATTTTAAAACAACTTTTTATTTAACTTTTAAAAACAATCCTTTGACTATATTTTATTTTCTAATTTGCTTAATAGTTTTGAACAATCGTCTTTTATATATATTTATTTATTGCAAACAAACTCTTTTTATATCACATTCCCATTAATTTGATAATTAAAACGTTATTAGTATTTTATGACTTTAGAGCAGTCTAAGTAGAAGACTGTTAATATTTTATTAGTTGTTGTCTATTTAAATGAAGTCGAAAGAAATTAAATTTTATTGCTCCATTAAAATAACCAAATTACAAAAGAAATAACAAATTTCGTACGTGACCAACGCCACGAAACTGTATGACCGACCACTAGCTGATTTGGCCAATGTCATTAAAATTATTATAGAATTTAACAGACAAATAGACAAACAAATTTACATGCCAGGAATGGCATAAGATTTTAATAAATACTTTAAGTTTGACTTTTTTAATTTTACTTTTTTTAAACAACACTTTGCCTTCAAACCAGGACTAACTTCCTAAATATACAATACTACACCCTATAAGGGTTTTCATAAGGTATTCAAAGTTCTTTCCCGCTTCAAAAGTGTGAGTGATTATACCCTTCACATAAGTGATAAGGGTATATATAAGTTTGTCATTCCGTTTGTAAATTCTTTATTATCCATTTGGGACCCCATAAAGTATATATATTCTGGATCCTTATAGATAAGGAAGCCAACTTAGCGATGTCCGTCTGTCCATCTGTCCGTTTTATGGTTAAAATCAACTTTCTGAAGCCCCCCGATGTCGCATGGACCCGTAAGTGGTATCAAACTGTCAGAGATAGTCGCGAAAAAATCGGCAAAATCGCCCGATAAATGACCGAGATATAAGTAAAAAACCAAGACTACCTTCTTTTTTTTAGTCTACAACATCAACAAAGAAAATACTTTTGCATGTGATAATAAAAAAACAACAAAAAAACAACAAAAAAAGACAAAAACAGAATTAGTCATGTTGATATTATTGAACCAAACCCAAAACGAAAATTTTATTAGTATTCATACATATAGCAGGGTTGCCATACAAAGCTTAATTTAAACATTTTTAAAATCGCTCATACGGCTTTCAGGATTCTACCACAAAGGTAAAGGACCGACCGGAATTATTTTTTCCATCCACACATTTTTGTGGAACATAGTTACCCTCTATCTCCAGCCCCTAACATGGTTGCCATACAAAATTTTAAAAAATTAGGTAAAAACCGCTACAACTTCGCCGGAGTCCCCTAGATGAAAAAAATGTGTCACAGACCCTCACTAGTTTTTCCTTCCAAATGTATTTCTCGAGTATACTTATTCTCTACTTCCACACCCTAAGGGGGTTGCCATACAAAATTTACAAAAATGATGTGAAAATGCCCACAACTTCTTTAAAGTTGGCCTTAGAGCAATAAAGTGTACGACCGACCCCCACTAGCTTCTTTACCCAAACATATTCCTAGAGCATACTTACCCTGTTTCTCCACGCCCTAAGGGGGTTGCCATACAAAATTTACAAAAATGATATGCAAATGCCCACAACTTCTTCAGAGTCGGCCTTAGAGCAATAAAGTGTACGACCGAACCCCATTAGCTTCTTCACCCAAACATTTACCTAAAACATACCATACCCCTATCTTCACGCCCTAAGGGGGTTGCCATACAAAATTTACAAAAATGATATGCAAATGCCCACAACTTTTTCAGAGTGGGCCTTAGAGCAATAAAGTGTACGACAGACCCCCATTAGTTTCTTCTCCCAAATATATTCCTAGAACATACTTACCCCTTATCCCCGTGCTCTAAGGGGGTGGTCAAGCAAAATTTGAAAAATTTAGGATAAAAACCCCCACAACTTCCCCGTAGTCACATGTGGAGGGTTAAAAAATGACACCGACCCCTATTTAAAAATAAGAAATATTTCATAAGGAAAAAAAATGGATAAAAATAAAAAAAAGTTTGGGATTTCGAAAGGCTAATGTGAAGGGTATATAAGATTCGGCACAGCCAAATATAGCGCTCTTACTTGTTTTTGAATTGTGTGCTTTATTAAAAATTTCCCGTCTCTGTTGTTCTTAATCAACTGAAATCAAGTTTCAAAGGCCCCTTGATTCTTTCCGGACCTCTTTTTGGTATCAGAACATAAAATATACTTGCGAAAATTTGGCTATTGATTTCAACAAAATCGCCCAATAACAGACAGAAATATAAGCCAGGAGCCACGAATACCTCTGCTTATCTCCTTAAAATTTGTATCTAAAAGCCCCTTCGACATCCCAGGCACAATTTAAGAACGAAATCAGTACGAATAGTCACCCTAACCATGAATATGGCAAACCAATTTGAATTTTATTGTCGTGCCTTATTTCGGAAGCTATAACAACTACATATAAACTTTATATTTTAAAAATTTCAAAAAAAAAAAGCAATAAATAAATGGTGTAAAATATCGATTCTATTGAATATTTTTTTTTCTTTCTAAAACAACTAATTTTAAAACACGTTAAAACAGTTATGAAAACATAACTTGTTGTTTTATTTTAAGGTAAAGTTAGGCTTCTATTAATATTCACGTATTTTTTAACCTTGGGTAAAGTCAAGTTGTTTGCTTTTAACTTATTCTTTTCATAACAATTGCTACTGAAATTAAACTTTTAAAAATATGTACATGTGTAGTATTTAGGGTACAAAGTTTTATTTCCTTCACATTGTAAAAAAGGGATATTTAAGACATGTCGTTCCGTTTGCGAGTTATACAATATTAATTTGCGGTGACATAAAATAACCAGCAAAACCTTTGCTTTTACCCAGTAGGTAAGTAAGTAATATAAAAGATAAGGAAACTAACGAATATTTAGGTAATATAATTTAATTTTCCACGAAATGCACGACCTCCGCTTACAAATATGTTTACAAAAATAAACTTTATAACTAGTTACCAAGCAACAACTAAAGAATTTAATAGAAGTTTTAGGTTTTTAAAACAAAGATGTTTTAAAAAGTTGTCTCGTTATCAGGTGTTTGCATAACTATATTAGAACTTTTGACCTTTTATTAACTGGGAAATAATAAGAATCTAATTCACAAAAAATTAAAAAATTTTTGCTGGGCTTATCAATATGGTTGATTCTGAGATAACGGGCTAATTTAGATGTAATTTTTGGCGTTAAAGTTTTTTGCCAAAAAATTTATTTTACTTTCTGAGGCCCCCGGATAACTGTCCGAGATATAAGCCAAGAACCAAGACTACCTCCTATTTATTATTCAAGAAAAAAACAAAGAAAGGTACACACATACTTATAAACATACATATATATGGGGGATTTCATGTCAAGTGACCCAACTTTTAAAACCGATGTCTTTCGATTGGAAAGAAATTTGGACCAAAGTAAGTTCTTGCAGAGAGTAGTTCAGACACAATTTTTTAACACGATCGGTCGAGAACTCTCTGAGCTAGAGGGGTTCAAAATTTGACGTTTTCGGCAAATAGGTGTTTTTTTCTCATACATGTAGTTTATTACATTATTTTTTATAAAATAATTAGAAAAAAAATTTTTTTTTCCAAATGTGCCCAATTTTTTTTTTTTTTTTTTTTAGGTCTTTTCCTTGAAGAACTTATAAGTCGCTTAGTGGGATGCGAGTGGGATATCTATAAAAAATAATGTTTTGTAACTCAAGGCAGAGGTTTTCCAATTTTCGCAAATAAATTCTGTTTTGTATTTATTTGCTATTTATGTAAAATTTTCTCTTAAGCAAAAAAAAAAAATTTATGATAAGAAACAAAATAATTTAACCTTTCCGACGGTATGCATTGAAAATATTAACAAAATGTGTTCAGACATTGCCATATAAAAGTGATTTTATTCCAGAGGCCTACCATTTTGTTGGTAATGCAGTGTCGAGTGTATGGGACTTTATTTGGTACTTGCATACCGTCGGAAAGGTGAAATTATTTTGTTTCTTAGCATAAAATATTTTTTTTTTTGCTTAAGAGAAAATTTTACATAAATAGCGAAAAAATCAAAACAGAATATACGCGAAAATTGGAAAACCTCTGCCTTGAGTTACAAAACATTATTTTTTATAGATATCCCACTCGCATCCCACTAAGCGACTTATAAGTTCTTCAAGGAAAAGACCTAAGCTTTCTTTTGAGCAAAAAAAAAAAAAAAAAAAAATGGGTATATTTGGAGAAAAAAAATTTTTTTCTAATTATTTTATAAAAAAAATAAAAAAAAAAAATTTTTTAATTTTAAAAATATTTTTTTCTGAAAGATTGAAGAAAAAGCTATCGAAAGTATTTGGGACGAATTTTGTTAAAAGCAAAAGGTAACAAACTACATGTATGAGAAAAAACACCTATTTGCCGAAAACGTCAAATTTTGAACCCCTCTAGCTCAGAGAGTTCTTGACCGATCGTGTTAAAAAACTGTGTCTATGCTACTCCTTGCAAGAACTTACTTTGGTCCAAATTTCTTTCCAATCGAAAGACATCGGTTTTAAAAGTTGGGTCACTTGACATGAAATCCCCCATATTTATTTTTTACAGCATATTGTATTATGCATATGCATACAATATGTAAGTATTCTCAGAATATTATATTTAAAAGTTTCAAACATAATGCATGATGTACCTTTCTCGTATGTTGTATGGTATACTCAGAAAAAAAGCCTAAATTCTCTTCCCATTGCATATTTACTATTGCTTTTCTTAACCGTTTTATGGTTTTTCAATATTTTCAAAACAATTTGTATGTTTAGTTTTTTTTTTGTTTAAATAATATTCTCATTAAGCAATTGTAGTTCGTTCTATTTTTAATGCAAAAACAAACAGTAGTATTAGTTTAAGACTTAATATATTATTAACTATTTTATTTTGTGTTTGCTAATTCAAAAACTATTAACTGCAAAAAATTTGGCTGATTACCTATAAAAGGCATGCCTTGCGGGTTTTAAAATTTAGTTAGAAACTAGAAAGCTCAAAATTATAATTCTTTTAAAATGTTGTGCGTAAAACCGGTAATTATTGTCATTGTCCTGTTTCTCTCTACGGCTTTGCAAGCGCAGGACCTATTTAATGTTTTACAGGGATCAAGAGGTTTTTATGACACCGTTTATGCTACTTCTGGCAATGATTGCGTTCTTTTTAAAAGCATTGATGATATGACACAATACAATACAATCCGTCGCGCTAATAATAAATCGGGTAATATTTCCATTGATTTTATTAATTATTCATTTATTTTACTTAAACTTTTTCATTTTAAAGAATTAAGTATCACTACATACGAGTTTTGTGAACCCTTATGTAATGTTGATTGTGGAAACGAAATTAACTATGTTTGCGGTGAAATAGGACATGGCTTCTACAAGACTTTTTCCAATGAATGTAAACTTAATAGGGAATCCTGTTCATCGGGACATTGTAAGCATTTCAAGTAGCTTAACAAAACTAAATCAAATAAAACGAGTTGCCTTTCATTTTTTTTAGACATAGTCAAGCAACCACTTATAATATGTTCTTCAATAGAGCTTTTGGATCTTAATCAAAGATATCCTGAGCAAATGAATGGAATCTTGTGCAAATAAAAAAAGGTGAATTTTGCATTTGCTTTTACAAAAGAAATGTTTTAAATATATTTTTGTTTAAAATAAAAGTTGTCTTTGGCCAAATCTTATTAACCAAAACCGATTATCTGTTAAAATATTAACTATTAAATTTAAAAATATTTAGATAAGTACAGCTGCTATACTTATATCTTTATTAAATTTGTGCACATGTCGTGACTATTTTGTGCCACGTGAGTTAGTGAGGTTGTATCCAAGAGTGTCACGAAAAACTTAATCCAAAAAATGCTTTTTAGAATTTTACTTTAACTTGGCCATAAACTTCCTTAAAATCCATTTTTTGAACGCCAACAGCATCCGCAAACACAAAAGCTAATTCGAATTTAATAAACAAAAAGATTGACGTGATGGTAATTTTTGAAATTCGTGTGCTTTCTAGAAATTTATTTGAAATTTAGAAGCGTCTTTAAATTAAGTGGCTATAGCTTTACGATACAAAAAATTCCAGAAATGGCTCGGACATTTTGATCAAATCGAGAATTAAACACTACTTGTTGAGTGCCTTAACTGCGCCTTACATTCAAGCAACGAATATTCGTATGAAAAAAGTTTTTGAGAAAATTGAAATGTTTTCATTTTATTGTCCGCCTGGATTTTCAATAACGAAAGATCAGTACTTCAATTCCTTTAAATCTTAAGGCGATCGTGTTATAGCTGCTGGGGACTAAAACGATAATCATACGTATTGGGGCTCCGCCAGATAAGCCCTACATGGCCCGTCTTGTATAATTCGGTATCCGAACTGGAGCGGAATGTAATTTAAACTGAGCAACCAACTTATTGACCATCATTTATTTTGGGGGGCAGCGAAAGTTATATCCCCAGAACTTTTAACGGTTTAAGCTTTTTTGGATTTGTCTTCAGACGACCCGCCCACAATAATCACCATAATCAGTCCTCAAAAAATTGTAACTACTGGTTTTATCTTATTTGAAGGAGAAAAGTGTCTTGAATAAAATAAATATATCAACACCCACTGCTCAAAAAGCGGACCCTTTAAAACTCTTAAAGATATTGACAACTGTCTTAGCAACCTTAATGAGCACATTGAAAAAGCCGCTTCATCTATCTACCGCCAGTCTAGGTACAACAGAGTTTGTCTGTCTATGTGAAACACCTATTGTCTCAGAAAAGAAGAGCCCATAGAAAATGGCAAAAGCATGGATCACCCTTACTTAAGGCTATATAAGAGGAGCGCACAAGCTATCTGAGAAATTCGCTGGAACCATACCCTCAGGGCACAATAAGAAAGTCTGAATACTACGCCTTTAGGCGAATTATTCCTTATGGCGATCAGCCATAGGTCTATGTTTTTGCAAAACCCCTGATGCGGTATCTTAAAGGATTTGCCCAGAATTTTAAAACGACGAAGAAAATGTAACACTTTTGCAAATCATTTAACGCTTTTTACGTTAACCTCAAATGCATGCACTGGTATGAATGTATTACCGCTTTTTGTTGCTAGACAACCCATAAAAGACGATTCAAATTTCTATTAATAACTTGAATGTTAGAAATTCTCCTTGATAGTAAGTAAGAGCGCTATATTCGGCTATGCCGAATCGGTATTTTAATATAACCAGCGAGTTTTAAAGTCCATAGAAAACTTTACAAAATTTTAATGTTCATATAGATAATAGAAATAGATGTGGAACGTTTGAGGTCGACAGTTATAAAGTTTTCGACATTATTCATATTAAAAGGTTTATACAAGTTGTTAATTTTTATGGGAGGCTCTAGTCCCCCTGCTCCTAACCAACTTTTTTTTCCAAAATGCATGAATTATTTGATTATTAATTTTTGTAGAACATTTGATGTCGATAGCTGTTATAGTTTTCGAGATATAGCGCATAAAATATTTCACTAAATTTGTGCTATTGTAGCAAAAATACCACTTCCATTGATCCAATCAGAAAAAAATTATTTATGTCCCTACTTTAGGAGTATCCTTGCCAAGTTTCGTGGCAAGATTGACTATATTTACTGAGAAATATAGGGATATATGCACGGATTTTGTCCTAAAAAAATGGGTTATTCTGTGTTTTCGCTTATATCTCGGTCAATAGTGAACCGATTTTGCTGATTTTAAATAGCGATTGTCTTCAGAATATTTCTAATAGTTTGACCCCAATAACTGGCTTGTACCTTTTATTTGACTCCGGAAACTTGATTTGAACAGACGGACAGATGGACATGGCTATATCAACTTCTCTATCTATAAGGATCCAGAATATATATACTTTATGGGGTCGCAAATGGATAATAAAGAAATTACAAACGGAATGACAAACTGATATATACCCTTATCACTATGTGAAGGGTATAATTTATACTTAAAAACATTTGTTTGTCGGAATATAATAATATTTGATCCCATATTGTACAATCATGATTATTTGTAGTTTTTATCTAAAAAATAGTTGTAAATTTGTCTTGTTACATTTTTTTTTGACATTTGTTTAGTTGTTAAGAAACAACAAAAAAATATATATTAAATAGAATAAATAAATACAAAAAAACCATTACTTGCCACAATGCTACTATTTAATATGTAAAATACTTAAATTAAATAAAAAGACAACAATTTTGTATTCATTTACGGTCTGTCTTTTCATGCCCATATGTTTATTATGCATTTTTTAACATTTGCTTATGGGTACGCTTAAGGGGAAAAAAGGCAGCGGGATTAGTAAAAGATTAAAAGATAAAAAAGAAAACACTACGGATTAAAATGAAAAATTTTAAGATTAAAATAATAATATATAGCTTGAAAAAACATTACCTTCATTTAGAGGAATTATTATGTAAAAAATACTTTTTTAAGTTGGAAGAGTTTGTTTCATAATAATAATAATCCATAATAAGTTTCAAAATCCTTTCTTTTATATATGTTAATTGGGAATAATAATTAGTTTTATTTTTGTGGACTCACGTGTACTAAAAAACAGACAAATATAGCAAAAATGTGAAAAAGCAGTTTTGTACTCCCTTATTGGCTTTTGACCTCAACCTCGAAAAAATAATACCTTCAGACTCATTAACTCAAAAAATGCAAAAAGCTCCAAAAATGTGAAAACTATTGGCAGTAAATGTTAAAAAAATAACAAATCTAAAAAAAAAAATACTATTTTTATATATTTTTTAAAATAAATTTGATTAACAATAACGTTTTTTTATTTTTATATATATCTATATTTTAAAAATATAACATTTAATTTTGCAAAAAAAAGTTTAAATCAAAAATTAATTATTGTTTCTTGTTAGTTCGCTTTAGCAAAGATATAATAATTAAATACATGAAAAAAAATTCTTAGCCAAAAAACAAAAATCAAAAGATAATAATTATTTTTTGAGAAAAAATTAATAAATGAAAATTTTAAAAAACCACTTGATTTTCAAAAACTTAAGCTTAAAACCAGCGTGATAATGTTCTTCATTTGACTCTCCGTCGTTTCATGGCACATGATTTTTTTTAATAGAAAATTTACAGTCCCTGGTGAAAACAGTACTTTTTGACCTTTTTATTGCCTCTTGATCTGAATCTGGGAAAATCGTCCTCAGTTTTACACTTTTTAACTCAAAATTACCTTATTTTAGTACATTTAGTCAAAAAGCAGTCACAACTCAAAATAATTATTTCTTATGAGGGCCATCTCCTCTACTTTCAAATACATGACCCCAATTGTATAATTCACATTAGTGATAAGGATGCATATAAGTTTGTCATTCCGTTTATAGTTTCTTTTATGCTCCTTATAGATAGGAAAGTCAATTCCAATGTCCTCCTGTCCCTATTATGGTTGAAATCAATTTTTTAAAGCCCCCCGATGTCGGGAAATATCTTCGAAAAAAATGTTTTGGAATCCAGCAAACCCCGATTACTGACCGAGATACAAGCCAAAATCAAGACTAGCTTTGTTTAATTCTTAAAATTTGTACATAAAACCTCTACAATTGCCCTGAAGTTGCTCCTATATCCGCCCTTAATCATTCAAAGTTAAATTTTTTTTAAATTATTTTTTTTTTAAATTGCTCCCACAGCTTCCAGGATCAAATGTAAGACCGATCCCAATTAATTGTTTCTCCCAAACATTTTTGTGGAACATACTTGCCCCCTATTACCTATGGTAACAGGGTTACCATACAATATTTGAAAAAAAAATAAGAAAAAAACCCCCTACAACTTCCCCGGAATTACCCCTAGAGGCTTAAAATGTAGCACAGACCTCATTAGTTTTACCTTCCAAATATATTCCTAGGGCATACCTACCCTCTATCTCTACCTTCTAAAAGAAGTTACTATACAAAATTTGAAAAAATAGGGTTGAAACTTCTACAACTTTCCCGGAGTCGCCCTTAGAGGAATAAAATGTATCAGAGGTCCCCATTAGTTTTCCTTCCCAAACAGATTAATAAAATATACTTACTCCCCCCTCTTCAGCCTCTAACAGTGCTGCCATACAAAATTTGAAGAAATAGGGTAAGAACCGCAAATGTTTATGAATTTAAAAATCATTTTTGAATACATGTCTTGTTTATGGTAAAGTTTTTAAGCCACGAATATTAAGAACACTAAGAAAAATATAAAACAAAAATCCCATATTTGGATCTTTTAATTAGATTCTTATTTTAGTTTTAAGTTAACCTTTCATTATTTAAAATTCACAAAATATCCACAACCTTGATTTTGCTGAAAATCACAATCCTAATTGAATTTTAATTTATTGGTTTCTTAAAAGTTCGTTGACCATTGACTACATTTAATGCATTTGCGCCCTTTTTATTTCGTTGCTGGCTCTGAACAAGTCTGTTTAAAGCTGCTACAAATATTATGGCTTTTAGAAAACAAAACTTTTTATATAAACTTTTCAAAACTATTGTTAATTATTGCTTTCACTACGTTTTAATTGATTTTTTGCATTTTACGATTTTTGCATTTTACGATTTTAAAGAATTTCTAATTACATGTTAATTTTACTTATATTTTATTTGCATTTTTTTCATTTAAAATTGATATTGCCAACAGCAACGCTAAACAATTGAACTGTCATAGATTGCTGTTCAGTGTCAATCAAAATGCGCACCCATTTAAACTGATTTAAAATGTAGTTAAATATATGATAAGCACAATTGATATTTATACGATGTATGTAAATTTATAAAAATATTATAAAACGCTTCAGTCTATAAGTTGTAGGAAAAAGGGAATAACAGTCACCCTACAGTATAAAATTCAAAAAGCCTATTTTTAACTATTTATTTAATTTAAAATTTTGTTTGTTGAGGTAAGGTAGGACAAGGCTAACCTGGTTCCGCTTATTCGATATTTTTGTTTCACTTGCAGAGATGGAGTATAAAAATATTAGTTAGGTTTAAAGTACAGAAAGATTAGAAGGTGAAAAGGAATAACAGGACAAACCTAACTTTTTATCAGCGATCAAGCTCGTGACCTCTAACCTACCGGGAGTTAATGGGCTGGCCCCGACCCCACAGGCAATAGTTTTAAGCTCGAAATATAAAATTAAGGTTACTTAGGTACTTGTAGAAACATGAATCGCTGTGCATGGGCCTTGAAAAAGTAAAAACATAAGTAATTCAAAGAGGGATTTCGATGCACAAATTTCAAGCCCCACATGAGTCTTTTTAGTTGCCCCCTTTCCAGCTTGACATTTTTTTTTTATTAATAATTTTCTTTAAAAGTCTCATAATTTTTTCATTAGCAATAGTTGTAACCATCAGTGTAAAGTAAAGTGTAAACATTTTCTATTACCAATAGCTGTAACTAAAAGCGTGAAGTAACTGTAATGCATCTCCGTCCCTACCTTGATGCCATTATTTAGTGTTAAATGCGGCAATCAAGTCCGCGAAATGACATTACAATAACAGATCTAAATAAAAATGCAAGTTAACGTATTAATTATTATTCAATGCAATTAAATTCCAATCAATTTACATACGTCTCTACATGTAAGCATCCCTGCGGGAAATGTGTGGCAATTGATCGGCCTACTCGACTGTTAGAAAACGTTAATTGTTCAAAAAGTTATTAAACGTTATCGGTTAAAAGACACTCCTCATGTTATGTCATGGGATTAAATGTGTTAAAAAAGTTCAAGAAAAAATAGAAATACTGATCCCCGCATACATACATATGTACATCTATTTATATGCACTCAAATACAAACACTCATACGTAAATACAAAAAAAGTAGCTTGAAAAGGATCTTGAACAACTAATGAAAAAGGAGGTTATATAGGATGGAACCGGAACCGGTTATGATGCATTCAATTTGAACCTATTGCCTCCTCCAACGACAACGCAATGTAAAAGTGATATGTGCCCTTCATATAAAGAGTAAGAACTAGAACCAGTCCCATCCTAAGGAACCACTTACACAATAGTTTTAGGCCGATTCTCTTCCCCATAGGGATGCTATAAATAAGCAAGCAAGAGCGCTATATTCAGCTGTACCGAATCTTTGATACCCTTCACATTGGCCTTTCGCAGCCCGGACCTTTTTTATTTTTATTAATTTTTTTTTATTTCTGAAATATCTCCAAGATGACTTAGTAAGCTTAAGGGGATTTTTCCCTAATTTTTTTAAATAATATATCGCGAACCCCTTACGGGGCGGAGAGGGGTAAGTCTGTTTTAGAAAATGTGATAAGCTCGCAGGTTTGGTAATCATGCGTCGACAATTTTCGCTGTTGACATTCATTGTCTAGTGTCGAGAATTTTTAAAAAAAATGGCGTAATTATCTCATGCACCAAACAGTTACCCTGGCTCAATGCAATGGTTTTTGATGTTTCAAACGAGGGTGCGGGTTCTTGGAGACCAATAAGGCCGTTTTGCTTGTTGACGTGGCCGTTAAAGTGAAAATTAAATTCGTCGTTTCAAAAAATGGGATTTACTCTGTGAAATCGCTCTAACACAGGCTCACAAAAAAATTTGCGTAAATTAAAGTCACTTTCTTTTAGTTCTTGAACGATTTAGATTTAAAAAGGATGGAACTTCAGATCCTTTTTTAAAATTTTTTTAATAATCGCTCGTGGAAGTCCCAGTGAGGCTGCTTTTTTCCTCAATGAAAGTTGCGGTATTTCACTTAAACTGCTTTCAACCAGCTAAATGTTTTCAAAAGTCCTTGACGATACACTGGGCCCTGGCCGAAGGACGTTCATAGCCGAAGCATTTGCACGGAATCTCTGCACCTACGAACAAATAAAGTTTACACTCAGTCCATTACGTATTTGCCGAACATCAAACTTTGGATAAAAATTGTTGACGAGCAATTTCGTAAGAATCATTACTCTTAAAAATGTCTCCACAGCGAATTCGCGATGTTCACTCGACCACTGCGACATCGTGATTGACAAATCCGCAAAATTGATCATTCCAACGGGGCCACCCTCTATACGCACCGCATATTACTTTTTTTAATAATCGTATGTAAAAGTATATATTCGTCACCAGAGACCCTGTTTCTACATAGATAAGAAAAATTCTGCATAAAAATATGAGAGTTAAAAAGCGTTAACCAGCAATTAACCTGTTACTTCGTAAGCACAGTTTTACTTATTTTTTATGACAGAGTACTAAATGCGGATGAGTATTATAAGCATTAAAAAGTTAAATTTCAATTTCTTTATATACAATCTCAATCAAATATCTTTAAACTTATATTTCTCAATTAACTTACTTTAAAAGTTTGCCTAAATGTATGACTTTGTACCTCAATTTGGTTTTAAAAGCATTATTTTATAGTTTAGAGTCATGAACAGGAAAATTGCAAAGGAAACCATATTAGCAGGGATATGAAAATTGCTCTTCTTTAAGATTCCCTAATTTAATTTATGCCAAAAAAGCTCAATTCAAATAATTAGTACCAAAATTATGTAAAAAGTATTTTTTGTTCACTTAACCAACTTTCCCCATTAATGTGTGTCAAACGTCTTTTATATCTTGGCTAATATACCAAATTTCAAGGCTAGGATACTTACCCAAATTTGACCTCTATATGAGTTAATAGTCCTAAACTTTATATATTCATACTCTTTATATAAAAATTTGCACAAAATTACTAAAAATTTAAAAAAGGAATTTATTTCGACCTCTATATGGGTCAATAGTCCTTAACTACCTATTCTTAGACCCACCATTTCCAAAAAATTCAAAAAAGTACTAAAAACAAAAAAAAGTACTGTTTGTGCACTCAGTTGATTTTTGATCCCCATAGGGATCAATAGTACTTAATTCGACATTTCTAGACCCATAAACTAAAAGGCTGCGAGGAAAATTATTGAGCTCATTGGCACATATATGGTTAACGAATCTACTGAATAATACTTTTGACTTAAAAAAATAAACATAATTTTTCTTTAATATCACAGATCATAGCTTATCGTTATCAGCTTAACTTTAACAATCCATCACAGATTTTGGTTTATTTCTTGTTGCTCTTGGTAAACTATTTGGATTTAAAAACCTACTTCTTCTCTTAAGTAATTTTTCATGTCGTCTTTTATATGATTTTAATCATGTTTTTACTACTTCGTATGTGTTTGATAATAACTCTATGAAGTTGGTTTTTTTAATTATTTGTTAATCAGAAGTTGTAATCTTTAAAACCCACGTAATTTAAAAATAATTTTATATTTTCGATTATGTTTTTTTTCGTCTTCTTGCAATATTGTCCTAAAGCCATTGCAATGAAAAATGGAATTGTATTTGTTTTTGTCTTTTGTTTTTTTTTTGTTGGATAGAAAAAATAGTTTTTTTTAGCTGTAGCTGAAGCAATGGTTATCAAAGTTGTAGGATTGTAAGGTGACGTACAACTGCACATAGGCTTCGCTTAAGTCGCGTGTCTGACAAAAGTCGGCGCCTGTGGCTAAATCAACGATTCCATATCTAATGAGCTGCAAAGAGGCGTGCGTATAAACACAAATATTGCTGCAACAAAAAAACACAACAACCACAATAGCAACAACTTCGTGTTGCATCTAGTAAATGCAATATTTACAAAAAATATAATTTTGAAAAGGTTATAAAAAAATAGGTGTTAAACCAACTGGACTTAATGTTACGCAAACACTTTTATAAAAACTTGTAATATTTTTTTTGACAATAATTTTTTTTACTGGTTGAAACAGGCAGATACAAGTTTAAGAAACTCTACGTTTTATGCCATTAAAATAATTCACAAAAATGCAGTCGGTCAGGCGTTCACTAGTAACAACCTACAAATAAAATTTACAAATAGATGTAGTTGATTAAATCTGATCCTATTATACCCCTTTTGACAGAATTATTTCTAATATGTCTGATTAGGACTTATATAGCGGAGCCAAAGGGCTCACCGAAATATAATAAAGTTCAAAAATTGGACCCATTCGGATGGACCAAATATGCAAAACATATTTTTAGTGACAGAATGGCATTTGGGGCAGCTTCAGTCAAAAAAGCTTATTCTGGGGGTGGATATTTTTTTGGAGCAATGTAAAAAGAGGAGGACAAATTTTCACCATTTGCAATTTATTTTTCCAAGAAACTGTATCAAATTTTACTTTATTTGTTTTTAAAAATGCAACTTGTTTGATTGATTGGAAGACTGACAAACAGGAATCGTAAAGCAACCTCAGGTAGCACGTGTAAAAGGTAATTGGAGGAACTGCCTAAAGTTGAATGTAGTATGATGGCATAACTGTATGCTTGAAAACAGGCAAAAAAAGCATATTCCTTTTAGCGATGATTGCAGAGAGAATAAGGGGCCAAATCACTGCATTTGACTCGAATCGAAATTTTAAAATTCTTATTAGAATTCCTATACTTAAAGCATTGACAACTCGAACGATCGAGTGGTTTAATTAAGACTATTGATGTAAACAGTTCCTTAGGATAGGGACTGGTTCTTGTTTTTGCACTTTATGTGAATTAAACCTGTCATTTTACATTGCGTTGCAATTAAAGAGAGCAATTGGCAATTTTGTCCAATTTTTGTTTTGTGCCTGTAACAGGACAAGTTCGCCGACCAATTGACACACATTTCCCGTAGGGTAGATACAAAATTTTGGCGTGAAGCATGCTCGTAATATTAATGAACTGGAAAACTTGACGGCAAAAGAGTAGATACGATTATTATAATCGCTTACATTTACTTAATCTAAGAGCCTCCTGGCCTGGACAAAACGGTAGCTCTGGCCCTAAAGCACTGTTCTTAAAAACTGATACGTTTAAATCCTTAAACCTTTTTGCAGTGTTTACCATGATATGGTATTCCCTATGGGCTTGAAAATAGTTTCTGTTATACCGATTCCGAAAAAAGGAAACTCTGAAAATTACCAGCCAAAGCTTTTTGTTCTGTACTCTCAGAGGTTTATTATAGCACGGTTAACTACCCTCATGTTAGCTATCTGGTGAGCAATAATTTATAAGAGGACTTTCTAATGGTCTACTTTGCTTTATCATTTTAACAAAAGTAAAGTGGTGACTATAAATATTTCTAAGGAGTTCGGTAGATTCTGGCATTGTTGGATAATGTTTTCTAATTTTTATCGAGTTTTTCAAGTGATCGCACTATTTGTGTTGTTGAAAAAGGGATCTCATCCAATTAAGACCGTCTTTATACCCCATTTGACTTAATGACCTTCTTTGTCAGTTATCGAATCCCATTTTTTTTGCAGATGGCAGTATCAAGTGCTATTAGTACCCATTTAATTATAAGCCCTTCCATTTCGAGACTGTAGCTATGAGGCAGAGTAGTAATGACACATCTAGCTAGGATCTAGTGGTTATCTCCAATTGGGCCGTGTAAATGGGGTTTACTTACCAGTAATACCCAATATTGTCTTTTGACACATAAATGCACAGAAGACTGTGGTGCATCTGTTTTAACGGATGGTATAAATGTTGGAAACACACGCTTCTCTTGATGTTCTGACCAAGAAAATTTAGAGTAATGTATAGGATATGCATAAAATCATTTGATTATCGCAATATTAATACCCCCTTTTATCGACCAAAAAATTAAATACAACCCTTATGTATGGGCGCAAAACTTTCCCTCATGCGCTGGTTCGGATAATCATAGAATATATGTCCTGACCCAGGCATATGCAGATTGAACGGCCTAGAATATCTGTACAGAAAAGCAAGAATCTATAAGGGCAAGGGCTAGGAGACAGCGAAAGCTTTACCTGGTGAACTCAAAGCCCTTCCCTGTGATGAAGGCCAAGTTGAAAGAGTAGGCAGAAAATGCCCACAAGGTGCTGTGAAGCAACAAGATAGTTGGGAGACTGAAAAGAATCCTTTGCAGCGAGGGGCATGAGGTCAGGACCAGGCGCATTTTAAAACCTGGGAAGCATAAAGATAAAAGTTCTGGAGAACAAAGAGTGTAGAGCATGCAGAGAGGATATCGATCTGATGAAGCATTTTCTGTGTTACACTCCAGCTTTTGCACAGGCTAGACCTCGATGTTTTATGTTTTACGAGGTGTGGCTTACTTAAGAGGTGTGTAATGAAAGATAGTAAGGAAATTTGTCTGCATTGCCGACTTTCTGCCAACTCCTCCAACTAAATTTTTTTTCTGGCTAAAAGTGCACAGCAGGCCAATGACTAGCTAAGATGTATTTTCTGTGTGACTTGACTGGTTTAAGGGGTACTTCTTTCAACTTAATTTAACCTGTCCATGGGCTGTTGCGCGAAAATCTTTTTTAAATCTTCTTGGGCTCGTACAGGAATAAACAAAAGTAACCATAAATGATGTAGCAAAACCTAACTGGATTAACTGACCTGAACGTCTTTGTAATATCGGATATGTCTAACTATTTTAAACACTACAATTGAATGTTCTATAAAAAAATCAGGAAATTGTTTCTGAAACCTGGGATTTTTCGCGTGATACGCATCTTAATAAAAGATCACATCCATTTGTTGTCTACTGGATAGTAAATTGCACGAACAATAACATCGAAAATTAGTTTTTTTAGTGGCACAGTTCATACTTAGAAAAAAAATATGGGAAGATGTTGTTCCTGTTACAATAGATATTGAAAAACTAAAATGGAATGCCCAAAAATACTATCCTATTTTCCTCCCCATCACCTTTTTTTTCTGGTACCAACATAATACATATAACGGCCATCCCCTGAGTTATGGTTATTTTATATATGAATATAAATAATAAATTGTGTGAAATATAAAAAATGTTAGACTACATCGCTCTTTAATTTAAAACTAATAAACCAACAAAACGGAATACAAAGGAAATTTAAGCACAGGCAAAAAATATTGACCGATATCTGCCGGAAACGTTGGAAAACTGAAAAGTTACTGTAAGGCTCCTGGCTGCAAAACATATGAGGTCTTTAACATGAATCCGGATAAACATTCGTGGGAAATTTAGAAATCTGATCAAACAAATGGAAAATATCTAAAAAAAGAAATTTGTGGTAACATTAAATCAATCTATGATATCGCTTTTGGAATCTTTTTTATGGTTTATTGTTTTAAGCTTCAGGAAAAAATACACGACAGTTTGTCCCTTGATACCTTAAAAAATGTGAAAATATTAGTCTGTATGTACATATGCAAATATTATATTGGTTTCTCCACTATCAAAGTCTGGCTGTCTGTCTCAAAAATCTGCTTTAAAACCGAAGCCTAATAAAGACTTTCCTACTCTCTATTAGACGGAATCCATTAAAAAAATTTCTGATGTAGTTGCTGGCCCATCACGCTTTAGTAAAAGTCAGAAAAAGAGTCAAACGAAACAAATAGGTACTTGAGAATTACACAGATGGGTACGAAGATATGCGTACGAAATCGGTCGGAAATATCAAGGACGGATCAGTAAGCTGTATAAAATCAGTGCGAATCAAGGCAGATTTTTTGTCAATTTTATTGTTTTCATGTTAAGCAATATTCAAAATATTATTAAAAATTGTAGTCGGCTAAATGTTTTATCTATTCGATATAATTACCCTTCACGCTAACAATTTTTAATTTCTAATTTTATTACTTAAGTTTTTCCATCTCTGGTTATTTTCTTCATTAAACAGTCTGTATAATAAATCCAGCGAGGTCATTTTAAAATTTTTTAAAAAGCCACTTAGTAAAACCAGTGAAATCTTTAACAGCTTTGTCTTGTTTTGCAAAGCAAAATTTCTACACTTTGTTTCAAATTGGGCATAAATGGGAAAACCAAAAAACAATATTTTATTAATGCAGAGGCTGCAAAAAGGTGTCAGTTTAAAAAAAAAAGGTAGGAAAGTAGGTATAATGCTTGTTGCAAAGTCAGTAACTAAAAGCTTTTAGTTTAACAACTATTTTATTTTTAATTCCAAAATGTTGCAGCTTTTGTATCAGTTTAAAAGGATTTATTTTTGTCGTATTCGCCCAAGAAAATACGTTGACGACCAACACATTAAATATGAATATTTTTTAATATTGAGACCGAAGTTTTAGTTGTCGCTAAAGTACACATTTTAAAGCCTAAGACCTCATTTTAAAACACTTCAATTGTTATAAATTTAACTGAAATATGTTAGTTTAAAATATTGAAAGCCTGAAGCTAGAAAACTGTCAAAAAAATTAAGTTTGTCTTTTGGAGAGCATAAATGCAATTAAAATAGAATTACCAAATTTGTATTTAAGATTTCAAATTTATTTAACACATTTTTCCTTTTTTTCTTCTTTGTCTATGAAATAATTACGATGTTAATTACAAAATTTATTAAAAAAAAAGCAATTAAAACTTTAACCACAACTTTTTAGAAACTGTAAATGATAATGGAAAAACCATAATCCATGAATTAATGTATTGAATTAAGCTGAGCACATAGGAATATAGAATCTAACTTAATACAAGAAGATAAAAATAAAAATTGATGATAAGAACTTAAAATAGAATTGAATTTATAAATAGATGGGTCAGGTACTAATTTCATTTAAAGGAATGCTTCATGCAATGCAAAACCATCAACAGCAACTACAATGAAAACACAAACCGATATTAAGGTTTCTGGAAGAATAAAACAAACCATATTTAGAATAATCCTTTTTTTTCGAAATTCAGTAGCTTAAATTGGATTCCAGGTATCAGACTTATGGGATCCACGATTAATTTTAAATCATGCATTACAGAGTTCTATTTAATATTTCATGGCGTAAAGCAATAAATAAGAGCACAATTTTATATAGACAGATCTATCTATAGAGCTATTTTAAAAAATGTACCGATGACCTGCATAACCAACACGTTTAGTCCTATGCCAAACAGCTCATATGTGCAAAATTTGCTTAAGATATCTTTGCAATGGCGACCTGTATGAGCACCTGACATGGGCACCAAGACGGACGGACGAATATGCTTTATTCGACTCAGAAATTGATTCTGAGTTGATTTGTATAATTGAAGATGGGTCTTAGACTATTGATTTTGGCCGTTGCAATCATCTGCACAAATGAATAATACCTCTACCACGTATGTTGTGGGGGTATAATAACACTCATACGTATCAGGGCCAAAATAATGTAAACAACAGCTCAGCTCAGTTCTTCACCTTCAGGGACCTTCACCTTCGGGGACCAAGATAATTCTGCCAAAAAAATTTATTAAAAAAAACAAATAAAAATTTTTTGATATACATACATACTTACGTATGTGTATAGCTTTTGTCAAAAAATAATAATTAAACAGGTCAACACAATTTTTCAAATCTATATTTCTTAGTCAATTTCTATGGATAAATTACATGTTTTGAATTGGCTCTGTATCTCAAGATTTTCCGTTATGAAGCCAAAAAATGGAAGCTGCATCATATAGCTGGAATTTACTCAAAACAAGTAAACAAAATAACCTTTAAAAAACGTCCTCATTTCATATTATGAAAGTTTGATGAGAAAAATATATTTGAATATTTTTTTCCAAAACCCTAATTAAAATTAGAAATTAATCTTTATACATATTTATATTTAAATCCTTATTCTAATAACTTTGCATGGTGGAAATAAATTTATATTGGAATTCAATTTTAAACTTCATACTTTTAGCAATATCTGTAAAAACTTTTTTGCTCAGAATTGTTAATTTTGAAGAAAAAAATATATTTCAAAATCTTTAACAAATTTAAGGGCTATTTTATCAGAAATTTATCTCTATTTAATTGTCAATTAATAATTGTTAAAAACAGCAAAACTAAACAAAATCATGTTTTCCTTCAATTAATCTCCATTAATAAAGAAAAAGAAAATATGAAGTAAAAACAATCATACAATAACGATGTTGCCTCAATAAAGAAGAAGTTTATTGAAAAGCACGCAATCAACTGCAAACTCAGTATTTAACACTCAAGTTTTTATGTTAGTTTTTTCTTTGGTATTTATAAAATAAATTTCTTTTCTTGTATATCTTCATTTTTCTTTATTAGGAGCAATGCGGAAATAAAAACTAATAGAAATTTCTAATGAAAAATTTTGAGAAAATAAAATGATATGAAAGCAAATTAATGATTCGTATGAACTAGAGCATTAAGAGAAATATTTCATGTGATGAAAAAAATCGTTTGGCCCAGCTAAAAATGATTGAAACAATATAATATTTAATTTAAGCGAGTGTATTAAATCCTTTTTAATAAAATATAATTATTTTATTTTTCAGATATGGTTTGAACTTAAATATACTTTGCTAGCCTGCTAGCTTTAATCGTTTGATACGTAGGATCAATACTTTAGATATCCTCAAATTCCTGCACTTAAAGTTTTTTAAAATTTTACTAATAATAAGATCTATTCCCAAGAATGTGTTTTTTAAGCCAGCGAGTGACACATTTAACTGGGTTTGTATAAAATAAATAAACAAAATTTTTTTATAAATTCCTGGTGGAAATATTTCAATAAGCAATAAGCGGTGTGGAGAGAGGGTAGTGCGTTTGAGCGAACTTGTCAGTCATGATGCCGCAGTCGTCAAGTGAGCATCGCTTGTTCCTCTAGGTACATTTTTTTAAGAATAATGATTCTGATGTAATTTCTCGTCGACAATTTTTTTCAAATTTCGCTATTCGGCGAATACGTGATGGACCGAGTGTAAATTTAATTCGGCTATGAATATCCCAAGCCCAATCAATCTTCATGCACTGCCGACAACATCGAACTGATTGAAAGCAGTTTACGTGAAGATACGAGACATTTAAAAAACAATCGAAGTGAAAAAAAGGGACTTTGAATTACGCAAGAATTTTTGTGAAACGAAGTTGAAGCTATTTCAAACTGTTAATCCCATTTTTTGGAGCGGCGAGGCTTATTTTAACTTAAACGACCACGACAACAAGCAAAACTGCCATTACTGGTCTCCGAAAACCCGCAATCCTCAACTGAAACATCAAAAGCCATTGCATTGTCCCAGGGTAACTGCTTGGTGTGCCTTATCCACGCATGAAATAATTGGACTATCGACGCATGATTAAGGAATTCTTTTTGTTAAACCTGCGAGCTCATTCATCGTACTCTTCACACACGTGATTTTAACAGGATGGGGTGACCGCACAGGGGAAAATTTCCCCCAAAAACGTATCAGTCGTTTTGAAGACATCCTATGGCCACCGAGATTTTCGATCTAACTTCCATAAATTTTTTTTTAATGAGGTTGCCTCAAAGAGAGAGCTTATAGTAACAATCTTCAATCTCTTGTGGCCTTAAAATAAAATATTCGTCGATAAATCAGTTAATTGAACCAAGTTTACTACAGCTTGTGGGGAAGAACACAAGGCTCCGTTTTGAACACAGTGTTCAATTATGCGGAAGATCTGGATGAAATACTCTTTAAAAAATAAAATCCGCATTTCTACTTTAACGCTCAATACTTTTAATAAAACTTTGTTATAATTAATTGTTAAGCTTTTTATTTAAGTTTTAAATATAAACGCTGTAATAACACTAAGTTACAAAATTCCCAACAAACATTTTTATTGTTAAATTAAAAACGAAGTGAAAGCATTTATTTCACTCTTAAATTTATGTTTAATTAAATCGACAACAAAAAACTAGTAATTGTCCATTAAAAAATTAAAACCCTTCATCATCATGTCATTTTGCAATTGCATCAATAGAACAAAACAGAGTATGAGAATTAATTTATTTGCAGTTAAGTTAGTTCCCCATTCAAACGAAGACAGACAGATAATTGAAATTCTTGCTTGAAAATCAAGAAAAATCATTATTATTTTAAACTACTTTGCGTATTTGTTGTAGAGCATCTAAATATTTTTTTATTGTTTTATTACAAATTGTTGGTTAAACATTCATTTAAGATATGATTTTTCAAATTATTTAACAAGTAAATGGATTTCACAGCAAATAGCGCAGACAGTTGGGTGAAATACATTTTATTTAAATAAAAATTTTTTTTTTTATATTAAAATAAAATTTTATAAAAATTTTAATTAAATATTAAACAATTTTTTAAGTTTATTAAGGAAAATATACAAAACCTGTCAGTTTTGAAAAAGTGTTAAATAATAACTCTGCTAGAATTTGAAAATTAACTAAAAATATTTCTTCTTAATATAAAAATTTTGTGATTTTTGCATTTTTCAATTCGGTTATGAAAACAATTCTTATGGAACTTTTTCAAACAATATTTTTTAACTACATTTTATGTATGTCTTGCAAGTTTGGGCCTTGATTTTTTTAAAAAATTCTTTTACTAATTTTCTGCAAATTTATTCTTCCCTTCCTGACTCCACTGTACATTCCATTACTTAGGGAATTTGGCTTAAGATTTGCAGATGATATGAAAAGTAAATGAATGAATGATGCGCTAATATCTGTAATGTGTTGATGTGCAATAATGATGCTAATCGTAATCGCAGAACATAATTAATTGATAAAGAATGTTAATACATTTCGATAAAATGATCAGATTGTTTTATTTTCAAAAAAACTGTATTTATTAAGGAAATTCATTTTTTTTTTTTGATTTTTTTCAAGAAATTGTTAAAAAGTTATAATAAAATTTATATTCAAACACGAAATGTTTATTTAAATAAACAAATTTTACGATATTGTTGACCTATATAGAAATTTGTGTATTTCTAGGAAAAACAATTATTAAAAAAAATATCAAGAAATTCTCAAAGATTTTTTTTCAAATAATTTAATTGTTTGTATGAAGAAGACTCCAACCTATTTAAATATAAAATGTACTTTTTTTTGCCTGAAAAATATACAAAAGAATTTTTTTTAATTAAGACCACAGACGGTATAAAAACTATACAATAGTCCTTTTAAGGTACCTTTTGTAACATCTGAACCAATAAAGATAGAAACATCATGCAAATTACGTTCGAAAGGTCTCGAAGAGTATGAATATGTTTTTAGTACTTTTCGGGTTTTTAAATTGGTAGATTTAAGGTACGTACTCCTGTAACTTCTGTAACCAAGAAAAGGTAGACACGTAATTGAAATTGCTTTCGACAGGTCTCGAAAAGTATAAATACATTTTTGGTGTTTTTTTTTTGAATTATGTACCTTAAGGGGAGGAACAGATGTTAAAAACTACTTGCTGGTATTTTTTGAGTTTGACAGGTGTGAATTTTTTGATTTGTTTGCAATGCTTTGAGATATTGATTCTAGAAATATAAAATAAAATTTTGTTGAAATTGAACTCATAAAAAATACTTCTTCACATTTTAACCATGTTTAAATATTTTGGTTCTTGTAATATGAGACTAAAGTAAATAGAAAATTACTTTTTTTACTTATTTTTGTGTATAGCTTTGCATTTTTTAAAGACTAAGATCGTATTAAAAATTATGCGAATTTTACTTTTCATGCTGGTTTTATTCAATATTTAAAACTGCGCTGATGAAATACGGGCTCATTACTGGTAAATATGTAAATTATAAAAACAAAACCAGGGAAAACTAGTAAGAAATTACATTCATACACCACATTTTGATGGGGGCTTTATAGGCAAATAGAACGACTATATTTGTAGTTGGTGGGATAAATATAATCATGCGTGCAAAATGTTGAGAAGGTGAAGTAATTTTCGAGCCATTTATAGCCCAAAATGATTATTCCAGGAGGACATTTGAATGTGGGTTATATCAAAAAATGGATCGAAAATTATTTCGTCCAGTAAACTTTTTAGTGTTGGGCACATGTACAAAATTTCGAGTTACAAAAATAGATGTTCACCCAGCCGGATGGACGGATGGACATGCTAAAATCGACTCAGCAAGTGGTTTAAGTCGATCGGTATACTTGAAGGTGGCTCTCAGACAATTACTTTTGGCCGTTGCAGTCATCTGCACAAACGCATAATACCCCTACCACGTACATAATTGCTGTGGGTATAATAAAAAAAAAAATTTATACAACTCTACCCCTTTATTTAGCAAAGTAAACTATTATACCCTTTACATAATGATAAGCATATATATTGGTTTGTCATTCCGTTTGTAATTTCTACAAAATCGTTTAGATCCCAGAAAATATGTATATATATTCTAGATCCTTATAGATAGAGAAGTTGACATAGCCATGCTTGTCTGTGTTTCTGTTGAAATCAAGTTTCGCACTCAAATAAAGTCGCACAGAAAATGTTTTGATATCAAATAATTTCTATTTTAAATTAGCAAAACATTTTCACTATTGACCGAGATATAAGCGAAAACCCAAAATGACCCATTTTTATAATATTTCATGAGCTAAATCTGAAAAACTAAAACAATTTTAGAATTAAAATGTTCTGCTAGAAGTAATTGGTCAATAAGACCTACATTTTGTATATAAATTTTTTTGGATAGTACTAGGGTAAGGTTTAGCTTTCATACAAATGAACAATTTTTGTCAAGTTTTCGATATGCTATATCGGGGAAACTATAATAGCTATCGACTTCGAATGTTTTACAAATAGTAACTTGACAATACGGCCTACATTTAAAAAAAAACTAGTTGGATAGGAGCTGGGGGAGGAAAACCCATCATACAAAAAACTAATTTTTTTTAATTTTTTGACACGAATAATGTCGAAAACTGTTAAGACCTCAAACCTTCTACCGGGTATTTCTATTATACATATGTACAAGCGTTTTAATTTTTTTAAGTTTTCCGCTTCACAAGCTAGAATTACTATCGACTTCAAACCTGGCATTAAATATTTTTATACAACATTTGCGGTACGAAATAACACGGCTAGATCAGATGGATGGGTATATCAAAAAAATCAGTGTGAAGGGTATACAAGATTCGGCACAGACGAATATAGCGCTCTTACCTGTTAAATATTAAATTAGTTTCTTGACGAAATCTATTTTCATTACATTTATGTTTTAAAAATGTAACTGGAAGTATTAACTGTTTTAAAAATTATATTTTGCTTTATTTATCTACATGCATATGTACATTATGATCTACATGAAATACTATCAATACAATGACACGTTCATGTAACTAAGAATAAGAACAAAATTTGCATGGAATTAATGTTTTCTAGAATTATTTACAAACCTGCCGTTTGCACTTCCATCTATGCGTTTAACAAAATCACATCTTTATTTCCTGATATGTTTCTGTATTTTAAATTTTATTATAAATGTTTACATAAACAAACATGTTATTTTTAAAGACTTTCCATAAGCCATTTAATTTTGTAAGATATTTTCATTTGGTTTTAAAAAAAATTGTATGTTTCATTTAGCAATTTCGCTCTGCTGAAGGAACAAAAAATGAAAAATAACTAAAAAATTGTTTATAATGTGTTGCATGCAGCATAAACAGCAGCAGCATGATGTTATTTTATAATTCTTAATGCAGGCAGCTACAACTCTAAACAAGTTGTTAGTTTTTACTTTTTATATTTTTTTGACTGTTTAAATTCGAGCAAAAACATCATCATCACACTTCATAATCAGTTTTTTAATATGCATGCCAACTCATTATCATTAGCATACAGTTGGTGACAGGAAGTATTCGCACACTACACTTCTTATAAATTTTTTATTTAAATATTGGATGTGAATACTAACCGCCATTTTTATAAACAGTTTTTAAAACAATTTAAGGTTTAATCTTTGTGTAAAAAAATGCTTTTATTTATTCCTAAAGGTATTAAAAATTGTTTCTGAATATATGAGGGTAAACTCTTAAAAGTTGTTCTTGTAAAAATAAAAATTTTATTTAAAGTTGCAACAAAAAAAATATTATTTTCAAATTAGAGAAATTTAAATTGTTTTATATTAAGAAAATTTAATTACTTTTTTTACTCAGTGTACCTTATTTCGTAAACATTTTCCTTAACCATGTTGTGCACAAGTTCATTTTTTCTAAAATTATTTAATTTGTTTTTCTTTGTTTTCCACAGCCAATTAGTAAAATGACTTAAAAATGTTGTAAATTCTCTCTTTTACACATACTCGTTAGAGTCATTTGCACTCGCACTTAATTTCCTGCAGCACTGCTTCCCCGCTTAAGCACAGCTGTGTTTTGTGTGTAAAAATTATTTGGGTTGGTGGGTGAAATGCACCATTAAAATAGAGTTTCAGAGGAAAGTGTTTTAATAAATTTATGTGTATTCATTTGGTATCGCATTAGTTTAATACTAAAGTTTAAATTTTTATTAGAAAAGAGTTTTTAGTGTTTTTTTTAATTCATAAAATTTGGAAGAATTCAAATTGGGCTACTAAAAAATGCAATCCTTATTGTGTGAAAATATCAAACAATTCTTTATTTAGGAATTTAAAAACATTTCTTTTTTAATTTTTCGGGAGCCCTTAGAGTTTTAATTACTGATAACCATTATGTTTTTCAGTTATACGGCATGTCCGTATTACACCCTTATTGCTGAAGACACCCTTAAACGTAATAACACCATGATTTGAGGATCTGCTCCGAGAGTGTACTATCCTTGTTCAGACCAGGTGCATTCTTTCAACTGGAGAATATACTGGACAATCATAAGTCTAATATAGCTACCATACAGGCAACGCGATTGTATAGGCACGGTGTTACCAAAACATCCAAAGGTCACATATACAGGGTGTCTGGTGGCAGATAAATATATTCAAACTTAAATGAAAAACGTTATAATTGACACAAAGTTTTACTAAGAACATTGAACGATAGAATGGAAATGCGGATTTTATTTTTTATGGAGTGTGTCATCCGTCGAGTTAAACACACTGTTAAAAACGGGGCCTTGTACTCTGCGCCACACGCTGCAGTAAACTTGGTTCAATTGAGCCGATTTGTCGACGATTATTTTCCTTTAAAGCCTAGTTGGGCATTTTGCTTTGCCGCACAAATTCCCTCTTTTATCTTAACTACACGTATACAAAGCATTAAAAATTTTTAGTCAGTCTCAGATGAGTTTTCAAACAAAGCGGTCAATTACCGCTTGTTTGTTCAATTACACTAACAACAATATAAAATTAATATTATCTGAAACTGCACATATACAAGAACAAATGCATTAGTATTAGTGTGCCTATCACTGCTTTAAAGCCGCAAGAAATTGAGCATTGTCACTATAAACACTCTTTTTAATGTCGCGTCATAAAAAGTCAATGGAAGTTAGACCGGGCAACCTCGGTGGCCATGAGATATCCCCATAGCGACTGATCAGTTTTTGGGGTGAATTTTCCCGAAACAAATTTGACGAGGCTCTTGCTATGTGTGCAGTTGCCCCAAACTGTTGAAACCACATGTGTGAAGAGTACGATAGATGAGCTCACAGGTTTGTCAAAAAGAAATTCATAATCATGCGTCGATAACTTTCAAATTCATTGCCTGGCCTCGAAAATTTTCGAAAAAAATGGTTCAATTATCTCATTCAATGATTGGGCAAACCACACAGTTACTTTGAGGCAATGTAATCGTTTTGATGTTTCAATAGAGAGTTGCAGTTTCTTGGAGACCAATAACGACAGTTCTGCTTGTTGACGTGGCCGTCGTTCTAAAAAATATGGGATTTACAGTGTAAAAATGCTCTAACATCGTTTCACAAAAATTTTTGCGTAAATCAGAGTCACGTTTTTCAAGTTCTTGAACGACTTGAATTTTAAAAGGATAGAACTTGAGATCCTTTTTTCAAATTGCATAAATAATCGCTCTTGGAAGTCTCAGAGAGGCTGCTCTCTTCTGTATTAGAAGTCGCGGATTTTCACGTAAGCTGCTTTCATCCAGTTCAATGTTTTCGGGAGTCCTTGAAGATCGACTGGGCCCTGGCCGTTGAACATTCATAGCTGAAGCAGTTGAGCGGAATCTCTGCACCCAGGAACGAATTAACTTTGTACTCGTTCCATCACGTATTCGCCGAATATTGAAGTTTGAAAAAAACTATTGACGAGCAATAACGTTAGAATCCCCAGCAAAAATTAATCGAGATTTTGTAAGCAGCATATACTTTTTCTAGTATACAAATGCCCTTCGCTGCAAGCGCTTTTCTATTCCCTTAATAAATGCAATAGTGTATGGCAGTAAATGTAAAATTTTTACCGTTTTACACATTCGCTTACTGCAGTGCATACTAAAAAGCACTATTGTAAAGCAGTAAAAACTCACTTTATTTTGTTTTTGGCACGAACATATTAAAAAAAAAAATTTATTTGGATGATGCAAAAAAGGGAAAATAATTTAGTTGTTATTTTTTCGTGTTTGAAGACGGACGTGCGCGCATGCGAGCTTGTGTGCTAATTTCAAATGAGCTTAAAACAATTAAATTAATTAAATTAACAATTGTTTCACATAAGCGTTGTATTTTGGAAAAGGTATTTATAAAAATTATTAATTTTTTAATAGGTATAAATAGTTATTTTGTTAAAAACCATCAACTACGTATATAAGAATAGGTTTTTTGCTTATTTTTGCTCTCTTTTAATATTCTTAGTGTGTATTTTCCCGTTATCTTGCTTTGTTTTTGTTTTGAGTTAGATTTTTTGTAAACAATGGTGGGTAAAAGACAAAAAAAACCGACTAATTAAAGCTGAAAAAAATAAAAACAGGTTATTTTTGCTAAAACTAACCCAAAACATAAAATCTCCACAAAAAGAGGAAACTGAAATGTTTAAAAATGTTAACGAATTATTTTTTTACTGGATGACGTTAGTTACGTTAACAAGAAATATATATTTTTTTATGTAAACAGATAAAATTGTTTATATAAAATTGTGGTAAATACATATATGTATACAAAATAATTTTATGTATAAATTTTTGAAGAATTGTATTGATTAACTTTTACTTTTTTCTGAGAGTTATTTGATTCAACTACTCAGCATTTAACTCAGTTACTGGACTTTACTAAAAAAGAAAACGAATGAACCTTTACTACACCAAAAATTTTAGATTTTAAAAAACTTTAATTATTCTTCATAAAAACACAAACAAATACTTTTTTAATCAAGTTTAAAACTTTTTTTAGCAATAAATATTTTAGACAATGCCCCGATCGAAAACAAACATACGTTCAGGCAATAATATGGAATCTTTTGAATCTAATTCCATTTTAAATAAAATGGAAAACCTGCTAGCAAAACTTTCGCAAATTCAAACAGGTAAAAATAAAAAGTTTTTTTAAAAACAATTTTTATTAAAATATTTTATTTTTAGATTTTTCAAGTTTGAAATCAGATGTAAATATACTTTTACAACTAAAAGAAGAGCTTTCGCAGTTAAATGGTAAATTTGTACATTTCTTCCCCCCATCACGATGTTTAAGTTAATGCAAATATTTCACTTTAGAAAATATTTGTGGTCAAAATAAAGTTATTGCTGATCTCTTGTCGGAAATCAAAATAGTTCTACAATCTTCAGTCATTTTATATACCAAACTATATAACCGTGAATTTTGTGATTTAGTTTTTTGTGTATTATACATATAGAAATACATGAACTATACCTATATATGTATGTTATTTTTAAATATATAAGTACAAAATGAATTTAATAGTGATACCTTACTTTGATTTATGTTTTATTTTATATTTATTAAAATACAATTTTAGTTTAATTTTTTATATTTATATTATTGTATATGAATATAATATGTTTGTACATATAAATGTATTTAAATGAATTATTTTTTTATTCTATGTTCCTTGTTTATTACATAAAATGTGAACTTTATTTTTAACAAACTTTTTATTTTAAGTTAACCTTTATATTTTAATGTATCTGAAAAAAATTTGTTCTTAAAAAAATAAATAAATAACTTTAATCCAAAAAAATATTTAAACATATATTATTTACACAATTATTATTACAATTGATGCGCCTCTACTAAGCGCTGTTTTAGGCTACAGTTTTCAGGCATTAATATTGCGCTGACCATATTGCATTCTTCTTTCGCTTTATAGGGTCAGTGAATTCTTTGCATACTATAATAGATGATTTCATTGCATATATCCAGTACCGAAATAAGCGCTTAAAAGGAAATGCAACTAAGTGGGACATCGCGAACAAATATCATGCCATACGTAAGCAGGTTTGTAAGCCAGTGACACCTTGACATTCCCTTACAAACCTGCTTACAGCGAAGCAGCAGTTTTTGCTGGGTCATTTCTCCCAAAAAAAATGCCTTTACAGCGAATGACGATGCTCGCTCGACCACTCTGACATCCTGACTGACAAATCCGCACAATCGATTATTCTAACTGCGTCACCCTCAATCCGCACCGTTGGTTACTTTTTGAAATAATCTTATTTAAATTTATAGAATTGCCACCAGACACCCTCTATTATAGATGTCATTGAAGGAGGCATTAATTTGGATGCTGCTTCTTTTGTTAGCAAAACTATTAACCATCTTGTTTCAAGATTTACACAATAGCCGAAGCCTTAGCGGTTTCCAAGATATACACAGGATTACATTGGTTTTACCAACCAGAAGCCTTACCTTGTTTGATATTCACGTGCACCCCCCTGAGCTATATTCAACCTGCGTTGACATAACTATCTTTCGACACAATTTTTAATACAATTTTTGTTTTGCAGAACTAAAATAAATTTTATTATAAGATTTAATTAAAACTCAAAGATGTTTTAAGTTTGGTTTTATCCGAAATCGTAATCTAAAATTTTAAAGCTTTTATTAGTTCAACAACATTATATACATATAAACAGACGGAAATAATATGCGCCCTAGATCTTTTTCTTTAAAATCAATATAAAACTGTTAGTGGCTTAAAAAGGCAGTAGTTTTTTCTTTTAAAACGAAAAATAAAAAATAATTTTTATTTGTCTTTTGTATAGTTTATATTAAGCAAAGAAAATCTTACATAGAGTATAGGATAACAGTCCCTGTTTGTTCTTATTTAAAATGCCAAAATTTTTTTTTGAGATCTACACACATATACAACAAACATTTTTCGCCAAAACACACATACACACTTATCCTTGTATAGAAAAACATCAGTTAAAAATTCAACTATACATATCGAGCCTTTGGTGCAATACCGTAGTAATTCAAAAAATCGTGAACTGAGAAAAATGCATTTGAAGTTTTGAACCATCTTTTTGATAGTATTTTCGTTTACTTAAGTTATTTTTTTACAAGTTTTTAAACAAAAAGGAATGTTTTTAAATAAAAAAAGGCCAAAAATTATTAAAAATATGAAATATTTATTTATATTTAAGTACTTTGTATCAACCTATCAATGATGTATCGTTATTGTAACAAAACCTATGACAAACTTGAAAATTAATTCGAAATATATCGTTATAGCAAATAAACTTTTAACTATTTTTTTTCTAACAAAGTTGTAATATGAAACAATACGAACAAGTTAAAAAGAAATCAAATTATACAGTTGTGTTTCTGTGCCTGAAACGTAGCAAAAAATAATATTACTTTATACTTTTTTCGTAAATTGCTTTCTGTTAGAAAATTTCTTGTCATAAAGGAAATGTTTCAATATTGCAAATAAATATTGTTGGAAATACCTAGAGGCAATAAAGACATTTTTAGCTGTAGAATCTGAACAGTTAGAGGTGGAATCATAATCTTTTTTTCTTTAGATAGATATTTCCCCAAAGATAATTTCTGCATACCCAGCTCAAAAAATTCAAATTTTGAGTTACTACGGTATTGCACAAAAGGCTCGATATGTATTTCTTCCATTTTTATCATAAACTAGCTGACCCGGTGAACTTCGTACCACCTAACCATTATTGAATATATGGATTTTTTTAAAAGCGTATAAAGTTTATTTAGTCAAATAGTTCATTGGAATATATTTATATAGAAAACAAAAGTTAAAAAAGATAACAAAAATAAGGCGTTTCAGGTAAAAGCTGTTAAGAAAGCTATGTATTTTCGTGCATGGGATATGTTTAGGTTAATTCCCTTCAGTGCAGTACCTTGTGATACACCAAACTTTTGGTTGTGTTATTCGGCGCAAGTACAAAAAAAGCAGATGGTTTGCCCACACGTGAACATGCAACGTATATTTGGCCATGAGAAAAACATGTGTTTTCTAAGATCACAAATACTCAAGGATTGTCCTTGTGATTTGTTAATCATTGCGAATGTAAGACGAATAGGAAATTAAATTTGCTTAAACTCAAAAGGCATATCGGTTGGTATCATCGGAATTATCGGTATGAGAACTTCTTTTGCGTGAATAACATGGCATATAAGTTTTGTTATTACCAAACGCGTTCCATTGCAAAGTTTTGGTTGGTTTGAATTTCGAAGCATGATAACTACGGAGCCAACCTTCAGTTTTAAGTTGTGCGGTGGTAAGCCAGGCACATCCAAGGAGTTTAAAACTTCAGTTGGATAGTTGGTGGCTTCATCTTCATTTGTTACACAATCAATAGATTTAAAAGAATGCAGAGTACCAACGATTTTATTCTGAACTATATAGTTTAAATCATCCATTACCGATAGTCAACAATTGGTTGGAGAAATCTTGAGCTGATAAATCGTTGAGCAATATAACTCTCACGTTTTCTGTCATCTGCAGTATCTTTGGAAAACGCCACAGACTTGAGGATTTAACACAAACATTTTTTTGATTAGCTGCCGTCGATCTTGGAACGACTGGCAGTGTTTAGCGGAAATCACCAGACAGTAAAATCATTGCACCTCCAAAACATCTTGAGTCACTGCGCAGTGTGTGTTCTTTTAAGAGCTTCTATTGCGAGTTTGTGTGCCATTGTGCATTCGTCCCAGATGATTATTTTACACGCTACTAAAACTTTGGACATAACGGAGTTTTTCGCAATGTTACATGTCGGTCGCTCCATATTTTCAAGGTTTAATGGCAACTTTAACGCTGAGTGAGCTGTGCATCATCTTTCTTACAATGTGGACGCTATTCCAGATGAAGCTTCCACTGCAGCAATGCTGGATCTCGCACGAACAGTGGCTAAAATCAATGACATGACGAATGTCTTCCCAGTTCCACCGGGGGCATCCAAAAAAAGAAACATCATTTCCATCATTAATTGCCTTCGAAATTATATCATGGACTTCCTTCTATTAGAGGTTTAAAATGGAAACATTGGTTTGAACTAATTGGCTCAACTCATGTCGATCGTATTCAAGTTCACGCTTCAATTGTCAATTTAGTAGCTCTTTCATTTCATGTTCTGGTGCCAGCAGTCCTGACTAATAAACTGCCGCAAAAAAGGTAACACATGTCTTCATTGACTTCAAGATTTAGATTTCTCGAGCAGACACGATATTGATGTAAAATGTCTTTTGACATATTGTCCTTGTATTTGTCCCGCAGGTCACTTGGATTTGACGGGAAGTATGTCGAAATGATGAAATCAAATAATGTTCGTATCTGGCTTGGATATGCAGAAATAATTGCCTCAGCGATTGTCGTATCCCAATGAGTATCATTTTCAAACAAATTGAGTTCTTGACATGCATCACAAAATGTTGGGCAGACTATACCATAAACATTACGAAATGCTGCAAATGATGCTGGACCACGAACATTCACCAGCAACAACCGCAAATAAAAACATTCATCATTCTTCGGATGAACTGTATAAATGCAACCAAGAGCATCACTTGAACGCAAATCCGGATGCCCAGGAACCATAGTGCCTTTCTTTTGACGTTAAAATTTTTTGAAGAAGCGTTCCAAGTGTAATACCGTGGCATCTCCGAGTAAAGTAAAGTTCGTACAAACGGATCGCTTTGACAAACATCAAAGATACTTGTCAATGTTGTCGCTGGAGGTATTTCAGCACGTTGAACAATATTTGCCGCAGTGAAATATACTCGTTGGCCATTCTCCAGATGCACTGCTAAATGTGCAACAGTGGGATGAATAGGACATGAGAAATACGCCAAACCGCCTCATTGCAATTCACATATCGCCCAACTTGATAACGCGTAATTTCGTCGTTGCAGTTGGATGCTAAAAAGAGCCATATCGCTGCCTTTCGTGACATATTTGCAATGCGTCTTAAATGATTTGGAAAGAAGTGGCAGAGCCCAACTGGTGTCAATCACAAAATCGTTTCCTTTTACTTTCTTTGTAATAGTTTTACCGTTGTCATTGGGCCATCAACGCCGATACAGTGGATAACTGTCATTGCCAGTGATATTTTCCGCCGTCAACTTTCGTGGATAATGTTTGGAACACTTGCCGTCGAACATGCACGGTGATGGGGGGTTGATGGGGCCACACGGTCTATGAATCATATATGTAATTACAACATAATGTAGTTCTTGATCTGTTTCGGGATCAGGGATCTCAGCACTTATAATATCATCTTTCTGGTCTGGTCGAAATTTTTCAACTAACTAAATAAGAATGTGTGCATATATATCCAGCATTGAGTATCTCCGAACACGTATTGCCTAACAATATATATAATCAGCAAACGAATTTTTTGCCTAAACACACACAATTCACAAAATATTATCCTTAGTAGCGCGTCAATAACGTTATAAACATGTTTTGTTTGTTTCTTTGATAATTACTGAAAATTGCTGATAAAGCGTAAATAGAATAGCTGAGCCTATCGCATCTTTCATGATGGGAAGCTATTACCAAGAAAAACTTCACAAACAGTTCAGTTTATAATGGCTTCATTTTTTTGTGGCCTTATCCGCCACTTGTAAATATTTTTTTTTTATTTTATTAAATGTTTGTTGTGCTTACAAAACAATGTATAGAAAAAAATTGCGTTAATGATTCGCTAACTGACAGACAGATTCATCATTTCATAAACTAAATGCAAAGGGCAAGACTTCAAATATGTATTGGTTAATCTTGTAGCTTCTGAGCTAAAAAAAGATAGAACTGTTATTTTATTTACGCTCGAGAGGTTTCAAAGTTATAAATGTACTTTTTTTGAAATATTAGACCATTAGGGGAGACAGGGTAAAAACCATATTTTGAAACTGCTTATATCCATTTTGTACCTTCGGAACTGAAAAAGATAAAAAGGGGCTCAAATTATATTTTGATATTGCGTTCGACAGGTCTCGAAAAAATATGATTATAAAATTTTGATAATTTTGATCCTAAGGTGTAAAAAGGGATAAACATTTTATTGGTAATTTTTAAGTTATTTTTGTTACTTTTAAACTAATAATTTAAATTGCGTTCAACTGGTTTAGGAAAAATATGAACACGTTTTTTGAAGTTTTTTACAGTTATTGAGACTTATATAAGAAAGTATTTTTGTTGTACGGGAGATGCCATGACCATTATTCCCTTTTCTATTAAGTATACTCACCACAATTATGTATATTTGCAAACAAAAACATCCATAGACAATTTTGAAACTCTAGCTTTAAGAATTATTGAAGAACATGTAAAAAAAATCAAATTGTACGGGAGGTGCCACACCAAAAAGTTTGGAGACCTTAGCTGTCACAGTTAATGAGATACACATATAAATATTTCCATGCTATTAGAGGTTCCACACCCATAGTTCACTTACTGCCTATACTAATCTCAGTTATGCATGAAAGCATAATAAATACCCATATTAAATTTGGAGATTTCAGCTGTTACATTTATTGACATATATATGTAAGAGATTCTTTCTAGTAAAGGAGGTGGGTGCCACACCTATTGTTATCTTTACGCCCAAACTCAGCTTAATTTTAAACATCAACATTGTAAGCACCTGCACAAAATTTTGAGACTTTAACCTTACAAAGCTGAATTATGCATATTACCATTATAAACATCTTTACAAAGTTTTGAGAGTTCAACTGTTACTGTTGTAGAAATATATACAAAAAACTATTTTCGTTGTATAGGAGGTACCACGCCTATTTATTTTTTCCCGCCCATACAAAGCTCAATTATGCATATTAGCACTATTAACATCCGTACAAAGTTTAAAGACTTAAGCTGTTACAGTTGTTGAAATATATACAAAGAACTATTTTCGTTGTATGGGAGGTGCCACGCCTATTTATTTTTTCCCGCCCATAAAAAGCTCAATTATGCATATTAGCGCTATAAACATACGTACGAAGTTCGGAGACTTCAGCTGTTACAGTTGTTGAGATATATACAAAAAACTATTTTCGTTGTATGGGAGGTGCCACGCCTATTTATTTTTTCCCGCCCATAAAAAGCTCAATTATGCAAATTAGCGCTATAAACATACGTACAAAGTTTGAAGACTTAAGCTGTTACAGTTGTTGAAATATATACAAAAAACAAATATTTTCGTTGTATGGGAGGGGCCACGCCTATTTATTTTTTCCCGCCCATAAAAAGCTCAATTATGCATATTACCACTATAAACACACGTACGAAGTTCGGAGACTTTAGCTGTTACAGTTGTTGAGATATATACAAAAAACTATTTTCGTTGTATGGCAGGTGCCACGCCTATTTATTTTTTCCCGCCCATAAAAAACTTAATTATGCATATTAGCACTATAAACATACGTACCAATTTCGGAGACTTCAGCTAGTACAGTTGTTGAAATATATACAAAAAACTATTTTCGTTGTATGGGAGGTGCCACGCCTATTTATTTTTTCCCGCCCATAAAAAACTAAATTATGCATATTAGCACTATAAACATACGTACGAAGTTCGGAGACTTCAGCTTTTACAGTTGTTGAAATATATACAAAAAACTATTTTCGTTGTATGGGAGGGGCCACGCCTATTTATTTTTTCCCGCCCATAAAAAACTAAATTATGCATATTAGCACTATAAACATACGTACGAAGTTCGGAGACTTCAGCTGTTGCAGTTGTTGAAATATATACAAAAAACTATTTTCGTTGTATGGGAGGGGCCACGCCTATTTATTTTTTCCCGCCCATAAAAAGCACAATTATGCATATTAGCACTATAAACATCCGTACGAAGTTTGGAGACTTCAGCTATTACAGTTGTTGAAATATATACAAAAAACTATTTTCGTTGTATGGGAGGTGCCACGCCTATTTATTTTTTTCCGCCCATAAAAAGCTCAATTATGCATATTAGACCTATAAACATACGTACGAAGTTCGGAGACTTCAGCTTTTACAGTTGTTGAAATATATACAAAAAACTATTTTATTATTTAAAGCAGCCGTACGAAGTTTGGAGACTTCAGCTGTTACAGTTGCTGAAATATATACAAAAAACTATTTTCCTTGTATGGGAGGTGCCACGCCCATTTATTTGTTTCCGCCCATACACAACTCAATTATGAACATCAATAAATAATTTAGTCGTACCAAATTTGGAGACTTCAGCTATAATAGGTATTGAGATATATGAAAAAAACTGTTCAATTTGTATGGGAGGTGCCACGCCCAGTCGGAATTTCCAAAAACAAATAAGCCTAAAACGCATTCCCAGATATCGGGTATGACCTTTTTTCAAGTTTCATTAAAATCGGTCCAGCCGTTCTTGAGTTATAAGCGGTGTCACTAACAAAAAAAAAATTGTTCTTTTATATATAAGATAAATAAAGACATACAAACATACAGACAAACAGTCGGAAGCTTTAACTTTTCTAAACAGAAACTCACATCTACAAAATAGATTTTAGAGAATTTCAAAAAGAGTAGAAGAAGAAGTGTTTTTGAATACTAAAATGGATAAAAATCAAAAGTAAACTTCATAATACAAACACAAGTTTGTTAAAATAAAAAAGTTATTTTTACATCCTTTTTCTCATCATTTATCCTTTATTTTATTTAGAATTTTTAAAACATTTTTTTTACTTAGCTTTATTGAAATAGAAGTCAATTGATTCAATATTAAAAGAAAACACTTTAGCAAAACAAAAGACACTCAAACATGGTTTAAAATTAGAAATAGAAAAGGAAAACTGGATAAAAGAAAAAAAAATTTCAAATAAATTTGAATTGATATGAGTTAAATTGATTTAAAAAGATGCAGTTACATACAAACCTATACGCATTCATGCATAAAATATTTAAGTGCATATTTAAATGTAGTTTTGTTTTTAACTGAAAAAAGAAATTCTTTTGTTTTGTCAGAAAGAAATTTAAAAAAAAATTCTTCAAATTTTTTAGCACAAACGGAGAAAGGATAATATGGTCGATATGGGGATATCTTTAAAAAGAGTAGAAATTATTTCTTTTTAATTTTTACAGGGTGATACCAAAAGCTTGGAAGGAAAAATAACCCAGCAAAAACTTAGTAGTGATTAGTCATTACAATTAATTTACTTTTCAATTACTATTACATATCGTCTGCATTATTTGACAGTTGTTAGATAATGAGTTATTTCTTATCTCAAATTAAAGCAGATATTTTAGCTTAACATTTGAAGTCAGTTTTGATCAAATTATTAAAAAAAAATTAAAATTAAACAATGAGTGACCAGGGGCAAAGAAAGGGTTAGTTTAATGCCAATAAGGTAATACATTATTTAAGTCCCCTTTGTAATCGAGCATGGTAAGTACTAATCTATCTCTCTCTTTTGCATCTTTTAAGATTATCAGTCTAGTGATATGAAATTGGGTACTTTGGGTTCATATGGAGATGGAAAGCCAACTAAATGCCCTAAGGTTAGGAGGACTCAGTCTCTGTAATATTAGCTGGCTCTATAGGACGGTAATAGAGCCGGTTCTCTTTTATGGAACCATAGTCTGGTGGAAGGCCATGGACTCTCACGAGTCATCTGCGTATTGAGAGAGCAATGCGCAATATGGCGATCCCCACTTTTTACCCTACCCAACAAGATCTTTTAGCGAGGAAGCTGCCGCTGAATGGCGCAATAAGGCTGCATGCTGTGTGAGAATGAAAACACAGAACATGCGGTCACGCGAATATTGTCGGGACTGTCAATTTTGTTCACGATCTGATTCACTAGTACACACTGGAACCTTTTCTCCGTTATTTCTAAGGGGGGGCGGATGAAATTATCCTCTCGTGACCTGTCGATAAAGAGATAAACACGGATGGGTCTAAGGGAAAACTGGTGTTGGTGGAGGCATAAACATTGCAGGCAGGAGTCTGGATTTCATTCAGACTTTCGGATGGATGCAGTATCCTGCAGGCTGAACTGTCTGTGGTAGGCAAACCGGCTAACTGGCTACGGTATTACAGTACATTCGGCAGGAAAATGTCGGGATATTCACCGACAGCCATGCTGCCATCAGGTCTATTACTGATGTATACTCTACATCACAACTAGTCCGCGAATGACTGGCATCCTTGAACTGGATGGCGTTGCATTCTAACATTACCTTGGCGTGGATAAAGGGGACATGGGATCAGTGTGGACAACTGTGCTGCCGATGCACTTGTTAGGAATGGTGCTAAATTCTATGACCGGACAATTAAACACTTTTGTGACATTCTCCTTTCTTCCTATAAGCTTCGCCTGAGTGAATATTCTAGGAAAATCGCAGAGGCTAGATGGACCAACGAGCCCAGATGTGGAGCTACTCGAGTAACTAGGCCGAAGCTAGATCCGGGTCGATCAAGGTCTCTCCTCGATCTAGATAAATGAAGGATAAGGGATACTGTGACCGTAATAACTGGCCACTGTCAAGTTGGTACTCGTGACAGTAGATTGGGATTGCCTTGCAATGACTTCTTTAGAAGCTGTCAAGACAAAGAGAAGACTGAGAGCACACATCACCTCTTGTGCTTTTGTCCGGCACTGGAGAACAATCGGAACAGACAATTTGAATCGGCAGACTGGACAGTCTGCCGGACGTGGCCAACGTTGGCCTTACCAACCTGTGGTCCTTTAAAAGGGATAGCGGTGGGTTCGGAGACAGGGGTCAATACGGGGCGATTACCGCTGACCAACCACGATAATTCTTTAACTATAATTTTATCCGAATTTTCTTAATTAGACTGATCTAATCTAATATAATGTCTTTTTCTCTTCCTACCTTTTCCTTTCCCAGGTATCACAAAGGGACCGAGGAAACGGACCCAAGTGGGCTGCACTACATTTTCTTCTTCCGAAGCAGCCTGTTCTTTCTAACCCAACCCAACCTAACGTAAGAGGTTGTGAGTCTAGAGATAATGAAATTCGGGACTATTAACCCACGACGATATCGGAAGTCAACCAAGTGAAGAAAAAGTTATAATTAATATTGCACTTACGAGGTACCAATATAATATCTACTTTAATATTATTTCATGTCATATTAAAATTATTTTACAAAAGCGGGAACAACAAGAAATAAATATTTAATTTCACTCTCCTTATGGGTTGTTATTATCTACCTTCACCACTCTTCTTATGATTAATAAAATATATGACATTAAAAGTACATATTAAGTATTTTCGAATTTTCTACCAAATTATTCTATAACTCCTCAGAAACTTAAATTTTCTTAAAATGTATTAAAACAAATTAATTGCTCTTACAAGTTTATACGCAAGTATGGTTGCTTGTGCAAAATACAGCACTTTTCACAGTATCGTGCATAAAAGTTGCAATATTATATTTTGTTTCCTTACTTAAGTATACAGTCAAACAGTAACCAAAATAGTTCTTAATGTCTTTTAATATTGGTTAAAATATGGAAAATCTAATTTTTCCACAAGTTTGTAAACAAACAATTTGTCTTAAATTTAAATTTTCAAATATATCACTTTAATCCTATTAAGCTACTTAATATTGTACTGTTTATGATTACATCCGCATAAATATTTATGTCTATTTATTAGCCATAATATATTAATATTTCTTATATGTTTGTATACTCTTGTAAGACATTAATAATATTGTAGAAACAGAATTGGTATGACAAACTTAATTATGTTTTTTCTTAATTTACATACGACATGTTGTTTGCTCCTTGTTTTTTTGTGTGTCCCCTAACAAATATCTAAACACCAGATGCGAACATATGTATGGAAGTACATATGGATTAGTTTAATAAATTGAAACATGTTTTCATTTAGAAATGTTTCATTAAATCTTAACGAAATTCGTAAGTAAACTAAAATAATGTACTTTGTTTTTGAATTTGTAAATTTAAAAGGTTTTATATTGCCTGAAGGATTAAAAGTTATAAAAGATAATTAAAAATATTTTTAATTATAAAAATAAAATATTTATTTGTGATATTAAGGAATTTAGTTAAGGAATTCGCATTAACCTAAAGAAAATTGAAGAACTTCCTATATGTTAACATAGCAAGAAGCGACAGAATCCATTAGTAGGATTTCGTATAGACAGCGTTGAATTTTTCCGATGTTAGAGGCAGAGGCAGTTTCCCAAAATTATAACCCGTTGCTCCAAATTGCTTTTTTGTAAATCAGAAGCTTACAATTAACACAAAGAGTATCTACCAATAGCAAATAAATTTGGGGTGCTTTAGGTTTTTTTGTATGAACTTCGCATTTATATATACTTTATACGATGAGACAAAAAAGGCGATTACTGAGGCAGTTCGCTTTAAAAGGTTGAGCCACCATCTGGTTTTTAAAAGAATTGGGGAGCACATTCCTTTGGGTGAAGGAAGAATTAGGTTGGTGCTTTTTTCATATAGTTTTCTTTCTTACGATTTTTTCTTCTTCTCTACTTGGATATTTTGATGCTATCGTCACTTTGTGGCCTCCTTAGGATCTTTATAGGGACTGAAAAAAGCAGTATCATCAGCAAATATCGATTTGTATGTTTAAATATTGGATGACATATAAACTTTATAAAGCAAAAAAAGAATTGTTCTTGAAATGCTTCCTTGAGGTATCCTGGCCTCTTTTTCTTTAGGGCATCTTAAGTAATTGGTTTTCCCAATCAACCATAAATTATCGTCCTTTTCCAAACTATTTCATTTGCTGTGTAAATCAGCTCTGAAAGCAGATTTCCTCAAATCCAGAAGATTTTTCATTATTTTAATTTTCAATAATCTCTTTAGCGTCTAAGAATTAAAATTATATCTCTATGGGCTTTCTAGCAAAAACAGATATTGGGAGCGAGTACGATCTTTAAACGAATATCGAAAATATCACACTCTACTTTGTACTTTTTGTCCAAGGTCTTTATTTTTCAGAGGCAAGTTTGCGATAACGGGTTGACTCTAAACCTTTTAAGGTTCCTCAACTGAGCTGTGTTCCTAGGTGACTTGCTTTTTAAATTTCTTTGGCTTGTTTTTCTTCTTTTTTTACAGAGAAAAGCTCCAGGAAGAAATGGCTTTTTTATGTGTTTACTATGGTTCCTAAGGCAGTTTTTCCTTCCTTTCAGAGATTTTTACGATACGTTTTGGGAGCAGTGACGGCTGATGTATATTTTTTATCATTTTTCTTTTGCTTCTTAGGGTCTAGAGGAACTGGTATATATCCCTAAAAAAAGAAAGAATTATTAGTAACGATTTCTTGAGAACTAGAAATGATGACTTTTCTTAGAGAAAGGTTTTAAAATAGTCAACCTTCAAAATCCTTGGGGATATACCTTTTGTTACGCCAAAATCATTGAAGTGTGGGACTTAGTTCTGGTCAGATGTCTAAGCAGTTTATTGTCAATTTAAAGAAAATCAGTCCATTCCAGAAATAGAATTACTTACATCACGACCTTTAGGGTTAACGAGCAGAGAGCCCCAACTCATGTGATAAACATTGTTGTCGCCAGCCCCTTTAAAGCGAAGACCTAAATATTGAAAAAAATTATTATTCTGTTCTTAAGTTATTCCTTAAAAATTTCGTTTATGCAGACATAAGTTTCTTGCAAATAACACTCAGAGTGGCTGCGCATCAAAAAAATATTTGATTTCTGATTTCATAAATATAGCCCAGACCACACAAGATCTATCCCTGGGATTTCTAGTATCGGTACAGGTTTATCGATTTATTTTGAGGGTTTTTCTAGAAGTCATACATATTAGTCTTAAAAGTTTTATCAATTTTCTGGTTTCATGCAAGGTTGACACAACTGAAACTTAAAACGGCCCAAATCCACTGGCAAATTGGTACAAACTCTGTGCTACGTCTTTTTGGTAAACTTCTACTCTACAACTCAATACAAAATCCTAACAAAGATAACTGGTGCTCCTTGGTATGTTAAAAAAAGCAACATCCACAAGGATCTTCAACTTCCATTAGTTGAATGCGAAATCCTAAACTATGTGGACGAGTATTTAAATAAGCTGTAAGCTCAACCAAATCCACTCTCTTGGAACATAGTGGAAACACCCGTCAAAAAGGAGGGATACAACTGCGCTAAGATGAAGCTAATTAGTTCTATTATGAGAACTTAAAATTTAGTCTGGCAATGGCTTTACTAATATTTATTATAAAGTTTTAAGATTTAAATACTTATTGTTAGTTCGCCAAAGGTGAAGATTAAATAATAAAAACATGACAAATAAAATTTTCCGGTTTATTTGAAAATATTTGAGATAATTTTTGTGTTGGTGAATTCCGTTAGCGTTGAGTCAGTTCATGGCCTATCGTGTATGCCCTGCAGTAGAAAATACTTAGTTTTTGCATATTTTTCATTTCGTTTCTAATGTTCGTAATAAATTAGTTAATTAATTTCGTCATATCCTCAATTAGGCCTTTCAGACGACTAAAATTTAAGTGTCTTGGCTCTTTTATACGCAACTCTTTTAATGTTTTCAACTGGTAAGACAATAAAACGCCTTCGTATAAAAATTGACTGGTATTTATTTTTCAGGCTGGGAAGGTGCAAAACTATTTTTTGATTTTAAAAACACCTAGCGATCTTTAATTCAAAATTAAAATTAATTTCGGTATAATTTCTATCAAAGAAGGCCTTCTCCGCTTATCAGCCAGGGATCCAGAGGAAAACAAGTGGCAGTTGATTCCCTTCTTATTTTATTGGTTTCAACGTTTCTTTGTTGAACGAAGTAATTTCTAGAAATATATACTAAAAAGTTTCAATACTGATTTGAAGATAAAAGTTTTTATTTATTAAATGAGAGGTTGTCAAATATTCTTTTTAGCAAACTTTTCACAATATATCTTGGGAAACTAATTTTAAGTCCTCGCAAAAAGTAAAAAGCTTTGGAATTTGACGTTTTTTAAGATAAAAATCACAAATCTCATCTTACGTGAAATTTCCATGTTAAACCTACACTTTTTCCAAATTTTTTTTTATTTATGGATTTGCAATAAAATGACTGTCTACGTAATAAAAAATGATGAATGAACAAAACTAAATATTTCTACAACTAAATACTTTTCTAAAACAATTTTTTTTTAAATATGTAGAAATTTATCACAAAGATAAAAAAATATAATTTATTACACCAAATGTTAAAGGTTATTTTTCATATAAATTTTTTCCCAATAAAAAAATAAATAAAACCGTCATGTGTTACACATAGTTTTTGTTGGTTGTTCATGATTCGACTCAAATTGATTAACGATTAATTTTGTTGGTTGTTATTTCTATAACAGCACAAGCTGTTAAATGATATGAAATTTATTCATAGAAAATGAAAGCAAATCTAAAATTGATTACAAATAGAAAAAAACATTTGATATTAGTAAAGTATAACAAAAATTTGTTTTTTACCTATCGTTGGCGAAAATGAGAATTAAATAATGGGGCTTAAGCCAAAATATTAAAAAAAGTTTTAGATTTTTTTAAATTGATATTTTTGTTTCAGATATATTTTTTTAATTAAAAAGTTTAGCTTTTCTAAAGTTAAGTTATTTGCATTGCAAATGACGATATAGAAATATTTTTAAACCCATAATTGAAAGAAGGAAAGTTACTTAATAAAGCCGCACTCTGTACACGGATAAGCCATTAATTTTAAAAGCAAAAAATTTAAAATATTAAACCATAACGTTTACCTTCACCGTTACAAAAGTAAACAAAAACAAAAAATGTAACGATGAAGAAAAAAAATATTTTCAGAAGCAAAAAACGAACAACTAAAATGTAACATGAAATCGATAAAAAAAAACCCCCAAAAAAATATCATAAATTGACAGCTGAAAATTTGAGACATGAAAAAGCATTTCACAAAAATCAAAACAATTAAAAACGTCAGCAAAAGGGGAAAGTATTTAGCTGATTATACTTTTACCCATATGTAGGCCCACAACACCTTATATTATTGAAATCAAAATTTAATATTTTCAATAAAATACGCTTGAAAGCATGTTGTATGTTTTATCTACTTCAAAAGGATAACTTCTTTCCTAAATGTACACATGAAACATCAGGACTATACAATAGTCTGTACCTCGTTTCTGTAACTTGCGAGAGGTCCTTGCATTGAATAATATTTAAACATTATAAAAGTCTTCCAGCCATTCACAGCGTGATTCATAAAATCCAAAGAAGTAATTTAACGTTAAATTTAATAAAAAATTATGTCTTTCTTTGCTGCACTCTGTCTTTGACCGGGAAACTGTAAATTTCTCGACTAAAGAACCTCTCACATACTATACAGAAATGAGGCACTCGATCTTTAAATATAGGAAAGTCAATTAAGACATATCCGTCTCAAAGCTTCGAAGTGAATCTAAATCCTACAAAATACGTTTTCGGGTCAAACCATTCTAGGCCGGTCGCGATTTTAAATAAAAAACATTTGCTAATCGCGAAGCGTGATACAAGCAAATACCTAAAGCAACTTATTTTTTTGGAACGGAATCAAAGCATAATTTCTTTTAAATCTCAGTAAATGCGCCCACTGTTGCCATAAGGTTAAGTAAGAAGACGTTGGAGACGATAAGCTTTTATGGAAAATTTATATTTTTTTCTAAGGAATAATAGAGGAAGTCCAGCCAAATCATATAGCTTTATAAACGTTTTGAAACATCATATCTCGAAAACTTAAAAAACCTAACCACCTGTTAAAGAGTACTTCTTATACCATATTTGTATTTTACAAAGAATTTTACTTACAGAAGAACCGGAAGCTGTAGTCCGATTTGCGAAGAAAGACCGGTCTGGGGTAGGTAATACTACCTCAAACCTATTAAAACCAAGTTCACCAGGAAAAAAATTAAATTGGATCAGATCATGGGCGCTGGTAGTCCTGATATCTAAAGCCAATATTTTAAAATTTTTTCCAACACAGTTTCTTTACACAAAAAAAAAACTGTCGACCTGTTACCATATAAAATAAAATCCATTAACAGCAGGATTAGAGTGAAAAGGAAAGGCCTTAAAAAAGACCTCAAATCATGCAACGAAAAAAAGAGAAATTACCAAAGCTTTTGTGATGCGAATGAATTTTCTCAACATTTCTTATTTCACACCTCTTAAATGAGCCACATTTGGTAAAATCTAGCATAAAAGTTTGAGTCTTGGCCTTTGCAAAAGCCTAGGAATGACACAGATTTAAATGCCCTCCCTGCATACCCTGCAATCGTCGTTAAGCGCAACTCCACAAAAATTTCTGGATTTGCTTAGTCTTACCCTCATTTAAGCTTTCTATCCGCTCCTTAAACTCTACTTTTGTCAAAAAGAACGAGCTCTCAGGTCAATTATCTGCTATTTTTGAGCTTAATGACCAGATAATTTGCATCCCCCTGCTTTGCAGTACTTTCCTAGATTTGGTACCATTGGATATAATACTACATGACCTTTGGGTTTGCTTGTGATCTGATCCAAAACGAAAACTCCGTCATTTCTCGGACGTCGCTTTGTTGAATATTTTTGTGGTCTATCAGAGGAAATTGCTTTCCAAACCTTCGGGTATATGCTTCGAATCTCCATCCAACCATGGCCATCGATTTGGTATCACCACAATGCAGTAAGCCTTTAATTTTATTTGAAGTATGCGATCAGACAATCCCACTGTCATTGTCTCTCAGTGTCTTACAAATACATTAATGGATAGATTTATAACCAAGATAAATCCATTCCCTCACTGTCTGAAGGTATTTTGCCATAAATGCGGCCACGTAGCGTGGGCAGGATTCTAAGGGCTGGATATTCGAAATCATCTTAAATCCTCTTCTTGTAGTAGTTTTAATGGCTCCACTTATTCCAAGACAATCTATAGGTTGGAGCTTATGTAGAATTATGTCACTTCCTGTCAAATTTTGTTTATTATATTAACGAAGTGTTATGACCGGACTATTTTCCTGTATAGCCATTGTGTCATCATTTGAATTAAGCCCCATTTTGATCATTTAGGAGCGGTGTTTCACTGCTAATATCATATTACTTATGTTTTCCGTAGTTACGGGAGTATTGAAATGTAAGGAAATGCTATATTTTTAATATCGTTCCCCCTATTTTCTACAAACATCATTTAATCGCACAATGAAGATCTCACATTTAATATAATAAAAAACTTTGAATGTTTGTTGTTTTGTAATTAACACTTAAATATTCGATTAATGAACTTTTTTTTGTTTTTTAATAAAATATTATTCTTAGTCATATTAATTAGGTGGGAAAAAATTTTATATCATAATTAATATTCATATGTTCATACAAACTTACATTTTCTGCACACATACATACATATGTTTGCTCATACTTTATGTTTAGCTCTGCATGTCATTAAACTTTTGCCATAAATACTTTTATTGTGGCTATAAAATTTCGTTAATGTTTTGCCAAATAAAAATATAGGTATAGTTTTTACCTATTTAAATGTATAATTATTTTTGCACATTTTGCAAACTGTTAAAATAAGTAACAAAAACGCAAAGAAAGCCAACAGTAAAAGCATTTTACCGCAAGTCAATCAGAATTTTTTGATTGTCATAACTGAAGTTTTACAAAAGTTTTACTTTTTGCTACTTAATCAGTGAAATTTTTTTTGTACAGAGAAAGAAAACTGCATTAAAAATCCAAAAATAAATTTTTTTAATTTTAAAAATCCAAGAAAAAATAATCCAAATTAAATCGAAATCAAGCAATTAATTAAAATTTTGCAGGCTTAAAAGTGCCTAAAATAAAAACTCTGCCGTAAAAGGAGCAACTTTTGGAACGAGACTTTTGTTTTTCCTTTTGAAAGCTATTTTTACTGGCAGCAATTTCGATACTACTACACACGCAGAAAAAAAATCGTGGTTGAGTATGGTCACGGGAATATGGTCACGGATAATTTCATCATTGTAAAAAAATGCATCATTGTAAAAAAGATCTTTAATATGAGCACCACAACAATATTATAGTCGAAATAAGTCTTGAGCGAAAAACTTAATCATATTTATGATTAAAATTATAGTTATACCTTTATGGTAATTATTACTTTGATTAGCCGTAATCTAAGTTGCGGGCTATCATACATATGGTGCCCTTAGACTATGGTACTTATATTTGAAGATCATCATACATATATGTATTTGATAATCCATAATCAAGATAATGACTGCCGATGATCACAAAAAAAATAATGACTACCACAAACATATAATGGTATTTTAATCATTACCGTGATTGCATTTTTTTCCAAACACATACTACAACTATAGTGTGGTTATGGCAGTCATAATAGTAATTTTCGTAACCACACAACCATTAAATTTTCCGTGATCATATTTTCGTTAGCATATTTAACAATTTTTTTTCTGGGTTCAGTGTAGCCTCATTTGAAAAATTAAGGCTTGATTTTTTTAACGGTGTAAAGTCTCTAAAGAAATTAAAAACATTCGCAACAAAAAACATGTAACAGACTGTGAACAACGAACTCAAATGGAACGCAAAAACCAAAGTGTCATATGTTAACATGAGACTAATTATTATGCCAAAAAATTTTGACTCGGCTCCATCGTTCATGAAACTGAGATTGTTTTTGAAAGTGTGGGCGTGTGCAAGACAGCAAAAATTAATGATGTTAAATATTTAGCACAGTGTAATGTATGAATTACCTAATTAAAAATTGTGTATTCTAAGTGGTGTAAGTTGTGGAAGTGGGGCTTATGTGAAAAATTTTGTGACAAAGCTGCTTTCTTAAAGGGTCTTAAGAAAAACTTAGAACAATAATTTGTGTTGGTAAAATGCTTATGCGTATTGTATGTACCTTGATATTGTTATCGCTTTTTATTCGATCAAAAATGGTATCCGAAGTTCCGAATATTCAGTAAAGCAGTTGATGTCATAAAGCCTAGAAAGTGTAAAAAGTTCTGTCGAGGCAGGGTACCATTTAAATGTAGGCCTTAAACTCCATTTTTATTGGGCATTAAAAATATCCGCACAAATACATGATAACCCTACAACACATGTGGTGTGGGTATAGTAAGGTATTTGAGCCTTTTCTTCTTTAAACTTCTTTCTGCTTAGTGACAAAGTTAGTGCGTTTGTTTAAAAAAATTCAAATTATTAACTATTGGACTATTATTTGAACACAAAGTACAACTACAGCCAAAATCATTAAAATTTAATCGAGACGTGCGTATGTCGTAGGCCCCCCGAACCAAACATTGTCTGACATCGAACAGCTGCAAAGGCCCACTATTGATCCTTAAACAAAAACTTACTAATCGAGACTTGTTGCAATATGCTTTCAAAGTCCTCAGTTCGGTCTCGTTGTCGACGTAAATATTAACCTCACTATCCTTTAAAACATGTTTAACTATAAGATACTCTGCCCCGTTTTTAGGGCAATCTGATTTTCTCTTTAATCGCGAACTTCAGTACCTACAGTAAGTCGTCAGTGAAAGCAGCGCACTCCTTAGATTTACTATTGGAATCCAGCCAGCAATAACCCTCAAGCACTGAGGGTGCCCCGTTAGATCAGTGGTAAGTGCACGAGTCTACCAGTCTGGGGGTTGTGGGTTCGATTCCCACCAGAGACCCTGGTAAGTTTGCTTCATTTTTCTGTTCTTTCTTTCTTATCCTTTTCTAAATTTCTTCTTTCCTTCCATCTCAACCTATTCTATCTGCTTCTCCAGGTAACACAAAGGGACCGAATTAAGCGGACCCAAGTGAGCTGTGTCTATCCTTTCCTTTAACGGCTGCCTGTTCTACCTAACCTAACCCTCAAGTTATGGTACCGGGGGTGTCCTTTCAAAAGAGTTAAAAAAGAGATTGATCTTAAATCTACAGTCTATAATAAGGTCTTAAAGACTAATTGCCCATAACAGTCCAGTGCAGCTTATATTCAGCCAATTTTATTTTACTGACTTTCCTAGTTTAACAAAATATTTTTCTCCCGTTTCGTACTACTTAATAGATATTTTTTAAAACATAAGACCTCTAATTAATGCTGATGATATTTTTATATAGTCCTATAGTATTTGTGTAACGCAAGATTTGATTTCGAATCTGTAAGTTCATTTCAAAATGTGTGTGTATGAAATAAAACGTTTACTTAGCAGTGTGTAGGGAAATCCAAGCAGATGCTGCTGAGCTGTGGGGATTTAAATACTTTAAATATTTTTGCAAAGCGGCTTAAAAACTGGCGAATGGATAAATTCAAATTTATCTGTTCTTGGTTCAAAAATCGCCTAATTTAGCCAGAAAATGGTTTAAGTGACCACGCGGCTTGTAACAGCTGTATTGCGCCACTTTCCACCATACGATGCATCCGTGGTTACAATTAATTTTACAACAGCTGTGCTGAGTCTTAAAGCGTAGTAAATGTGAGCGTATCGAGTAATTCAGGAGTCAGAATAAAGTCCGAAAATTTTGATATATGCATATTCTCCTGCAAAGATGAAAAATGTAATTTGGTGACTGATACAGATAGTGTGCTGAGGACATGGAAAACCCATTTTTCACGCCTGCTGGTATTTGACAATAGCAACGATAAAGATACCACAGAACCAATACTAGAGCACGGTATTAAGTGCATACCGCATAGCCAGAACGAGGTTTATATAGCAGTTAGACGAGGTTTATATAGCAGCTAAACTATTTAAGACCGGAGGCGACACGCTGATAAGGCGTATGCATAAGCTTGTTTGTAGAATCTTGCTAGAGGAACGCACACACTAAGACTGGAACATCAGTGCTTTATGTCTGTGAAAAAAAAGACAACACAGTATGTGCCAACTATAGAGGCATAAGTCTCCTTCCCATTGGTTATAAAATTCTATCCAGCGTATAGTGTGAAAGATTCAAAATGAAAGTCGAAGAAATAATTGGGCCTTATCAATGTGGCTTTGTACCTGGCAAATTCACTATCAACCAGATATACATACATCGCTAAATCCTGAAAAAAACCCAAGAAAGACAGATAGACACATATCATCCTTTTGTTGGCTATAAGGCAGCTTTCGACAGCCTTATAAGTTCAAAGGTGGTTCAAGCTATGACCAACGACTCTGCAGGATAACTTTACCTGATACACAATCCTCAGTTAAGATAGGTAGGAATATTTCTTAACCCTTCAGTGCCAAACGGGGCTTGGGACAAGGAGATCTCTTTAACATCCGCTTAGAAAAGATTATAGAAGACGCAAATGTAAATAGAACTGTCACACTATTCACAAAATAGCAAATGTTACTGGCTTACGCTGACGATATCGACATCACGGCGAGAACATTACGAGCAGTAACTTCCATCTTTGAAAAAGTCGAGTAGGAATCAGCCAAAGTATGTCTGGAAGTAAATGCAGATAACACCAAGCTAATGGCTTTTAACGATAGCCTATTAAAATTTATATCGCAGAAAAATGTGGAGTAAGTTCTCCTTTTCAAACCAGCATCATTAAGCGGTCAAAGCTCTGACATTTTATTACTGCTTAGATATAAAATTATTTGTCTCTTTTCCTAGTTGCTGTTAGTGACCCATATGCACTTTTTGGTGGTGTACATTCGATCTGTTTGATTTTTAATTTTTTTTTTCAATTTTCTTCACTAAATGAGTTAATTATGCAATTGCAGAAAATAAGAATTAAACGAATCAAACAATCTCAATTTGCTTTAAAATTTTATTGATTCAGTTTCCTATGAGTTTCTTTAAATTTAAGAAATTATTTAAATAAATTCATTTGCCTACTTACCAGTTTAAATTATTATGTTTACACTCTATGGTTGATAAATAAACGTGTAATAAAATCCACCCACCCATTCTTTAAAATATCAAATTTCTAACATGATAACTTTATTAATTCTTTACAAACCACATGTATAACATATAATTTAGTGGTAACCCCTCCCTCTTTTGTGTAAACAGCACTTAAGACTGGATTTAATGAGGTGTTGAGATACAACAAATTGTCAATTTAATTACAATTTAATCGAAAAACAATAAAAAAAAAAAACGAGAATATATTCAATTGAAATGCAAAAGTAATTCAATAAGCAGTTTATTAAACACAAAAAACAGATAAAAAATTGCTTTGATTATTGAAATCAAAATCAAATTGAGCATAATTTAATGCATTTATTTATTGTTGTTGTCATTTTAAAAGTGCATTTATAGTGGTATGTGTGTGTGTGTGTGTTAGCAGGCGGGCATGCTGTTATACAAAAGTCATAAAAATAATGTTTGTTTTTATATGGCATATAAGTTTGTACTTGTGTGTAGTTGCTTGTCCGTCAATATGTTTTAATAAAAACATTTAAGCTTTTGTTGTTATGTTTTCTCAATACAACAAAATAGCAATTGACACAGAAACCCCTGACAATTCGTGACATTTTTACGACATATCAATGACACTACGGGCATGCTCCCATACATATGCATGTGTTTCCAAGAGTATTTGTGCATATGAGTATAAAAAGTTATAGAATTGAGTGCGTCATATAAAATAAAATATAAATTTTGTATTTTTTTAAAGTTGTAAAATTTGATACTTTTTGAAAATTTGGTTTTATCGAAATGGTAAGCCGCGAAACACGCTACTGGCGGTACGCATTTCAATATCTACATGTTCATGCTCATACGTAGGTAGTCCTTTAAAGTTGTTTTAAAATAAATTAAGTTTGATAAACATTTTAAGGAAAAAATTTTACAAGTTCCCTAAACTAAAAGTTTTTAAACAATAAATCCTTATCAGAAGTAAAACATAATTTCTTATGGAAAAATAATTTTGCCGCTCTGACGCGTGGGACATGTTGTTTACTAGGTAGCTTAAAGGTACGATGTTCTTTAATAAGCACAACGTGGGTAACCAAGGGGTAATTTTCTTAAGATCTCGGGTCTTTAAGCTTCCTTGCGTATTAGAGACCTCAAAATGGCCGTTAAGAAACAACTGGTGTATGCTCAGTGGCAGTAAACTTGAAATACATTTGTACTCAAACACCACAAAATCCGTTCCAGGCCGATCAGATTCAAAACAAGTTTGAGAAATTCTTTTTGATTCTAAAGACAATTGACAAAGACTCTGGTACGAAACCGATAAATAGTATAAAATTTTGGGCCAGATTCTGAGTAAGCAAAAGCAGTTTCGAAAATTTGGGTGCTGATTGTCATAACGATCCTATTACTCTTTATCTAGAGATAAGCCTTCACATACTCCTGAGGGTCTCAACAGAAAAATTGGACTAAAGCGCGAGTATTGGTTGCTTGACGTTTTATATAGAGTAGTGAAGGATGCGGTAAAAAAATCTAGGTGGCAAGTTACAAGGGTGCTGTCCATTTGACTGTTATCAAATTTTGCTTGGAGAGTGGTAGACGTAGTAGAACTGGTCGGTAGCAAACTGATGTTATTCAGGAAACCCTGAGAGAACTGCTATGATGGGAAAATTTCAATAAGCTCGTAGTACGCCCTGAAATCGCCCAACCCTGGAGTATGATATAAGAGACTTTCTTGGACCACTCTCTGCAGTTCACCGAAAGCTTAACTGCAAAAGCAACATCATAAAAAGGGTTAGGAGAATCTGAACGCCCCTTACGCTTGAAAGAACTCGGTAGGTTTGGGACTAGAACCTATTTTTATATTTCACAACTATGGTCCGGTCATCAACTACCTAATGCTTAAACTGTCGACATGCTGTCTCAAGGGATGGTTATCGTAGAAACTGGAATAAGGTTCAAGAAAGTGCTTTGTTTTGTATTAAGGAAGCTGTCCGAAAAACTCAATGGACTTCTTTGACTCAATACTGAGGGCAAATACAGGCATTCGATTTAATTAATTAAGAAATTCAATAGACTTAAAAAAAAATTTTTACTTGAATCGAATGCCCTGATTTCCCCCTGAACCTACTGCCTTTGGATATTTTTATATCAAGAGGACTTGTATCTTGGTAACATAATGCAATTTTTAATCGAGACTTGCCAACATACTGATTTGGATGGAAAATATCGAACATATGCGTAACACAGTCAAAAGATATTACTACTGGTTATCACATCTAGACTTCACACGAGGCATACATGTACTCATCCTAGAGAGATTAATTCAAAAAAGTTACCACTTTCTAGTTGAACGAGCATCTGTGCACTCTATTGAATCATAGATATAAAAAGGAACTGGAGCATGTATCTTCAGCAAATCACTTTAAATCGCAAAGTCATTCAGAGTTTATAAACAGCAGTGTATTCCAGGCGGATACATTTGCAACAATGCGAGCCGCGTATCCTTTTTGACAGAGCAACGGTCTGAAGGAGAAATGCACGAATATATTAGCGCACAGCCACGCTACTCTAAAGGCACTGAGTTCATATCTGATTATGTCGAGGGTGCTCAGGGACCGCAGAACGACTCTTCAGAATGTTTTAATGGAAGTAAAAAAAACAGGTCAAATATCATCTATTTTAATAATAAATAGTTAAGGGGAAATTGATATATACTCTATATTCTCTCTAACCTTATTTTAACTTAGTGTTAAAGAGTTATTGGTTAAGACTATAGTAGGTTTTTTACTTGAGTCCCTTAAGGATGAGCTATTTTGTATTTTTCAACTTACAGTTCCATAGTTTCAAAACCAATATGACTGACTTCCCGTAGAGTATAAAAACAAATTAATCTATAAATTTTCCTGCAACTAAAATGAAATCAAATACCATAAAAATATAAATTTATGCAAATACAAACTTAGTTGACATTAGAACCGGCTAAAACATTTAAATGGTACCATGTGAATTCATGAAACAGAACTGACTTTGGTGTGCCAGTTGTAAAACCACTTTTAGTTTATATTGCCATTTCTGTTGTTTGTGATAATTAAGACAATCTGAAATACAATATTACCGTATTGTAGCTTAAAGCTTTTTCAAGTTAAAGTGAACCATAAGCCAAGTTAAATGAATTAAATGTTAGACAGCCAAACAGGCAACCGATCGACCAACAGTTCAACCAGCTAAACTGCAATAAAAGCGGCTTTAATACGTGTGTTGCCAAACAAACAAGCAACAGCAACTGTCATTTGTCAAATAACCAAAGTAGGAAAAAATCTCAAACTATTTTTTTGCTGTAGTTTTAAAGAATCACAGACCAACAACTTCTGCCATGTTTGATTGGCAAAAATTATTGTAACTTTTGTTTATTTTTCTTTTTCCTTTTTATTTGTATATTTAATGGCAAGAACATTTTAAAACATTATTGTTTGATGCAAACATTTACAAAATAATTATTTAGCAAAAGTTAGCTAAAGATTTTAACATTTAAAACCATAGTATAAAGTAGGAGAGGCCGACTATTGGTCAAGGGCGAATACAACTCATTTCATTTAACGTCAATATTAATTTCCATACTCGAATGGTGGGGTTTAAGGATCGACCCTTAAAATTGTTGATGGGTCAGTGCCGAAAAGAAAAGATTTGAATATAACTAATAATATTGTGATACCATTACCTATTTGAAGTATATGCGAATCAATGTGATTTCCATGAGGGAGGGCTGAGGCCCATGTTGAAGAACATACCGAAAGTCGGGTGAAATTTTGTGCCATTTTTTTTCCCAATTTGACAAATTTAAAGACAAATTTCATATTGATATCATAATGCATCATTGAAAGTTGTATTAGTGATGAACACAAAGCTTGGGAGTTTTAGTAAATAAGACCCCTACTGCAATAAAAATAAACATTAAAATTGTTGGAACAAGGTCTGGTGCATGTAAAAATTTTTGTGAAAATACAAAAGCAAAAGAGGCAGTTATATGCAGTAAAGCGTATTCCTCAAAGACATTTGTGAAATTTATCACCCATATATTTGACCAATTATCTATTAACATTTTTAAATAATTTGATCTCCATAACAAAAAAACTACCTGCAAAAACTTTTCTTATTAGAACTTATTTATAAGAATACGTGGATACCAAGCAAATACGTTTAGAAAATCGGTATCATGCTAAAAAGTGTCCAAAACTGATCGTAAAATACTTAGAAAAGTAGACATGTAAAAAGACAAAAAAATAAATAAAAAAAAATGCAAGTTAGACTTATGGTAATTTCTGAACTTCATGTTAAAATCCGAATTAAGTTAACTTTCATTAAAATGTAAAAAAGACTTGGGTTGTGTTAGGTTAGGTTATAAGAAGGAGGCCTTCAAAAGACTCAAGTCCCGCAAAACATACACCTAAGCCAATGATCAGCTTGTAGTTTGTTTCTAGCAGTACTAAAGAGTCTCGGGAAGAAGTTCACAGAAATTCAGTTATGCGGACGAATTCGCTTGGCACCTCCCATTCTACACCTCTTTAGTGAGCCACATCTGGAAAAATATTTAACATAAAACATCGGATTTAAGCCTAGAAAAAAGCCGTGCAGTGACACGGCAAATGCACCACCATTTCGATTTTCCTTCAGCGTGCACTCATTGTCCTCCACAACTCCCATTCGATAGAAGTGTGCTCGTAAGTTTGAGGGGCCAGTTACCACTCCCATCATCCTACATAGTTCAGTCTTCCAAAGTTTCAAAACGCCCCTAGTTCAGACCCCGTTTGGGTTGCCCCAAAGAATTCTTATTAATCTTTTAACTATCTCGTTGTTTTATTGCGTCCTGTGGGCATTTTCGCCCCCTCTTTCAAATCGGCCTTTGTTACAGCAAAGGACTTCGGGTTCCCCAGGTCAATTTCCTGCAGACCACTTGCTCCAGTTGCCGGCCATTTGCCGTTCATTTCCGACCACCCCCTGATGACTAGTAACTCATATTATGCGATCGTGTCTATGCTGTAAAAAGTTATCGATCATCCTTTTGCACTGCAACATCATCCTTCAATGGGTGTTCTCAGACATAAATAGCTTGGCCATCTGTGCAGATGCTTACATCCGTTGAGTTTGCGTGTACCCTTAGCCTGGACAGACATTTCGTGAAAGCTCGGGCCTCCGCATGTAGGATAGTATTGTGTTCAGGAAGCGGAAGTAGTTCGTGGTTTCCGGGTGTTCAGCAAGGAAACGCATTCCACATTTTGATGGTGCTTGAGTTAATCAAGAGAGTTAGATACCTCAAAGTCGCAAACGAGTACCTTTGCCTACTTTGGAGCACCAGCCCATACATGGGAGTTACATTAAATTTTTGGTCGGTTGAGAAGATCAGATGGCTTAAAATAACTTTAAAACTTGGATGCTTCTTTCGGCACAAGAAAAACCTGTCCCATCCAATGGACATCGCACTAAATTTTCATGCCCAGAACTTCAATAGTTTCTGTCTCCCTAATATTTAAACAATCCATTTAATTAGTCGATGCAGCATGGTACATTGTGCGTTATTGTGCCAAAAAATAACATTAGGACTTACGGACATTTAAAACGACCTTACTCGCACGGCCCCTTTTGGAGATTAGCATCAGATTACAGTTGAGTCATTCATGCTCTGCCTAATAGATTTAATCTTAAGATAGCCTGCAAAGGAATAGACAGTATTTGAGTTCTGACACAGCACGTCGAGATAGGAAATAGAGTAGGAGAGAAGATGAGCCTTGCGATATCCCTGAATTGATTTTGAACACATAAGAAGAGAACCCATTTACAACAACACGAATAGTGCAATCGCTGAGAGAACTCGCTATAAAAAGAAAATTTCTACGGTTTTATATTTTTTTTATTAAATGCAAATTACAATACTTATTTTTTTTAATAAAGATATTTTTTTCCAATAAAAAATATCATAACAATTTCAAATATTATTAGGGATTTGATCTTAATTTGAGGTTTAGTTTGAATATATTTATTTCATTGGTTCTAACTCAAAATTATCAGTGAACTTTAAATAAATTTTTGGAAAACTTTATGAATATTTTCTGCCTCAATAAACTTATTGAGAACTATTATAAAGAAACCAAAACAATCGAGAGTCTTTTTAAAAACTCAACAAACAATTTTCGTTCAATTAAAAATCTAATTAAATTAATCAAAAAAAACTCTCTTTAAAACTTTTAATTGAATACATTTAAACTAAAGATAAAAATAGTTTTCTATTTATTTAATTTTAATTCCCGTATTAATTTGCTAAGTATCATACAAAGTCATTACATTCTCATGAACTTAACTTGCATTACAATTCATTGTCTCATATATTTGTTCAGTAATTAAAAAAAGATAAAATAAAATTCTAACAAATAAAACTAATTCTTAGACAGGAAACGGATGCTAAAGTAATTTACTATTTTCTAAAATTTATACAAAAACATGCAACATAAGTTGTAATAGTTGCTCTTCTTGTTTTGCTTCTCTTGCAATTACAAACACATTGATTCCAATTTAATTTCCTTTGAGTCTGTTTGTATTGTTGTATGCGTTTTGGATTTGTTTTTTTGTCGTCTGTTATACATTCTATATCAATTAGAAATTTTTTAAGCTGTAATAATATTTCAAGCAGATTATTACTACAATGAAACTGTAGAGAAAACTACAGACAGTATTTGTTTGAAAAATAGTGCGTAACAAAAATTATTGGACATTTTATCTCTTTGTTTTCAAAATGCAAAAATTTTAAAAAGTTAATTAAAAAGATATTGTTTGCAAACAATTTACATATTTTTTTAAAATATTCAATTAATAAAAAAAATTTCTCCTCGTAATTTTTATGTTAAGCACTGTACACTTTGTTTACAACCAGTTCAACAAGCCCTTAATGGAAACTGTCAATCGTTTACAGTTTTAAAGTCTTAAATTGTTAGTTTTAGTAATATTTTATATGAATGAGTTGTTAATTTGTATTTTTTATTTCTCACACTTTTTTTTGTGTTTTATGTGTGTTAATTTATGAGAATGTCCTTAATTGTATACATAATAAGTTTTAAAATTTCCCCAGCGAACGATTAAAAATAAATTAATAAATAATTTCTCTTTCAGTTTTTGTCGGGAATTAAAAAAAATGCAAATGAAACAAGCTATTAAATGATTGTAGCTCAATACAGCCCCTCCAGCCTTATAAATGTTAGATGAAGAACCACTTATTTTATTGCTTACAAAAGGTTTTTTATTAACTGCATTAAACAATTAAAAATTTAATTTTTAAAAATATTTGAAATGAGTTGGAAAGCGAAAAATGAATTCGGACCTGCCGTCATTTAATAGGTTGTTTCTAAAAAAATATTAGGTGCGACAAGCTGCAAGGTCTTGTTTGCTCTCCAAGCTAAGATCTAAGGCCACTTTAGGCACCTTCTCCAATATGGCTTTTGATTTTTTAGATTACATAGAGCAGAATCAAATATAGTATTTGTTTTTATATTTTAATTTTAAACTCTGTAGAATGTAGAAAGCTCTGCCCTACACCAGGGCTTAACGGATACCATGGATATCCCTGCAAAAATACTTTTTTGCTTCTCGGCTTTTTAACATAAAATAAGCATCTATATAAATTTTACTAATGACTATATTCGCACTTAAGAGCAGCTTGAGATTCGCTCCCAGGTGATGAGTTTGCCGATTTTTAAGTTTATGAAGAGCTCTAGGGGCAGTGAAAGATTTGTTTCTTTCCTACTAAAGCCAAAAACTCTATCTCTCTCTGTTTTAAGCAAAATATTTATTTATCATTCCTGGCAACTCTATATAAAAGGAGGGCTAGTCCAAACTCTGTTGATCCTAAAAAGTGGGGGAGAATAATGTCGCGGTTAGACACTTTGAAATCAGCAGTTTTACAGTCTTTTACATGTAGCTAGCATTAGACTATCGAATCTATAGTCCTTCTTTATAAGAGATAATGGTTGGCACGCAAATACGGACCCAGTTTCCAACCATATGTGTAAGTGCTTCCATTCAAAAATCGAACTTTTCTAATTTAAAAAAAACTTTTCTGTCTTTCACGCTATTTTTTACATGTTTCACTAAGGACCGAAAGTAAGAACGAATTTGGACTTCACTTTCCTGTTTTATTTTTCAGAAAAGTGTTTTTTTTTGCTTTTGCTTTTAGCCATCTGTGTTCTATTTGTTTTTGTTTCACATTTGTTTATACCCTTCACATAAGTGATAAGGGTATATATAAGTTTTCCATTCCGTTTGTAATTTCTTTATTATCCATTTGGAACCCCATAAAATATATATATTCTGGATCCTTATAGATAGGGAAGCCGATTTAGAGCAGTCCGTCATACATACTTACCCCCTATCTCCACGCCCTAAGGGGGTTGCCATACAAAATTTGGAAAAATTAGGATAAAGACCCCTCCCTACAACTTCCCCGTTGTCATCCGTGAAGCGTTAAAAAATGACACCGACCCCTATTTAAAAATATGAAATATTTCATGAGTAAAAAAATTGATAATATAAAACAAATTATGGGATTTCGAAGGCCAATGTGAAGGGTATATAAGATTCGGCACAGCCGAATATAACACTCTTATGTAATTTGCTTGACAGCCACAATGACAGAGGATACTTTTATTTCACCTCTAGCCGAAAGCTTGTTACGAATTTTAAAAACTGTCGACCCACTCAGGGCAAACTCATACAGGTAATATCAAGAGCCCAGCTGACTTTAATATATTTGACATTTACTTTTACAAATATTAAATTTTCAAATACAAAAAGCAAGTGCAGAGAGCGAATTTTTCGAATTCGCCTTAATATTACCTGGTTTAATCTACCCTGGAGCGACTTAAACAAATTTCGAATTAAAAATATTTTGCCTCTTTTAATCCAAAAACAGTTCAATCAATTTAGCATAAAATATTTTTAGTAAAAACAATAAGTGAAATATCGAAAAATTTTTGTATGTTTGAAAAACTATTTGCATCTATTTTGCTCAAATATTTTTTTTTTCTTTTTTTATATAGTCTGCTTGAAATCTTAGGCCACAATATATATATTTGTTAACAAATAAGTTGCTTTACTTTTGTATTATTTGGCACAATTTCTCACAATTTATATATATTTTCCCACAGTTTTCCAATTTTCTTTTTAACACGTGACAAAAGACAAAAGTTCGGTGCTTGAACATGCATGTTTCGGTCTCCTTTTTAGTTGTAAAGTACATAGTTATAAAGCACGATATTATCTTTAGAGTAATTTTATGGTTTTACTTGTATTCCTTTAAAAAAAGAAAGTAACGCAGTCAAAACCATGTTTTTTTTTAATATATGAAATAGAAAGTGGAACAGACCAAATTCTAAAGGAAATTTAACTAAAAGCAGCAAATTGCCGATATTTTAAGCACGTTTGTTGCATTTTATACAAAAAAAACTTCAGGAGAAAAGAAAAATAATGCAACATTTTCTGATTGTACACAAATGGCTAACGGAATTTTATAAAAAGTGAAATGCATATTTTCCTTATGCAGCCACTTTAACAAATAGAAAGTAAATAAGGATTTGAAAAGGAAAAAAATTAAAGTTATATCTGATTTACTTAATACCTTTGCGTATATACTAGAATATTGCATTGTACTGTAATTAATTCAAAACTATGAGATATTAAACTAACTTGTTGAAATTTCTGCTTCTTAGTTGTGTTTATGGAATTTTATTTTATTGCGTTTTTCAATTTTAAATTATTTTGACAGCAAACAATCATTTAACCCGCTACTCTGTATTTTTTTCTGTTGTAGAAACCCCGCTCTTATTTTTTAAAGTTTTGTATGGCAACATGTTAGGGGCTGGAAATAGAGGGTAAGTGTGTTCCACAAAAATGTTTGGAAGGAATAATAATTGGAGGTCGATTTAATTGCAGATATTTCTAATAGTTTGATACCCCCTATCTATGCGACATCCGGGGGCTTCGAAAAGTTGATTTACACCATAGCACAGACAGATGGGCAGACGGACATCGATAAATCGACTTCCCCATCTATAAGGACCAAGGAAAAAAATATATTTTTGGGTTTTCAGAGGGATATTAAAGAAATTACAAACGGAATGCAAACTTTTATATATCCTTATCACTAATGTGAAGGGTATAAACAAATGCTAAGAAGTACTATGTTTGAACATTAAAAAGTAAATTTATCACAATTTTTAATACAATCCTAAACTGGAAAGTCTAAGTTTGTATTTTAAATGAATATACTTACTTATATTAAAAATTATTTTTGTCTCAATTCTTGATTTTTTGTCAAAGCCCGATTGAACGTACATACATATTTGAAATCGAACTCAAAATTTTAAATTTATAACAGATTTGAACAAAACTCTCGTCATTTCATATTCAATTTGTTTTAAATTTGAAAAACAAAAAGTATGAAGCTGCATAAGTATTAAAAAAATTAACAGAAAGTCAAATGTATATAAAGGATATTAAAGGACATAACAAAAAACCAATGTTAAACTTTAATCTTAAATTTCAATCTTAAATCGAACAAATTTTTCGCACTTTAATCGCACTCTAGCGTACTATGTCAACCATAGAAATCACACAAAATAATATGTATGAACATATGAAATATTAAACAACAAATACATGACTAGAAATTCAAACAAGGATCTGTGACAGCAACCACGCCACATGTTTTAACATTAAGAACAGCAGAGACAATAAAAAAAAACAAACAACATGGTGAGAACAATTTATATATTTGTAAAAGTTGGGTTTTATTTTGTAAATGGCAACCGGAAATGAGGTTACAGCTATAACAACTAGAGCAATAATATGTCACAATTATAACAACTAAAACAACAAATAACTAAACAACATGCTCATCTAAAACATTAAATTTAGGACAAGAAAAACAAGGACATACAATATTTTTAGCTGATTTTTTCTTATTTTTATGAAATTTTTTTTCGAACTTATTAAAGTTTAAAAGATGGCAAACAAATAAAACTTTTAAAGAGACTGACACATACACACACACTTACATACACACATATACAGATAGATGCATGCATATGTGTGCCAACATAAAAATTTGCGTATGACAAGGACATACATTCTTTTAAAGTGTCCTAGTGCACGCTTAAGGATAAACCGTTAATGTTTGTATTTAATATAATAGTTGGTTGCATAAAGAAAAACATGTGTGAATGGGCGCTATGTCAAATAATAAACCGATCGTCATTACAAACACTAAGTTTTTTGCCACTCACTGCCAAAGCTGCATCTCTGTAAAATTTCGTTAAAATATTATTAAAATTGCGACCCGTACCTTGACCACTAGAATAGATTGACAACCATGCGGATAGAAGAAGGTGATTCTGAGTCCCGAACAAAGTCTAATCCATGCATCAGCTGCTGCCTGTCCACCGCCAAACGCGTGTAACCTACGCCCAAGCCATCCTCAATCTCGAGGCCGAAGCGAAAAATTTTCGACCAAATGAGTGATGAGGCTAATTTCCTCCTCAGCAGGTACATGAACAGGCAAAACTATCGTTTCTGGGACACCAAAAAAGTCATCGCAACATTTTTTCGAGGACGCCGCTGGTCAAATGACAACAGTGGAGGGTGCGCGCTATTGGACCATATAAGCCGAGTTTTTTCTGCCGCAATTAAACAAATTGGGACTGGAGAACATGTGGATCCAACAGGAAGGAGCAACGGCACACACTGTACGAGCCACAACCGATATTCTTAAGGCGGCGTTTCCGGGTAGCCTTGGGTGCCCGGGTAGCTCATTGGTAAGTGCACGAGTCAACCAGTCTTGGGGTTGTGGGTTCGATTTCCACCAGAGACCCTGCTAGGTTTGCTTCATTTTCTGTTCTTTCTTTCTTATCCTTTTCTAAATTTCTTCTTTCCTGCCATCTCAACCTATTCTATCTGCCTCTCCAGGTAACACAAAGGGACCGAATTAAACGAACCCAAGTGAGCTGTATCCTTTTCTTCAATGGCTGCCTGTTCTACCTAACCTAACCTAACCTTTCGGGTCGCTTTATCTCTCGTCGGGTAGCCTCATCTCTCGTTTTGGCGATTTACAATGGCCCACAGGGTCGCCTGATTCAACCGTTCCAGATTTTTTTGGTGGGGGTTTTAAAAGTCCCGTGTTAACGTGAACAAGCCCGACACCTTGGAAGCCCGCAAGGACAACATTCGACACGAGTGCGAGGTTCTCGCCGAAGTAATTAAAAGTGCCATAAAACGAGCCCGTATAGCAATCAATTGTGACGGCATCCATTTGGCCCATGTCATCTCCTCGACTTAACCAGTAAAATTGTAAAGGTTCAGATAAACATAATCGAAAAACAGAATCAAAGTTTTTCATTTAGAAAGAAAATGAGAGCCAAGCAACAGCGGATGATTTCTTTTGGCCCACCTTGAAGTTTAAGTCGATGGAAAACTGGACAAGTGTATTATTCCAAACATTCTGTTGATGACTTAAATACCTTTGTAGCTTTTATACAGCCCCTGTCTTAAAACATTCACAACAACCAAATATGGACTGAAGAATCCGAAAATGCATAAATTACGTTAATGAAATAACAAAATATCATGGCCAAAAAAATTCCAGTACAAAAAATAGGAGAAACCAAAAATTATTTTAAATTAATTTTAACGAAACGGTTTCAAAACTAGTCGGGTAGCAAATTTTTGTCAAATCAAAACAAGCCAGATATCAAAAAAAACCTTCAAAAAGGGGGTTTATAAAATATATGGCTTTAAAGGAAAAATATTCCCTAACAAATGGATGTCAAATTTTGGCAAAAGTTCTGAAATGGATGATATACAACATTAATGCTTAATGCGATGCACAGAAGAAGATATGATTTTGACTATTTTTGGTTGCCCTGGTGATAACGTTGCCATACATACAGAGATAGCAATGTGGTAGAGCATAGTTTCAACAAATTACGTGGTTTTTCTTTTATGAATTCGTTTGTCTGTGAGGTAAAAAATGCCGAAGCAAACAAACACAATAAATTCCAAAATATTTAAGAAATATGCAAGTTTTACTATAAAAATTCTTATCTCTGGGATCCGCAAATAAACCACCTTTTAGATTTGTGATAAACATTTTCTAAAATCTTCTCAACAAGTTTAGAATTGTGGATGAAAAATCTGAATGAAATCTCTTTTCTTAAACATTCCTTATCACATAAGTATGTATCTCTGTGGTAGAACACATCTTGCTCCCCATACAAATTGTAGAAATAATATTTGTTGACATTAAAACAAATCATGTTGCTCACATCTCACATTTATCTTGTTTTATTTGTTTCTTAATATTCGTTGAGTATTTATGGTGCTAAATGGCTTGGGATCACGTAGCAAACCACTTTTTTGTCTAATGAATATAGAAGTTAATGGCTTTTTTTTATTTACATATAAATAATTGGGCCATTTTTATTTGTATTTAACGTGTTAAAAACTATTCGTTTTAGTTTATTTAATTTAAGTAAATTATGTCATAAAATAATAAAGAGATTTATATATAAATAATTTTGTACTTTTACAGCTATTTACAGAAACGTCCAAGAAACAAGTTGTTATATCTGTTTTTGTAAAAAAAGAAATTTGCGTTTGTAAAGTTGCTTTTTTAATGGTAAAAAGCAACGCATAAGTTTATATTTTATTTATTTAAATTAACTTATGTCCCAGCATAAACTTTCATTGCTTGGTAATGAGTAAAATTCTAAAAAACGTTTTGGCAATACTACAGGGTGTCTGGTGAAAAATTTATATATTTTTAAATACAATTTATTTCAAAAAGTAATAACCGGTTCGATTGTGCGGATTTGCAGTCACGAGGTCACAGTGGCAAAGTAAGCATCGCGCGTTTGCTTTGGAGTCATTTTTTAGAAGTAATGATTCTTACGTAATTGCTCGTCGAATATTTTGTTTTAAGGTTGGTATTCGGCAAATACGTGATAGACCGAATGTAAATTTAATACGTTCGTAAGTGCAGAGATTCCGCGCAACTTCTTCGGTTATGAATGTCCCCCGGCCAACAACCAGTCCGCCTTCAAGGATTCCCAAAAAAATGGAACTCATTGAAAACAGTTTGTGTGAAAATCCGCAACTTTCAATACGGAAAAGAGCAGCTTTATTGGGACTCCCAAATGTAATTATTCATTAAGCTTTAAGAAAGGATCTAAAGCTCCCTCCTTTTTAAATCGTTCAAGAAAAATTTTTGTAAAACGATGTTGAAGCGTTTTCGCTTTGTAAATCCAATTCTTTGGAGCGTCGAGCTCATTTTCACTGAAACGGCCACGTCAATAAGCAAAACTACCGTTACTGGTCTCCAAAAACCCGCTACTCTATTAATATATCAAAAAACATTGCACTGCCCCAGGGTAACGGTTTGGTGTGCCTTATATATGCAAGAGATAATTTTACCATTTCTCTTTTAAAATTCTCGAGGCCAGGCGCCGAATGTCAGCTAAAAAGATTGCGAACGCCTGATTACGGAATTCTTTTTGCCAAACCTGCGAGCTCCTTCATTGTGCTCTTCACAAACGTGGTTTCAGTAGGGATGGACTGAACACACAGCCAGAGCATCGATGAATTTTCTTGAGAAAAATTTTCCCCACAAACTGATCCGTCGCTTTGGTGACATCCCATGGCCATCATGAATTTTTTGGTGGGGCTGCCTCAAAGAAAGGATTTTATAATGCCAATCCTCAATCTCTTGTGGCTTCAAAGGAAAATATTCTTCGAAAAATCAGCTCAATTTATGTTTAAGGCAGGATATAAAAGAAAGAAAAGAAGGATGAAGCAGACTTACCAGGGGCTCTGTGGAGCATCGAACCCACGACCGCCAGACTGGTAGACTCGTGTACCTACCACTGATCAGCAAGGGCGCCCCCTCAATCCGATATAACCCAAGAGAGAATATATCTACATCCCCGTTTTTTCGAAATGATTGAAGCGGCACTTGAAGCCCTCAAAAAGCTTAGAGGTTGACTACAACCAATTGACAAGCTTTCGACACGACTATTGGGGGAATCTAGGATTCACACTTACCCCCATTTTCAAAGGAGGCCTCATGCACTCTCGGTCTTATATTGCACCTGTGTGAGGGACAATTTTGGGGCACTTGTGGAGGCTTATATGTACAAACTTAGATAAATAAACAGAGGTTGTCTTGGATTTTGGCATATATCTCGGTCAGTTATCGGTCAATTTTGCGGGACTTCAACATCGATCTGCTCGTAGATATTTTTGATAGTTTGATACCACTACGGGTCTACGCGACATAGTGGTTTTCAAAACGTTGATTTAAACCACAATACGGACATCCCTAAATCAACTTCCCTATCTATAAGGATCAAGAAAATATATTCTTTATGGGGTCGCAGATGGATATTAAAGAAATTACAAACGGCATAACCAAGTTATATTTTCCCTTATCACTTATGTGAAGGGTGTTATAATGCACAAATTAATCAATAGAACAAACAATATTGTTTTATTTTAGCAGCATAAAAATTAGAATAATATTAAACACTTTAATGTTTTTTATACCCATAAAAACAAAGAAATTTGTTAAAAAAAATTTCAAGTTGAATTATTATGTACTTTGTTTTTTTATACGGATAATAATTTATCTACTTAAAACGCCATTAAATTTACATTGAGACAAATAATTGTTTTAGTTATACAAACGAACACACATGAACAACGGCACGACTTGATAATATATAATACAAATTTGCATATGAATTTGGCTTGACGTCCTGAGTGGGTGGTTGGGTGTGATCATTCATTTTCAAGTTCTTAGAAAATGATTTTTTAAACCAATTTTTATTTATTGTAATAGTTTTAGTTTACTAATTTTCTATTTTAAATTTATTGAGACAATTTTAATTTAAAGTTTTGGAAATTTAAAACCCTTTTCTTAAAAAATTAAATAAATATTTTTTGGTTGTATTTTGTATAAAAAAAGTATATTGGTATGTATTATATATTTAATTTCGAAAATTTAATATATTCAATAGTGTTTATGAATTTACCTTTGCAGTTTGTTTGTTTGCGTGTTTACTTGTGTTTAAAATCGAAAAACTTATATTTTTAATCATGTGATAATTTTGTTCAACATGATATGTCACTAACAATGATAGATAATAGTTAAGAATAATTTGATTTGTTAGCATGTGACATTAAGAAGGGAAAAATAGCTCTTAAAGTTCATAAAAAAGAAATCATTTTTTGATTAATTTAATAAAAGTTTTTCATAAGTAAATATTCTATAAAAATAAATGCGGCAAAGTTCAATCAACTGTTAAGCTATTGATCGGGTCATCAGTTGTAAAATTGTCGTTTAAAACGTTCCTATACTAATGGGACTTAAGGGTCTACATAACATGTATGTATGTACGTATACATATAGGTTTTTCAATACATAACCGGTCGACAATTTATGATCAAGGAGGGAATACAAGTTAGTGGTGTACCTCAAGGGAGCATACTAGGTTCAGTTCTGTACTTGCTTTACACAGCAGATATGCCAACCAATAGTTTTACACACATGTCGACATTTGCTGATGATACTGCCTTCCTTAGTATTCACAAAGACCCTAAAGAGGCTTCGAACCAACTGCAGCAACACGTAACCCAAGTTGAGAAATGGGCAAAGTAATGGGGAATAAAAATAAATGAACAGAAATGTACCCACGTGACTTTTACTTTACGCAAAGAAACGTGCTCCCCAATCACTATTAACAACCATTTGGTGCCTCAACGAACCGAGACAAAATATCTTGGTGCTCACCTTTATAGATCGCCGCCTCACATGGAAGCCTCATATAGATGCGAAGCTGACTCAAATGAAACTCAAAGCTGCTCAAAAACACTGGGTACTGGGTAGAAACTCTGTGCTATGTCTGGATTGTAAACTTCTACTCTACAACTCAATTTTAAAACCAATTTGGTGCTACGGTATATAACTATGGGGCACTGCTTCCGCCTCTAACATCGAAAAAATACAACGTCATCAAAACAAAATTCTGAGAATGATAACTGGTGCTCTTTGGTATATTAACAACAGCAACATCGTCGAGGATCTAGAAGTTCCACTAGTAAAATGCGAAATCTTAAACTATGTGGGCAAGTAAGCTGGAAAAACATCCAAATCCGCTCGCTTGAATCATCTAGCAACAAAGTGGTCACACCCGTCTAAAAAGAAGGGATACTACTGCGCTTAATTGCAACCTTTTAATTAATTTTATTGTGAGAACTTAAAATTAGCCTGGTACTGACTGGACTAATATTGGACACACTTAGTTTTAAGATTTGAATACTTATTGTAAGTTCGCTTAGGCAAAGATTCAATAATAAAAAGATGACAAAAAAAAACTTTTAACTTATGAGCAAGCGCCAAACCTTGCGGAAAGCTGCCTATATAGCAAGTGACTTCAGTCCCTTGATAAATTCTATAATATTCCTAAGCTTATAACCATAGATCTTATCAAGTGTATCGTAGAAGTTATCCCCTAGCAGACAAGCCCTACACAGAAAGAAAACTCGCTTTCTAAAATCAAGAATTTTATTCTTGAATTTATCCAAAATCTTTCTTGAAATTTTCAAGTACGATCCGTACTTACATTTTCTTAAATCAAGCCTATTCGGATTGCTTCAACAAATCAAGCAAAAAAAGGTTGTTGTTTTAATATTTTATTTTACATTTGAAAACAAAGTGTCTCGGTGGCCTAGAGGTAACGCGCTTGTGCTGCAGTGCTAGGAAGTCTCTGGTTCGAATCCAGCTTCGGTAAGTACAAAATATAAAATTTTTAAATTGTAAATTTTAAGTGTCTAAAAAATAAAATATAAAATTCTTCTTCTTTAATAAAGCTCCATAAGTCAAAAAAATGACATTTCATTTTCGAATTAATCCCGTTTACGGCTTTAATCAATCCTTTTTTGGCTTACATCAAGTACGGTTCCGAACTTAAATCAATCCTTTTGTGGCTAAATTGTGGCTAAAAGCAAGAAATTTGTACTTGAAAAATTTTACTTGGAGTAAGAAATTTCGTACTTGATTAAAGAAAGCTGACGTATTTTTCTTTTCGTTTTGGTAATTTTCATTTAAAGGATATATGGGAAAGGCGCCAATCCTTGGAGTTTAAGTAATCAAACAATAAGTCTTGTTATATCTTATTAATTTAAATGTTTGTGTCAAATTTAGTTAAAAAAAAAACTTTCTATTCTCGGTCATAAGGGCCCCAGACTAAACAGGGGCTAAAATTGTTTGTTTCCCTAAAAGCCCCTTTACAGCCATCCATCTGGACGTTTAACTACGTCCTGATTGAAGACATAGATTGACATGCCCTCCTTTTTTCTGCATTTCTCTCTATATTTTTCCCCAATAAAATAGCTTTTCATTCTTGCGAAAGTCTGTAAGACATCGCAATCTTCATTTCCAATATGTTAACACCAGCCTTATTGTCCCTATATCTTTGCGATAAACATCCCCTAAAACAGTTTTTTGGATCCGGGATGTAATCTTAAAGTCAATTTTTCATTGTCTCGAGCAGGACATTTTGTGATGTCTTTTTTCAAGAATTTACAGAACTTAATCTAATAGTCATAACGGTTAAAAGTTTTAAAATTAAAATATCACACTCTGAGCAAAATTAGTTTTTATGTGTCAACTCAGAATTTTTTTTTTTTTTTTATCTCTTTCTTTAAGAGTGCAATAAGCACAAATATTTTTCGAAATCCAGATTTTTTTAAGCCGTACTTGATGTGAGAGTGAAAAAATGTGGATTAAAGTGTAATGGTGATTAAATCAAAGAGGGGAAACACATATTATATAATGATAAGATGTATATTTCAGTTTGCTATATCGTTTGTAATTAATACAATATTCATTTGGGACACGATAGAATACACTTAAATATTCTGAGCCCTCATAGACATGACAGTTGGTTAAGCCATATTTGCCCGTTAAAATTAAACTTCCGGAGCTTAGGTAAGTCCTATGGAAATTTATGTGGTATAGTTAAACTATTTTAAGGTTTTTAAAATAAAATAATTACGGTTTGAGCGGAATATGTAGAGCCTCATAAGGAAGAGCTTATTGCAAGGTTTTTAGACTTCTGTGACCCAACTTAACCTCGTTTCTGGGCAAGGGCAGGAAACACTTCAATGTACATTATATTTATATGAATAGTAAAGAGAGAAGGAGAAGGAGAAGAATTGTAACACCCTGTCTACGGCGGCGGAAGGTTACGAATATGCAGACGGCGGTGGCAGGGCAAATGTTTCTATAACGAGGTTGGAAAAGTTTAAGGGTAAAGTGTGGTTAGGTAGCAGACAGCTGTTAATAGAAGTGAACTCAATTACATAATTGACAGACAGTTCTTTTATAAAACGATGTGTAGTGAGTAGGACAGGTGTTATTGTATTACCATTTACATAATTCAAATATTTATTGTTTGTTAGACGCGACTTTAAGGTCCACTGCCCAAGACACCTTAATTGTCGCTGATCAAGCTTTCATTTGCCTATTTTGAAGGCGCAATACTATAACATTTAGCTAGGAAAAGAAATGAAATTTTTTTTATATTTTTTTTATTAAATAATTGTAATAAATTTTTATATTTCTTATTGTTATGCAAAAAAATATTTTAATAATTTTGTTTATTTATTTTTTTTTACTTTTAGCTTATTGTGTCTTTATTAGTGTAAAAATCTTAAAATTACATTTTACTGAAACTATTTATTTACTAGATCTTATTGCTTACTGTCTTTATTAGATACTTGTTTGTTTATTAGATAATGGCGTATATTATTCTGAACTTGACATTGACCTTAACTGCGCGGCAGGTCTGGTTTTTATACAATAATCAAAATCATTTATCAGCACTGATTTTATGACGAGTGTAGTAAATCTAATGAATTTTCAAAAAAAAAAAAAAAACAGCAGTAATTTGCACTTGTGTTTTAAATATTTTTACGTTGGGGCGGTGATGATGATTCGTTTTTTTTCATCTTAGTTGTTGGTGATTTATTATTAAAGCTTCCGCCAATTAAGAAATTTGTTTATCTCAACAAACAATTGCTCTATGTACGAATGTTTCTACTTGTAAATATTTATGTTTTTGTGTGTGTATGAGTCTAAGTCAAAGAATTTTATTATGCGATGATACTTAGTTCAGATGAAATTGCTTTTCTACTAAATGTAATAGAATATGCATCAGTGACGAAGAAGGGCTTTTACATATAATGTTTGATTAATGGGTAAAAGTAATGAAAGTATCTTTGTGTGCAAATTTATATTAAAAATTCGTTTTATGAATGTTCTAAGGATAAAACATTTTAAAGTCTAACTTATGTCATCAGAAACATGATGATTAATATGATTTTGTTAAAAAAGCTTTCAAGTAGACATTGTTTTCTACAACAATTTGTAAATTTGTACTTGTAATTATACCCTTTACCCTCTGAGTGATAAGGGTGTAAATAAGTTTGTCTCTCCATAAGTAATTTCCTTAATATCCATCTGCGACCCCTGTCCTAGTAGATAGGGAAGTCCAGTTAGCGATGTCCGTTTTTCCGTCTGCTTGTTTGTCCGTGTTAAAGTTAAAAGCAATTTTTATTGAAATCCAAAAAATACTTTACCCTCTGAGTGGTAAGGGTATAAATAAGTTTGTCTCTCCATAAGTAATTTCCTTAATATCCATCTGCGACCCCTGACCAACATTTAAGACAGCAACCCCGATTACCTATATTTATTTCCCTAAAATTTGTACATAAAAACTTCTACAACTACCCCGGAGTTGCTCAAGAACTCATTTTGCAAATATTTTTTTTTAGAAAATACTTACCCCCTATCTCCACCCCCTAAGAGGGTTGTTATACGAAATTTGAAAAAATTACGGTAAAAATCAATACACGTTGTAAAGGGTAGGTGCCTACTCTAGCGCTCTTATTGTTTTTATTATAGAATTTTATTGGTTGTGTACTTCTGGTTCATTTATGTGATTTCGACCTGGATATGTAACAGCACTCCTTAATTTCATATGATTATAATCGCAATCTTGAAAAAAGCAAAAAAAAAATATATTAAAAAACTGAAAAAGTATTTTTTGTCTACTTAGTCGACTTTTAAACACGGTATGTGTCAACAGTCCCTAATTTCATAGTTCAAGATTCAGAATCTCGAAAATTGCAAAATAGTATCTAAAATATACAAATAATACCATTTGTTCACTTAGTTGACCTCGATCTCGATGTGGGTCCATAGTTTTTAATTTCATAAATGCAGACCCAGAATTTTAAAAATATCCAAAATGAAGTTTCAAAATTGTACAAAAAGTCCTTTTGGTCCACTTAATTAACTTCTGACCTTGGCATGAGTAGATAAATATTCTTTCATTCCATAATAACAATCTTAAGCAAAACAAAAAAAAAATTTGAAAAAGTACCTTTCGCCATTTTAGTTGATTTCCAACTTTGAAGTAGGTGAGTAGTCCTTAATTTCATAATTACAAACTAAAATTTTCGAAAAATGTAGAAAAAATATTAAAAATTTACAAAAAGTACCTGTTGTCTACTTATTAGAGTTTGACGTCTATATTAGTCAATAGTCTTCAATTTCATAACTCAAGACTAAGATACTTAAGAATATGCAAACAAAAATCAAAAAATGTACAAAAAGCACTTTTGGTCGACTTAGTTAAATTCTAACTTTGATGTGGGTCAATAATCCCTAATTTATTGATTATAGAATTACAGTCTTCAAACAATTTAAAGAAAATATTAAACATTTGAAAAGTATTTTTTGTTCGCTTAGTGGATGTTCGATCTTGTTGTTGTGAGCTTATAGTCCAAATTATCATGTTTCCAGACTCAGAATCTCAAATCTGCAAAAAAGTACCAAAAGTATACAACGAGTACTTATTTTCTATTAAGTCACCTCCAGACTCCATTTTCTCCATAGTCTTTAATTTTGTATCTCCAGACTCAATACCTCAAAAACGGAAAAAAGCTACAAAAATGTGGAAGAGTAATTTTCGTCCGGTTAATTAAACTCCGACCTTGATGTGAGTTAATAATTCTTAGCTTAAGCCCTCCAAACTTGTAACCTCAAAATATGCAATTAAGTACCAAAAATGTACAACTTTGTTGACTTCCGATTCCAATATGGCTCAACAGTGCTAAATTTTATACTTCTGAAAAAAGTCAAAGTCAGTTAGTCATTCATTAGTTCAGTCAGTCAGTCATTACCGTTATTCCTATATGACTCTGTTGGTATACTCTTCTTAACTAATCTTTGAATTTAAATAACATACTTAATGGTTAATAAAATATATAAAATTTCTATAAATTTATACAAACTTCCACAATACTTCCTGCTCTTTAAAATTCAAATCAAAAAAATCAATAAACCAAACATTAAAATATAAAAAGTAAAATAATTTTGCTTTAAAAATAAATAAAGACATTTCAAACAACAACTTGCTTTACAAATAACAATTTTATTCCTTTTTCCCCCCCTAATGTCCTTGTACAAAAAATTTATTCAAGTACAACAAAATAAGTGAATTAAACTTTCCCACTAACACGAGCAAACAAACAAATTTAACTAATCGCCAAAGAAAATAACCGCAACAATAATAAAAAGTTATTGAAATAAAAAATGAAATAAACACCAACAAGACTTAAAATGAATTACTTGAGAAGTTATTCTTCTGTTCGTTCCTTCTTCAATTCAGTGCAGTGTACAAAGTGCCATAAAAACAATTTTGTTTAATAACTTTTACTTGAGGTTCAACTGAAAATCATTTACATAAAATCAATAAATATTTATTTTTTTCAGATACATTTGAATTTTAATATTGTTGAACTTGTTTACAATGTCTAATGGTAGTTTGATGTTGTTTGCTGTCGTTGATTTTAAAATAAAGTCAAATGTTAATAAAAAGTTAAATAAATAATGTCTATCAAATGCTATAGAGACTTTAAAAAAAGGAAATTTTGTATAAATTATTTATAACTTTAAATTAAGGGAGGAATTTATTATTTCTTATTTTCCTCCTAATAATTTTAATGATTTGAAATAATATTTTTTTTTTTTAAATCTTAAAGTTAACCTTAAAAATTAAATTTTGGGTAGTAGCAAGTATGTCCTCAATTTTTTTTTAAATTAACAATTTATTTTAGTATGATTTTCTAACGTTTATTCCCTCAAAGTTGGTTTCTGTAATCACCATACCTTTCTTGTTTTTTCAGAAAAATAGAAAATGCAATACCGCAAGTACCACCTTACGCACCATTGTTGTGGGAAAGTGCGAAAACAATATAAATTTTGTACTTTTTTGTGTTTTTTAAACAAACAAAAACAAGAAGAAAAAAACCAATGGCTTTTGCTGGATTTCAAACTTAACCAAAAACCTTGTGTTTGATTGGGGTATTTTTCATTACTGAAAAGCTTTTTTAAAACTTCTATAAAAATTTTCACTTGAGTTTGAAGCGATTATGTTTGATGCCCCAACTAATGGGAGCTTCAAGCATCACACTTGATGGAAACAGTATTGGTCAGAGGAATGAGAACTAATTGAAATAATAAAACATAAATTAGTTTTAATAAACTGGAAATAAGTTTCGAATTCTATTAAATACCAAATTAAGCCCTTATAAAAAACATTTTGATATTCGTATAATAGTAGTGAAGCGTTTTGTTTTTTAACTAGAAAACAGTTTATAAAAAAATTTATATTCTACAAAAAAAAAAGAATTTGAAAAGAAATTTAATGAAAATATAAAATAATCTTCTTTAAAATCCAAAACAATTTTCAACAACTCTTTTAAGAAACATTGTGATAAAGTTTGCCATTCCGTTTGTAATTTCTTTAATACCCATCTGCGACCCTATAAGGTGCATATATCTTTTCTTGGTTCTTATTGATAGGGAAGTCGATTTGGCGATGTCTGCCTGATCCTGTTATGGCTAAAATTAAGTTCTTAAAGCCCTTCGATATCCGCAAGCAAATTTAAAAATATAGCCCGGTAACTGATCGAGATATAAGCGAAAAACCAAGAAGACCTCTATTTATTTCTCTAAAATTTGTACATAACAACTTGTGCAACTGCCCGGAGTTGTCCGTTAGTTTTTTTTCACAAACATTTTTGTTAAATCGCTCCCAGAGCTCCCAGGCTGCTTTTACAAAGATCAAAGTTAAACCCGACTCCAATAAGTTTTTCCTCGCAAACATTTTTGTGGAACATACTTATCCCCTATCTCCAGCCGCTAACAGGGTTGCCATGCAAAGCTTTGAAAAAATTAGGGCAAAAGCCCCTAGAACTTCCCAGAGTCGCTCTTAGGAGAATAAAACATAGCAAGCACTTTGAAAAATTTAATTAATATAAAAAATCATTGTAAATAGTTTGTTAGGACCAGAGCCAAAAGTCGCTTCTATTTTTTAATTAAATATAAAAAATTGACAGTAGGTTTAATGACTATTTAATTATTATTCTATTTTCATTAAATTTTGGCGTTTAATTATTTATTTAATCTCTAAAAGTGCAACTCCGAAAGTCCCGAATAACCACTTTTGAATAATAATTTCACAAAAAAACTTTTAAAATATTTATTAATAAATATAAAATAATGTGTAAAAAATAATTTTTACTTATCTTTTAAACATTTTTAATTTTAAATTTATTTATTATTTTCTTTGTGGTTTTCTTTAATAAAAAAGTTGATTTTGAAAATGTTTATTCATAAGATGGAATGATGTTACTGACTGACTGAATGAATAAATTACTGACTGATTCAATATCGAACATCCCAAACGCGTAAGGCTGGAGACTTGAACTGCGTGAACCCCTTCTATTAGATTCATTTAGAAGGGATTTCAAAAATTTCAGAACCTTAGGTGTTAACAAAGTGTTAATGGATAATCGCTAATTTGCTATTATTTAAACTTTGGACATCAGAAATAAGCAAAAGGGTAAAAATTAAATTTTGGTAATTTTTTGGGTCTTTTTCAAATTTCTAAACAATATAAAATATACAAATAGTTTCAAATGTGTGAAACAGGCCTCAAAAATATATAAGTACATTGTTGGCACTTTTTTAAGTTTGACCCTAAGGGACAACAAATTTTGCTTTGGTACTTTTTGTAACATCTGAACTAATAGAAATCTTTCAAAAGTACGTTTTGGAAAAATCTGTAATTTTTTAGGTCTTCGTTTGTAACCGTATACACTATTAGCCTAAATTTAATTAGGTAAAATGTATTTTGTTTCGCAATTTTAGGACCTTTTTTAGAGGCCACAAGTCTATAAATAATCATTTTAGGTCTATTTACTAGTATTAAAGCCGCTAACCAACCCTTTATGTGGGCAAAACTTAAATTTTGTAGATTTTTTTAAGGTTATCTGTCTAGATATTTGAAATTAAGGTACATTTACCCCTGAAGTTAACTATGCGGTAAAAAGTACTTTTAAAATTTTTAGTACAATTTGCATTTTTTACGGTTATGAGTCTAGAAATGTGACATGAAGGGTTGTATACCATATTCATAAACAGTTTAAAATAGATTTTTAATTAAAATACACTTTTAAAACGAAATGTTTAATGTGTACATATATGTAAATTTAAAGAATACTGGCCCATTTTAAAGCTAAAGCTTAAGTTTTTTTTTAATTTTTGGTATTTTTTTTTGGATTTTTAAGGCTCTTGAGTCTAGCAATAAAAAATAAAGATCTTTTTGCCCCGATTAAGGTCCAAAGTCAACTATTTGGACAAAAGTACTTTTTCACACTTTTGGATTTTCACAACTTAACTTAGTGGAAAAAGCACTTTTCCACATTTTTGGTAATACTTTTGAATATTTTTAAGATTATAATTATGATTGAGGCAATTGCCTTAAATTTTTATATATTTTTGATATTTTTTGAATAACAACTCTAAAAATTAGAAATTATTAACTATTTGCCTATATTTAGGTCATAAATCAGCTCAGTAGTTAAAAAAACCTTTATTGCATTTTTGGTTTTTTTTTCATTTTCGGGGTCAAACACGATTAATTTTGTTTTAGTAAAACAATAAAATAAAATTTCTAAATTTATTTTTTACTCTAGTGGAATGTTTCGAAAAGCCAGACGACCAACTGTTCCACTGCATATGCTGGGCTTAGTAGCGACACATCCATTTCTCGAAACATCAAAATATGTTTGACCAGGGCATTCATAAATAGGTCCATACCAGACATTGGATATTTCAATGCAACTAACGTATCTATAAAACAAAAACGAAAATGTTAAGAATAAAATATTCAGCTCAATATTCACAAGCTCACTGTCTACAAGTAGTTTGAGGATTAGTGCCCACTGGAAAACGACCTTCTTTCTTTATGAGTTGACAAAAACCGTTTGGATCACTTGCCGGCGATGGGGTTGTAGTTGTGGTAGGCTCAGTCGTTGTGGTGGTAGGCGCAGGTGTGGGATCATCACGATAGGAGCAAGTAGGTGAACTCTAACAAAAGTTTTTTTATTATATTCTTGGCAAAAAATAATTTTTCCACTTACACTACCACAAATGTTTGGATCATTGATATTACATGTATATTGATCCGTACATTGACCGGTTATTTCAGTTATACTGGTACCGCCCAAACACAAAGAAAACGATTGAGTGCCGGTACAGGCAAATATTTTATTTGTACTACATCTGTTACAAAAATTGCAATCCTTTAAGTCTTCTGTTCTTGTACAGCCTCCAAGTATAGAACAAAAGTAATCATCATTACATTCAAAAGTACGACCAAATGGTTCACCATTTTCACACTGTTGGTATTCAGTCTGTGACAAGCAGGCTGTGCCGGTCGCAGTGTTGCAGGCATTGCATTCAGAATTAACGACGAGGACTTGATTTAAAATGTATAAAAGTATTGAGAGCTGAGAAAGACCAAAGTAAAAGTATGTTACACTTAATATTTTGCAAAATTTAAAAAAAATTCTTACAAAGTTTAACAGCAGACACTTCATTATTGTCTTCTGCTTAATAATCTTAAAGACACTAACAGATAAATGAATCTTTAATAAATATTCTAAACGTTTTATATTGAAAAACAAAACAAAATAATTAAGTTGATGAAAACAATACGGTGAATACACTACATTGTAACAAACAATATTTTTTATTGGAATTGGCAGAAATTGCACAGAAGAACGGGTACAGTTATAACGTTAATATCGCATCACGTTCTGTCTCTAAAATCTACCCATTTCTTCAATAAAAAAAATATTCCTTTATACTACGATTTTCATTATTTTTCCTCTTTACGCTTTAAGGGTATATATGTATAAGTAAGTTTGTCATTTCAATTGATATTTCTTTATTATCCATTTGCGACCCCATAGATGATATATATTCCAGATAGAAAGGTCGCTTTAGTCATGCCTGTCTGTCCGTCTGTGTGTCTGTTGAAATCAAGTTTCCGGAGTCAATTTAAGTACTATGGAGAAGGTATTTGTGTGAAACTATCATTAATATCCCTTAAATGATCGAAATTTAAAAAGAGAAAGACCGGTTCACCAAGGAGCCGGAGGAGGTGCGATTGCACCAGTTTTTTTAGAACAAAATCCATATAAAAAAGGTAACAAATGTAATTAACTGGCAACGCTGTTAAGCATACATATGAATGTGAATAAATACGCAATAAATTTTGTGTAAGTAGGAATGTTTGGACATTGGTATGTATGAACATGTGTTGTTGATTTCGGCACACGTTTGACAATTTAAACGCAAAAGAGGGTGAAGACTGCTTTTATAAAAGGAGTTTGACAGTTATAGCTTACCATCGCTTTTACAACTCTTGCAAAGACAATAAATGTACATCGTATTATACCTGTATATTGTTTTTGTTTCATGTTTTTTAAGAGTCATAGTGTGTGTGTGTGTGATTGTTGTTATATTATACTTTCAGGACCCAATCTTTACTTTTTTTCGTAGTTTTTATTATTGAGTCTTCGCCTTTGGCGAACTAACAATAAGTATTCAATTCTTAAGATTAAGTTCAGAAAGTTGAACAAAAGTTTTTCAAAAAATTAAAATTTTAATTTTTCATGGTGAATATTTCCTCAGTTGTAAGAGATAATCCATTTATGTAGCAAGATTTGTTTAAAAACTAAGTTAGAAAAATCTCCCTGTGGTATAATTTTATTAAAATCAAATAAAAAAATTCTTATCGGCCTAAAGTTTTCATGGGAAAAATGTGCCGTATTTTCCTGTCCTTATGGGACCGTTCCTTTGTAGAACATAGAATCCGTGATTTCTCAAATATATTTATTCACAAGTCTTTTCTGTTTAAGCAAAAAATAGCGGCTTATATTTCATCCTGTTTGTTTTTGTTGACCTTAATTTCTAAAAAAACAAGCAAAAAGGCTAAGACATAATTCACGGCGCATACAACCTCATCTAAACATTCCGGTTAAAAATAGTATCTTTAATAAGGCACATTCGAAAAGGACAAATGTTTTAGTTTTATTCACACAGTAGTTTACGGAGGCTATAATTCTTAAATGTCGAGTTTTTTCACATTGCCTTTTAATTTTTTATATGTAAAAATATTAATCTATAACAAGCGTCAGGACCATTTAAGGCAAAAGTGACACCGGGTCACAAACTCTAATCGGGGTTTACATGTACACAACACTAGTACCTACGAAAACCTTTAAAGAAGAGAAGACATAAGAAAAGTAACAACAACAACAGAGGGCTGCATTGCATTGTTTTTTTTTTTAACACAAGGTGGGCCAAAAGAAATCACCCTATTGAAAGATGCTCCTATTTTTGCAAATGGCGGCCAATACAAATCTATTTGGACATTTGTGAGTTAGAGTGATGCAGAATAAAAGTGAACAGGCCATGGAGTGATACACCCCCCCAAAAACGCGCAATAATCGTGCTTTTTTTTGCGTAACAATTTGGCTGTGGTGTTGGTGAAGCGTGAATTCCGACGCCTAATCCCCAGTCGTCAGGCACCGACTGCGCAAACACTGCGCCATTTGGCCACCAACCTTGAAGATGCTGCCAAGAGTGGCCGGCCCCGGAGTGTTCGTCTGCCGGGAATATCGTCGCTGTTGACGAGGATGTCTTCAGCCAGTCGTCAAGGACCTGCGCATGTTCCCGCACAAGGCCCAGGCCGTGCATCAATTGCTGCCTGTCGACCGCAAAACGCGTGCAAGCTACGCCCAAGCCATCTTCAATCTCGAGAACGACTTTTAGACCAAAATCATAATGAGCAATGATGCTAATTTCCACCTCAGCGGGTACGTGAACAAGCAAAACTATCGCTTCTGGAGCATCTAAAATCCATGAGTCATGCACGAGAAGCCTTAACACCCACTCAAAGTGACTGCATGGTGCCCTGTTCACGCTGGACAAGTCACTGGGCCTTTTTTCGAGGACGCTGCTGGTCAAACGACAAGTGCACTGTGTGCGTTATAGGGCCATTTTAACCGAGTTTTTTCTGCTGTAATTAAACAGATTAGGACTGGAGGATATGTGCTTCCAATATAATAGAGCAACGGCACACACTGCGAAAGCCACAACCGATATTATATTGGCGACGTTTCTTGGTCACCTGATCTCTTGTTTTGGCGATTTACATTGGCCCTTAAGATCAACTGAATTCACCGTTCCAGACTTTTTTGTCAGTTTTTTTGAAGTCCTATATTTACAGTAACAAGCCCGAGACCCTGAAAGCCCTCAACGACAACATTCGACATGAGTGCAAGAATCTCTCGCCCAAAGCTCTCGCCGAAGTTATGAGAAATGCCATAAAACGAGCCCATATAGCAATCAATTGTGACGGCACCCATTTGGCCGATACCATCTTCCCTATTTAAGCAGTAAAATTCTAAAGGTTCAAATAAACATATTAAATAAACAGAATCGAAGTTTTTCATTTGGAAAAAAATAAGACACAAATAATTTCGGATGACTTCTAATTCATAATAAACTTTCTAAGACTACTTTATGGACTTTGATGGATAAGGAATATTTAATTAAAACCTCTGTGACTTAATGTTATTCGGCAAATCACGATTTGGTATGGGCAGCAGTTTGTGTAAAGCTGTAGAATTAGCAATTTTATTTGGATAAAAAAATATGTAAAAACATTGCAAGATTCTTAAGGGATCGAGCTAAAAAAATATTCGCGTAGGGTACCATGTTTAATTGCTGCATTTGTAGTTCAAACTTACAGTATTTTCTTACCTCATTGCCCTATTTTCCAACTAAATTTATCTATTTTTATTGCAAAAAAATTAATTTTATTTTTAACAACAACAAAGTTATTTGCTTCATTTAACTGCTTCATAAACTTATTTAATATAAAAGATCCATAAAGATTAGATTAAAAAGCAAAAGGTCATAATAAATAAAGACAACAATTATTTAAAAATTTTAATTTTTAATAAATAAAATGACAGCACGTTCGAAGCACTTTAGTTGCAAGTCTTGTAAGTGTAAGGAAACATGAACGTCAAAGTGACAGTTTTACAAGTAAACTTTACCTACAAATAACACTTAAAATACAAACAATTAATTTTAATTTGTCATTTTATACTTTTAAAATACATAAACAATAATTGTTTTAATCTAGTTAATCGAACATGTTGTAATTTTTTATAGATTTTTACACTTATTTTGATTAATGTCAAACATTTGAAGGCAGAATGTAATGTGTGTTCAAACATAAATCAAATGGCATGTGTTTCTGAGACACAATATCAGTTTTGTGTGAGTGGTACACCCAGTGGTGTGGTCAGTACATGCCCAACCGACTATGTCTGTTCGACAGCAACAGCCACTATTTGTCTGCCGAATGCAGCGGGGGTGGCGGCAACTTGTAGTGATTGTAATAAATGTGATTTGAATTTGGTATTCGCATGTACGGGTGTCAATACGTATGCCTTGTGTTTGGGAAAAACTACACCTTCAACGGTGACAGGTACTTGTGGCACCAATCAAGTGTGCAACATAAATACAGCACAAATATGTGGGGATGCCACATCGGGAGTATAGAAAATTCAATAAAAGAAGGTTGTTTTAAATAATGTTGTATTTTGTTTTTCAGGTAACAGCTACTTGCCCTACTGGTGAAGCAGTTACAACTTCCGAAACAACTACTTCGCGACCATCATTTACAATACCCACAACGGCACCCTCTTATGCCAAATACTTTTGCTCAAATATGCGTGTAAACAAACGCTTTCAAGCGCCATCACAATTTGATGGGGTTTGTCGCAGGTAATTTTTTAAAATTTATTTTAATATGCAAAAATACAGGGTGTCTGGTGGCAGATTTATATTTTCAAGCTTCTCGAAAAAATATTTTCCTCTAAAGCCACAAGAGGTTTGGGCTTGTCATCATAAACCCTCTCTTTGAGAAAGCCCCATAAAAAAGCCATGGGAGCTAGATCGGGTGACCTCGGTGGCCATGAGATGTCTCCAAAGCGAGTGATTAGCTTTTGGGAAAACTAAGAAAATTTTTCGAAGCTCTGGCTGTGTGTACTTGTGTAAAGAGTACGATGGATGAGCTCGCCGGTTTGGAAAAATAATTCCGTAATCATGCGTCGGTAATTTTCACCGTGACATTCATCGCCTGTCCTCGAGAATTTTCGAAAAAAAATGGTCAAATTATCTCATGCGTGGACAAGGCAGACCAAGCAATTACCCTGGGGTAATGCAATGGTTTTTGATGTTTCAATAGAGGGTTGCGGGTTATTGAAGGCCAGGAAGGGAAGTTTTTCTTGCTGACGTGGTCGTTTAAGTGAAAATTAGCCTTGTCACTCCAAAAAATGGGATTTACAATGTGAAAACGCTCCAACATCGTCACATTCTTCCAGCTCTTGAACGATTTGCATTTTAAAAGGATGAAACTTTTTCCGCATTGAAAGTCACTGATTTCCCCGTAAGCTACTTTAAGCCAGTTCAATGTTTTTGGGAGTCCTTGAACATCAACTGGGGTCTGGCCGTGTGACATTCATAGGCGAATTTAATTTATACTCGGTCGATCACGTATACGCCGAATATCGAACTTTGAACAAAATTGTCAACGAGCAAATACGTAATACAATGTCTCCACAGTGAACGCGCGATGCTCACTCGACCACTGCGACATCGTGACTCACAAATTCGCACAATCGATAACTCCAACCGCGCCACCCTTCCTTTCGCACCGCTTATTACCTTTTGAAATAATCGTATTTAAAAATATAAATATGTCACCAGACAACCTGTATATGGGCAATTCCATTGACGGGCGTGACCATTCTGCTCAAATTTTTGCTTATAACTCTTATAATTCAAAATTTTGGTTTGAAAAAAATGTTATGATTTCCAGGAATTGTATGCTTTTAAAACAATTAATAGTAAGTAGACACTTACCTTCATATAATATCTACTTAAAATAATCGTTTGAAGACTGTGACGGGTGTGTCTTTACAAATTAGAATTTTAGAGAATTTTGACTTTAAGTTCGAATTATGTAAAACGTTTTTGAGAACGAATTTTGTTTTTATTTCTACGCTAGTTTAAAGCGTCTTTAGTCGTATTTGATTCATTATTTCTACAAAAAAATTTTTTGCTAAAAGAAAACGGACGTGATACATTTTCATCAAAATTAAAACAAGAAAAGGCTGATTATGTAGTATGTGGTAATTTTAAGCTCTTGCTATTTAAATAAAAGTAAAAAACACAAAACAATTTATTTATATTTTGATCATATTCCTTTACTTGTAGGCGTAATTTTATAAATTTTTTAATAAAAAAAAATTATTTTTCCCAAATTTAAGCCGTTTTTCGTGGAATTACCCATATGAGCTTTTGTAATTTCTTAGTTTTCTCTTGAGCACAAAGAAATATTAGTTTTTTAGAATTCTTATAATCATCAGCTAGTGCTATTGAAAATGTATTAGATATGTCTGTCTGTAGGAAGGTACGATTGCTTATTAAAAATAGAATAAATACTTGTACAATACAAGCCACCAATCAATAAACAAAAGTTTACTAAAAATAGCGCTTCTAGTGGCACATACATACATATTTTGCAATATTTTTTAAATAATTATAAATTTTATGCAAAAATGTTAAAAATTTCCTTTTTAACTCAAGATATATTTACTGCTTTCGTACCACTGCCGGCACCTGGTCTGGTCAAATTTATACTTGTTCTGGTTCAACATATTTTGATCCAGTGTCACTTTATTGTGTCAATACGAAACCCAGCAATTGTTAGAAATACCAAAAGGTAAACGATTATAAATATTTTTAAAATAATTTTTAAATTTTGTAAATATTTTTTGTAGTTTTTTTTTTAATTACATGCAATAAGTCGGTTTATTAAAGACGCATTTTTCATCTTGTATGTGAAAATATGTCCCAGATGAGCAGTTATATTCAAGACCCCTCATGATGCCGTTGGAGTAGTAACAGTAAATGTATCTGAAAGGAAATAATTGATTGTTATTCATTTATTTTTAAATAAAAAGTTATTTTGAGAAAACGTTTTATATGTGTTATCTGACTTAAATTCCTTTTATTAAATTTGTTTTTTTGTAAATTATCCTTTCAATTTGAAAAAATTTATTAAAGTTTAATTAGGTTTTTTAAATACACGGCGCTACAGTGACAAAAAACTTGAAAAACTTGGTTACAGGTAGAGCCTGACCGAAAGTTTGGGTTCCGAGTTCGGTAGAAATTGAATTTCGGCCTGTGTTAAGCGTTTGCCGTTTTTACTGAACTTAACCAAACATTGACCGAACTTTTAATTCAAATCTATTGCTCGTCGACAATTTTGTTCAAAGATCGCTTTCCGGCGAATACGTGATGGATCGAGTATAAAATTTAATTTGTTCGTGGGGCTGAGATTCCGTACACCTGCTTTGGCTATGACTGTTCCACGGTAAGTTCCCAGTAGATCTTTAAGCACTCCCGAAAACATTGAACTGGTTAAAGGAAATTTACGTACAAATCTGCGACTTTAAATGCGGAAAAAGCAGCATCACTGGGACCTACAAGAGAGATTATTATTTATTAAATTTTAAAAAAGGATCTTAAGCTCCATCCTTTTCAAATTTACACCTTACATTCCATTTTCTTGAAGTGACGAGGCACATTTTCACTTAAACGGATACCTCAATTAGCAAAACTGCCATTACAGGTCTCCAAAAACCCGCCAGCCTCGAATGAAAGATTTAAAACCATTTTGTTGCCCCAGGGTAACTGGTTGGTATGCCTTTTCCGCGCATGAGTTAATTGGACCATTTTTTTTGAAAACTATTGTGGCCAGACAACGAATTTCATGACTACGGAATTCTATTTGCAAACCTGCAAGCTCATTTATTTTATTATTCACACACGTGGTTTCAAAAGGATGGGGCGGGCATCTGTACACACAGCCAGAGCTTCGATGAATTTTCTTCGGGGAAATTTCCCCCAAAAATTCAACATCCGCTTTGGGAACATCCCATGGCCCCCGAGGTCGCCACGAATTTTAAATGGGGCTACTTCAATGAGAGGGCTTATAATGGCAATCCTAAATCTCTTGTGGCTTTAATGGAAAATATTCGTCGAGAAATCGTATACCGTATAAGTATATGATCGTTCAATTTTTTCATTTAGACCAAATTCTATTGTGGATTTAATATGGTCGGGCTTGGTTAACTGAGACCTTTTTACTTGTTTTTTTTTCATTAAAAATTCCGACGTTGGAGACCTTGTATGTATGTGTGAAAAAAATTTTTTAAAGAAATTCGTGAAGTAGAAGTAATAGTTGAAAGAGTTAGTTATTTTAGGGCGTGAAACCTCCCACGTTTTGTGTCTTTTAAACTTTTACTCTTGAAGCGGTTAATATTCAAACAAAGTTTAATCAAATCGATCAGGCAGAAGTACCTCTATTAATATTTTAGCTTTTGTAGGCGTTGCCCCGCCTACTTTGTAGCTTAAAATTTTCTAATCCGGGGCTTAATATATGTTAACAAAGTCTAAAACAAAATTGGTGCAGTAAAGTTAATACTATTAGTCAGATATACTAAACTGAATGCTTATTATTTGGCAAAAGCTGTGCAATGGGTTGCTAAATATGACAGCTTTCTGTCCACATGTTGCTACTTGAATGAAAGCAATCAAATTTGAAAAATGCCACAATAAATATTGCTACGTGTAAATCTTAACTAAGAACTCACAAATGCTCTCTGCGCTTACATGTTATACGTGACTTATATCTGTTTTATATATTTTTCGGAATAAGCTCAAATCGCCTGCCCTTGAGTTCATGCCATATATGGGTTTGCACAGACCTGCTTGTTATGTGTAAACGCTAATGACTGATTGACTGGCTAACTGTGCGACTTAATGCAAATTGAAAATCAGTTTTAAGTCCTATTTCGTCTGGTTTTTTGCTAGATTTTAGACTGCTTTTAAGCTAAAGTAATGCTAAAACTTTTAAACTGTATAAACCACCATGATAAAGTTCACAGAAAATTTTAAATATTGAATTTTGCGTTACCTTTTACAATATGGATCATTAGGTATGGGAGGATATAAGCCCACTGAACGTTGTTCTTCACACATTTCGTTGGGTGTTAGAATTTCATTGTCAGGATTTACTGCCGTCGAGCTTATTAATAAAGATGATGATGTGGTGGATGATGTTGATGATGTTACGTCATTATCTTCTACAATATCACAGGTTATACTATCAACACCTTCCTCTGGAACACAAATAGTATCACTATCACTATGGCACAAATAGCCAGACGGACAGTTGCCAATTTGTCCTGTTGGGCGAATTGCACCGTAACACATTTGAAATGTGGTACGACTGAGGCAGGCAAATAAATGATTACGATGAGCTGAACACATACCGCATAGCGAAGTATCACCACAACTGGGTGAACGTTGTGATGAAGTTTGAACACAAATGGCATTTAGATCGGTGCAATCAAAACCACTATTGCAGTGATATAAAAATTCCGTATTGGGTTCATTATCTAGAGGGAGAAAGAAGCAAATTTAATTGTGATTTACTTGAAAAATTATATAAAAACTAACCTCCAAAACACAAATAAAATGAAGTTGAATTTATACAGGCAGCCTGATTTTTCTGGCAGATATTACACTCTGCCAGCACATAGTGGACGTATGCAGTTACAAAAATTATCTTAAAGAAAGGGAATTTTTTTTATTTTATTAAATATTTTTGACTTCAAGTTATTCTATTTCTTACCGGCCACATTACAACCTGTAACATTCTAGGCTCGCTTAAAAGCATTTAATGATTTTAAAATAATTTTTAAAAATTAAAAAAAATTTGATTTTTCTTCTTTTGCCGCTTTCTAACTGAATGCAAACGTTTTGATGGCTTCCGTTGTACTATCTGTCTAAATTTATGATTTTGTTAATTTCAAAGTTAAAATTAGAAAATATCTTTCTTTTGTAGATTTAGTCATTTATGTTGACAATTTTATTTTTTTAAACGATGGTGTTAATTGGCTTATTAACATGTCTTATTGTGGATTTAAATTATATCTTTTTATTTGACTTTTCTTTTAGCTGAAATTTTGTATATAATTATTTGATATGGCTGGTTACTTTTCCTAACCCTTTTTTAAACAATGATGCTTAAACGTTTTTAAATATTAAAAGATTTTATTAGTTTCTATTTATTTGGCTTCTTTAGTTCATAATTGGAATTGTGGTAACTAAGAATAAAAAATTTTAATAAAAACAAGTAAGAGCGTAAGATTCGGCTGTGCCGAATCTTATATACCCTTCACATTGGTCTTTAAATATACCCAGCCGAGTAATTTTGTACTGCAAATAATTTAATAAAAATCCTTGTGTGAGTTTTAAAGTCCATAGAAAACTTTACAAAATCTTAACGTTCGTATGAATAATAGAAATAGATGAGGAACGTTTGAGGTCGACAGTAATGCAAGTTTTTGACATTATTTATATTAAAAGGTTAATAAAAGTTGTTAATTTTTATGGGATGTTCTAGTCCCTCTGCTCCTCTCCAAATTTTTTTCCAAAATGTATGAATTATTTGATTATTACTTTTTGTGGTTTTCCAGATGTTTTCCAGATGTGGCGTATCGCAAATTTCATAAAAATTCTTAGTTTGTATTAGAGCTACCCCTTCCCCTGCACCTGCCCAAAAAAACTTTTTTTTGAATGTAGGTCTTATCCTGTTACTTTTTGCAAAACATTTGAAGTCAATTTCTGTTATAGTTTCCTAAATTTAGCATATCGAAAATTTCATAAAAATTGTTAGTTTGTATGGGAGATCCCCTTTGTCCGTCCTCCACCCAAAAAATTTTTTCTTCAAATCGTAGGCTTTGTTGTCGAATTACTTTTTGTGGAACATTTGATTTCGATATCTGTTATAGTTTCCTAAATATAGCGTATCGAAAATTTCATACAAATCATTAATTTGTATGGGAGCTACCCCTTTTTTTGCCCCCACCCAAAAAAATTTTTCTTTAAGGTGTAGCCGTTAGTGTACAATTACTTTTTGTAGAACATTTTAAGTCGATAGCTGTTATAGTTTACGAGATATAGCGCATAAAATATTTTACCCCTGGTCCTATCTGAAAAAAATTTTTCCGTTATTTAGGTCCCTTCTTTAGGAGTATCCGTGCCAAGTTTTGTGGCAAGAGTGACTATTCTTACTGAGATATATAGGGATATATGCACGGATTTTGTCCTAAAAAAATGGGTTACTTTGGGGTTTCGCTTATATCTCGGTCCGATTTTGCTGATTTTAAATAGCGATTGTTAGCGGGATATTTCCAATAGTTTGACACCATTAACTGGTCTGTATCTTTTTATTTGACTCCGGAAACTTGATTTCAACAGACGGACAGACAGACAGACGGACAGACGGACATGGCTATATCAACTTCCCTATCTATAAGGATCCAGAATATATATACTTCATGGGGTCGCAAATGAATAATAAAGAAATTACAAACGGAATGACAAACTGATATATACCCTTATCACTATGTGAAGGGTATAATTAGGTAGTTATGGTGTTATCCAATTGTAATGCAGCTATGATTTCTCGTCACCAATCTTTTTAATCGTTATTAATGCCGAATAAAGAGAAATTTATATAAAATATAGAAAAGTTCAAGCAAGAAATTATAAAATGTATCTAAAGAGTTTATTAAAAATATTTTTAATACTTTTAAATTATGTATGACTTAAACTTAACATAAAGCGCATTATTAAGGATCACAACAAACGTTTCGACAGCCTTGTAAATTTCTCGAAAAATAGACCGAATCCATCTTACCGTGCTCTTTTTACTCTATCCAAAGGAGTAGAACATAAAAAAAGTACTTACTTTTAGATAGATTTAAACTTAATTGGCCAGTGACTTGTGTTTGTAAAAATCTTGTGAGTTTACCAGGCAGGACTCCCTAATACTACCCTTTAGATATACCGAATACAAAGTTTGAATTAAATCTTATAAAAAATAACACAGAACATTATTTAAAGTTAAAATAAATCAAAATTTTCTGTCAATTTTTTTTGGTCTTAGTATTTCTTACTTGTTAGAGTAAAGATAAATACAAAGTATGCTTTACACTCTACGTATCAGACTGTTTTTTTAAATCAAAACAAATTTATTTAATCTTTTATGGCATTGTCGTAAAAATAGTGCCGCACCTTTACTTAAACGCAAAAGATAGTTTTGTGATTATCGATATATAAACGAAAATGATACGTAAATGATAGCTCGGAAAATTTAGTAGATTTCGACTTGCGATGTGGCAAATTTATCATGGAAAAATATTTGGTCAATCAAAATGTTTTTAAAACGTTAAAACATGATAAGCCATGACAGCCCCGATTTTCATTAAAAAATTATATTGATTTGAATTGATATGTGACTAAACAGAATAGTCGGTTCTGGGCAATGGAAACCCCTTAAATTATTCATCAGTTCCCTTTGCATCCATTAAAGCTGACAGTCTTTTGTTCAATTTGGTCAGAAGAAATCACTGGACCTCAATTTTTTTAAACTGAAAACGGCGTAACGGTAACTGACAATGGGGAGCGATATCGCTATGTGATTGAAAACTTTTTAATGTCACAACTGCTATGAGCATGGTTAACATGTGGTATCAACAGGTTGATAAGTGTATAACACAAGTGCCTAAGTCTACCTCCTAGTGGTATCAACCGGGCAACTTTCAGTTAATGAAAGGCTAACAGACATGGCTGAAGCAGAAACAATCTGTCTTGGGCTAAATGTGTGATCAGTGATTCACTGGTCTAGCTTGAGGCAGGTTGTCCTTGTTGCGTTGTGTCATGTACATCGCCATTAAGTGGCACAGCAATACAGGGTTCTAAGGATACCAATACCTTATCTGTGTTAAATAGAAATTGGTAGGAATTATACGGAAGTAGATTTTCGATGCTGACCAGAGTCCTATCTGGTACCACGGGAATCAGTTGGCCCCATGTGCTTCCCAGTGCATGAATTTATTAATGGTGAGGTCTCCCTCGAGAGTTCACGGGGTGGCTGTGGTTATTCCCAAGCGGGGCAACTGAGAACGAAAGTTGATATGCTGGGGTCCGTCCTGTAACAGAGCTGGGTGTTGCATTCGTTGCGTGTGACATGATAATCATAATCTTTCTTGCTTAAGGTTGGGTGCTGTTTCACAAGCGTGTGGAGAGGTGTCTGGTCGGTGCGGATCTGTTTTGATTATAAAGAAGCGAGATCAAAACTAGAAAGGCAATTCGAGCTTTATAGCCTAACTCCTCACCAAGGGGTATGTTGTGGATACACACAGTCATGACAGATAATTGGTATCTGGATAGCAGGGTAGGCCATTCTGGGGGCGCTAGTGGACGCATTGTTTCCATCAAGTGTTGAGAGCACCGTGAATTATTGCCAGCATGGCAGGTGTCACGTAAAACCCTTAACGTCTGTGGTATTAACAGATGGTGACACATCGCATACAGCCAGGATTACAATGGAATAACTGCGAGACCTCCTTCCACAACAAGTTATTTCAAGAAATGGTGATGTTGATTGGTATTCACGATGGCCTGATTTTACTGCTCCGGGCTTCTTTTTGTGGGGATATCTCAAAGGCATTGTTAATTCAAACAAACAAGAAACACTGGAGCAGTTCAAACAAAATATTTGTGATGGAATTAATAAAATACCTCGTAAAATGTGCTCAAAAGGGCTCGCATTTGTGAGGCTAACAGAGGCGCACGTATATCTGATATTGTTTTTCATACAAAATTGCCGATATTAATCAAAACATTAATTAATATAAGATTCATTGTCTTTCATTTAATCAAAGCTTAAATAAACAAACAAAGTAGTTTACCTTGCCGGCGGACACTCAAATTTAATTTAGTTAAATTGTTTAGTTAACAAATTGCAAAAAACTTAAAAGGAACAAAAAGCAAATTAAAGATGGTTTATTAACCCTTTCGGTATTTTGATGCCATATGGCATCATGGGTTTTTAAAGACCTGTAATTTTGGTTAATTCCGACAAAAATTATTTTTTTTGATGAAGTATTGCGCTCTGAACTTTATAAAACATTATCTTGACAAAATGTTTATGTATTTTCGTTACTATGAAATAAAATACCACTATTTTGAAACTCCTCTAAATAATTGAGTCTTAAGGTTGAAAAACGTGAATTGTTAAACATTATATTTTGAAAAATTTAAAAAAAAAACATGAAATTTATTTGCAGAAGTATGCAAAAAGACTTCATTTATAAATAATATTAACTGTAAAATTTTTAAAACCCTCAATATAGCCGTAGGATTTTTTTAAATTCGTATGACGCCATATGGCATCAAAAGTTACTCAAAGGAGCTAAAGTGTATAACAAAATGTAACGACTTTTTACGTTCGATAAATAAGATCAACTCCTTTGAGTGCTTTTTGTCACACAGTAAAGAAGTAAATATGCCAAACAAAATTAAGGACTGTGAAATTGAAAAGATTTCAAATAATTTTGATGAGTCGGATATTTCTGATAACGAGGACTCTGATAATTCCGACATATTAGATGACCTGGAAGCCTTGGAGAAAAATAATTCTTTTGTTATGGAAGAGCTATCTCAACAGAATCCAGTTGAAATTAATTTAGAAAATACTAGCGATAATTATATACAAGATGAGTTCGTAGATGAGGAAGTAGCGTTTAAACCATCAAAGAAGCTTGACAGTTATAAATGGAAAAAGGTAAATTGGTCCACCCCAGATGCGCACTTCGAGCAACATTTACCCAAAAGTAGTATAAAGACTCCTATGCAATATTTTTTGGAGAATTTTACGCAGGAACTTCTTACTGAAATCGTCACATCAACAAATCAAGCGTCGCTCATGAACACGGCGACACCTATAAATATTTCCAGTGAAGAGTTAATTCAATTAATTGCTCTCGAAATAATGATCGGTTCAATTAATTATCCTCATCTAAAAATGTACTGGTCGAAAGCAACAGAGATTTCTTCTTTTCGTCACTGTATGTCAAGGAGCCGATTTCATTCTCTGCGTAATAGTATGAAATTCACTTCAAGTTTAAATAAAAATGATAAGCTTTACAGGGTTTGGCCTCTATTGGATGTTTTCTACAAGAAGCTGTACTCCTTACCAAAAGATGAAAATCTCTGTGTGGACGAAATGACGGTACCTTTTAAAGGAAAATTCGCCCTTAGATAATATATGCCCAAAAAACCGATTAAATGGGGCGTGAAAATATTTTGCCTTTGCAGCTCAAAAGGAATAATCTATGATTTAGAAATTTATTAAGGAAAGAACACCATTATTGGGGAAAAAAAATTTGGGTTATGTTCCGATATTGTCATTTATTTGACAAAAACAGCTCCCGTATACAAAAACTTAAAAATTTTTTTTGATAATTTTTTCAGAACATTTGCTTTAGTGCGCTATTTGAAAGAACGTGGGGTATGGGCAACAGGAAACATCAGAACAAATAGAATAGGAAAAAAATCCGCTTCAACCTGAAAAGGACCTAAAAAAACTGGGCGAGGTAGCTTTGACTATCGCGTTGAACGAACCGACAATTTTATCGTAGTAAGATGGCTTTACGGCGGTATTGTAACAGAAAAAAAGGCAGAAAAAAAGGTAACTGAAATTGAACAACTAAATCTGGTTTCCATGTACAACCAAAACATGGGCGGTCTTGATAAAATGGATTTTCTGCTTTCCCTTTATCGTATTTCAATTAGGTCCAGAAAATGGACTTTGAAAATTTTTGACCACTTTATTGATATGGTCATATGCTGGAGAACAAAAATGATTGCGAAACCAATAAGCTCAAAAAAAAAAGATTACATAGACCTATTAGAATTTCAGAATGATCTACCAGATGCACTTCTATCTTTTGCAGCCCAAAAAAGCAATTGGCGTAAACGTGGCCGTCCAACGAAGTCACCACATGAAAACAGTCCTTCAACTTCGGAGAGAAGTAGTTCAACTACATTCAAAATGAAGTGCGAAGTGTCTCCACCTGTCTCTATTAGGTATGGTAGTATAAATCATTGGCCGGAGTACACACCAGGGAAAGTAAGATGCAAGGCAAAAAATTGCTCATCATATTCAAGATACAAATGTATTAAGTGCAATATCCATTTGTGCATTCCAAATGCCTCCCGAAACTGCTTTAAACTTTACCATGCAAATTGGAATTAATTTTTAACTTTTTATATACATACTTATGAATGAACTTAATTTTTTTATTTATATTATTTTTTGTACATATCTTTGTGTTAATAATTTTTTTAAGTTTGTGATATTTAAAATAAATTTAATAAGTAAAACATAATGTAAATATATCCTACTATGCCACCAAAAATAATGTTTTTTTCACCGTTGAGTACAAATGATGCCATGTGGCATCATTCCTAAAAACCACTTTGGGGTAAATTTTTTGAAAAAAGAAAAAAAACCGAAAATTATTAAAAATAATATAGGCCAGATAATAAAAAAAATTGAATTTTTTAATTCAAAATCAAAAAAGATGTACCGAAAGGGTTAACACCAAAGTTACAGACCACGAAGCATAAAAATTTTTACTAAAAACTCATATTTTTTAAATATTTAAAATATACATTAAAATAAGTAACAAATCAAATAAAGATTAATTATTTATTTCCTCTTTATTTTATATACAGAAGATGTACACGTGTACGTATGTCCTTAACATTTTACTTTGACAGACTTCTATAAAACTTTCCCCTTTTAGGTATTGTTTACCTTCCAACAGAAAGACTAAAATTCATATCCAATAACATTACAAATTGGAGGCTTTTTAAAGCTACACAAACTTGTTCTAGGATTAAAGAACATATTTTCTGGGCACTCTATAATTGAAGATTGCATGACACCACCTCTTCTGTAACAGTAGATGTACCTGAAAAAAAATATACAAAAATATTAATTCATTATAAAGAATTTATAAAAAATTTTGCAACAGCAATAAGTACACGGAGAAGTCAGTATTTGTTGTAATAACTAACATCGCACAGTGTCAGATTTTTATATTTAGGCGAGATTTAATTAAAAAAAAAACTATTACCCATTAAAAAAGTAGTTAATACAATGCTATTAAGCCCTTTATTTTTTTTGAAATCAAGGTGTATGTTTGATTGTTTGTTTGTCACGCAGTCACATCTAAACGGCTCAATCACTTGAAATCTTACTGTCCTTCTAACTGTACTTTTAATACTGGTACTTTTGCTGTACCAATTTTTTTAAGACTTTGTACACATATTTAAGACCTCTAACAGAAAAACTTCTTAAGGCAAAAAAGTAGGCAGGACCACGCCCACTAAAACAAAAATCTTATTAGAAATACTTCTACCAGACCGGTTTTCATCAAATAAGTTCACATATAAAGTGCTACCAAAGTAAAAATTTTGAAAAAAAAGTGGGAGGTATCACGCCCACAAAAACTAAACTGTTTAATCTACTTCTTTTACTGTTTCGATTTTTATGAAAGATTATTTCAGGCCTACGTAAATAAAGAGGCAATAACGTTTATATTTAATGCAAAAATGGGTGCCATAATGATACTTTAATATAAGAAACTCATAAGTGTATACAAAATCTCATTTCAATTATATAAATTTGTCCTTTGAAAGTACTAAAGGATTATATGTAAAAATAAATTGTTTTCCCTGCCAAGTATGTTGCCTCAAAAATTTTGATGGAAGTTAACAATTCGTTTTAAACAATTTTTAATTCTTTTTATCGCGTTTAACTTTAGTAGGTGTAGCACTGTGTACTTTTTTAAGCTTTGCTCTTTAAGGTTTTAAGTATGCATACGTAGCTCCAAAAAAAATCAATGCAAAGAAGTACCAGTATAAAGAGCTAAAATTTGATGGGGCTGTCACTAACCCCTTTGTTGCCACCAAAATTTAGGCACTTAAAGCCACGAGTATGCAATAAAAGTTACATACGAGGGTTGACTTTTATGTTTCGGAATTTGGCAAAACTAGTTTCTGGCAACGGTCAGCTCTATTGTAAAGTTTGAAATTTTCTAGGTTATATGTACTTAGAACGCTTTGACATAAGAGCTCTATTTGTGTTGTTTACAGTAATTTAAAAGATTCGACTCGACCCAAAAATGAAATTAAATCGTGAACATCTTCGTGCGATTATTTTTACAACTTTCGACGTGGATTAACTCAGCAACAGTGCATGGATGAACTTAATTCTATTTTTGGCGATGAAGCTCCATCAAGGACCACGGTTTATCGATGGTATGGTGAATTCAATCGTGGTCGTAGTTCACTCTAATGCAAATTTCGTGAAGGTGATCAAAATAAGTTGTTGCTTCGAAAACCATTGATGCTATGCGTGAACTGATATTGAAAGATCGTCATTAGACCTATCGTGAGATTGAGACAACATTAGGCATTAGTGGGACCAGCATACGTTCAATATTGCATAAAAATTTAACTATTAAAACAATTTGTTCGCGTTGGATTCCACACAATTTGACAATCGTTAAAAAAAAGGCTCGTGTCGATTGGTCTAAAGAAACTGTATTTTGAAGTGCCCAAAGCATTGATTTGATGAGTCATCCGCCGTATCGTCCTGATTTGGCATCGAATGACTTCTTCTGATTCCCGTACGTAAAAAACAAACTAAGAGGTCAACGTTTTTCGATACCTGAAGAAACCTTTGCTGTATTCAGAATGCAGGTTTTGGAGATACCTCAATCAGAGTGGCAAAAGTACTTCTACAATTGGTTCAAACGCATGCAAAAGTGTATAGATCTTCAAGGGGAATATTTTGAAAACAATAAAGTGATTTTCGCTGATCAATATTTGTTTTTTGTTCTCTAATCCCGAAATAAAAAATGCAACCCTCGTATTCGCCGAATACCAAACTTTGAATAAAATTGTCGACAAGCAGTTACGTAAGAATCATTACTCTTAAAAAATGTATTCACAGCGAACGCGCGATACTCACTCAAATACTGCGACATCGTAACTGACAAATCCACATAATCGATAAATTGATATTTGTTTTCGTTCTCTAATCCCGAAATAAAAATGCGCCCACCGTAAAAATCGGTGCGGTAGAAGTAACTATATGGAAATTTTAATTTTTATGGGCTGGTAACGCTTACTATTTTTTACCAGATATTTCTTTTCTTAAAAAATGCTTTTGGCATTAGAAGAATAGAAAAAGCTAAAAAGTTTAAAATAAAAATCGGTGCTGTAAAAGTATATGCTTTACAAATTCGGTTTTAACACACGTGGCACGTGATACGGTAACGCTTAAAATTTTGACGTAAGATATCCTTTGTACGAGTGCAAAGCCCTAAAAAACTATCGCCTTAGGAGTTTTAGGAGTTCGATTTACCTGGCACCGCCCACTTGTTTTCCCCTAAAAAATCTGACCTCGTTAATATGCATAAAAATTTTTATAAACTAAATGCAGCTGAGGTATCTGTATTAAGATATTAATTGTTGTGAGCGTGGCCCAACACACACTTTACGGTTAAAAGTTCTTATGTTTCGAATTTAATGAAAATTGGTTTAACCGTTTAAGCGTATATGTGTGATATAAAAGCTAACACTATATTTTTTTATATAATTATACATTTATAGTTTGAGACCAAAATTTTAAAACGGTGTTTATATGTATGACAAAATAAAAAATTTTTTAAGGGAAAAAATTTGCTTAAACTTTAAAAAAGTTGTAAAAAATATTGAATTTCTTTAACTTTCAGTAAACTTTTCTTTAAACGCTCTTTTAATATTAACTGTTGAAGTTTAAAATAAATTTTAACGAAAAAATTGGTTGAAACGGATTAATTTTTTTTCTTAAACAAGGAGTATTTCGTGCAATGTTTGAAGTGAATGTAAATAAAAATTTTCCATTAAATTGCTTTAAAAAAAAATCAATTCAACTTACAGTATATATGTAGATATTTTATTCTCTAAACTTACTTTGTGCAAGTACCATCGTAGTAAAGAAATCGTCCTACAGACGATAATTTATTGCATATTGCAACATTGGGATTTTTCGTTGGTGGCTCCGGTAGCTCCCTGGTTGTAGTTGTTTTAATAGACGGTGATGTAGGTGAGAATATCCTGGTAGAAGTTGTTTTTTCTGTTGTTGTAGTAGTTGGTGGTACAACAATGGGATCGCTTAAATCGCAAATTTCAGTTTCTCCTTGCTTACATTTGGGAACACAAGGATACACCTTTTGTTTTCCCAGACTAACACTACATATTTCTTTTTCGGAACAATTGCTGCGAATGGGGGAAAGTTTACCATCAAGGCACATAACAAATGTCCTGAGACTTATACAAGAATACATGCCATCGTCTGTTGGTTGGTCGCCGCACTTTCCACAGTTGGAAGTATCACCACAGCCAGGCACAATATTAGGGACTGCTGTGGTGTCCATACAAACACGGGCGTATTTTGTGCAAATCTCATTCTTTCCCATACATGAATACGTTTGATTTTCATCTGGTATACCTGCAATGATTTTGTTTTTATAATTTTTAGGATATCTAACGAATTAAGGAAGACTCACCCCCAAAGCAGAGATGAAACTTTGTTTTGCTTATGCAGGCTACTCCACTATTTTCATTACATTTATTACATATTGCACAGACATATTGGATAATTCCAAAACTTAATGTTAGACAAAACTTGAAAAGTTTTAAATTATTTTTATATTTTATTTAAGTGAATTTTTTATTTAATTTTGCTTAACTTACCACTAATTTTTTCATGAATAGATAATAATTATTTAAAATATTTCTTTTGAAATCTTTACTTGAACTGAACCTTCCTTGGAGATACATTTTCGTTTATATATTTTTTTAAAGAAATGATTTTTATGATTTCAGCAGAATTTTCTTATCTTTAAATCTTTATCTTTTAAGTGTTAATGCCGCTCAGTCTTTTAGGAGACACATCTGCACATTTGAAGGGAAAGATGATTTAATTTTAAAGAAAGCATTATTGTTCTAAAATAAAAATAAAATTTGAAGAAAACTTTATTCAAGTTTTATTTATTAGTCCTGAGAAGTTTCTAATTGAATTGTTGTTCTAAACATTTATTTAAACGCAGTTAGGGTGGTATCTACCAAAGTGATTTAAAAAGTGTGTCAAGGTTTCTTTTAAGCATTTGGTTTATATGTCTTGCTTTCGCGCGTGTGTCGGGCATTTTGATTAAATCGTTTAAGAAGTATAAATATAAGTTTGTGGGTATTATGTTAGTATATGAGCATTGTACCCATGGCCCATAGATAGGCCCACCTTCAACATTAAGAAGCGAGTCATTCAGATTCAATTTCTGAGTCAGTTCAATGATGTTCGATCTAGAGGTTGCTAAATATGGTGATATATGGTTCATTATTTTTTATTTTTTAAATGCATAAATATGTCATCCCTTAAAAGTCTTTATCGACTACAAATGCCAAAAAAAGTCGCTAGGTTAGGTTAGGTTAGGTTAGGTTAGGTTAGGTAAGGTTAGGTTAGGTTAGGTTAGGTTAGGTTAGGTTAGGTTAGGTTAGGTTAGGTTAGGTTAGGTTAGATAGAACAGGCAGCCGTTGAAGGAAAGGATACGGCTCACTTGAGTGCGCTTAATTCGGTCCCTTTATGTTACCTGGAGAGGCAGATAGAATAGGTTGAGATGGAAAGAAAAAAGAAATTTTGAGAAGGATAGATAAGAAAGAAAGAAAAAACAGAAGAATAAAGAAGACTTACTGGGGTCTCTGGTGGAAATCGAACCCACAACCCCCAGACTGGTAGGCTCGTGCACTTACCACTGACCTACCGGGGCACCCAAAAAAAGTCACCAAGTCCTTAGTTAATATTTCAGTCCTCTTGACTTCAGTATCCACACTGAACATTTTATGAATCTTATATACACCATAGCTATCATATAAATTACAGGAAATAATATTACCCGGAAGAAACTTATCCTACTGACCTAGTATCCTTTCACTAGAAATTCATGTTTACCACCACAAATACCTTGTGCGTTCTAGAAGAAAAACGGTAAGCAGGTATGCAGTAGAAAAAAACAAACCCGATAAAACTTTAACTGACTGCACATCTCAACCTTTCCAAGTTTTTGGAAATGATTGAGTGTTAGCTAAAAAACTTACTTATTTACATATGATGGTTTCTCAATCTGTTGTTCGTCTTTTCCTGATTAATAAATACCTTCTAGGTACCTTGGTCTTGGGCGGGATCTCTCCAGTTTGTTACACCAAAAATCTGCAATTTTTTACTTACATGGGTTTTCCACCTTTAGGTTCTATATTTCCTGTCTGCGTTTTCCATAATGGTTGTTAAATAGTTCTACTTTGCCTAGAGTGTTTAAGTCCGTAGGACCGACATGACATAAAATGCGAAATCGCGGTATTTTGATGCTCTTGACTACGTTAATGTCCGAACATAGGTCACACAGCTCACGGTTCCTTTAACGATTACAATCTCCATTAACACAGGTTGAATATAAGATTTTGCGAAAGATTTTATTTCTTAAACACTCAGCAGCACTTCTTCAGCTTTTCCAAGTAATAACGTTTCAGTGGCATCAAGAAGTGCGCTTGAATAAGCGTGTTGGACGATGTTTTTTATTTCTTTAGAAGAGGGACTTGTTTTTCAACTGTCTGCTTAGCCAAAAGTAGCATATACTTGCCAGCACGATCCTTCGCTTTATTTCAATGATGACATTATATTTTATATTTATTTATGTATATTAGCTCCTCTACTATCTTGAGCTGCATTGGCCGGCTTTCACTAAATCACTCTTCCGCAGTCGCGATGCTTGCCTAGCAGTTGCAATTAGCTATGTCTTGTCCTCGTTTACCATCAGCTCCATCTTTGCCGATATCTTTTAAATTTAAAAAAAAGCATTACTCTTTATCTATTCTTCCCTTTGGAAGTGGCCTTAAGTGTTTACTGTGCCTGTTTTATTCCCCTCTGTTTTTTTCAATATTTTTCACGATAAACTACCACTATGCCAAAGGCCTTTTGTGGTGGTGCATGGTTCGGAGATATCACTTCAAGCAAGCAATTTCTCTCTTATCGGCGTATCGAAGACTTCAATGCCGTCTTCAAAAAATATTGAATGTATTGCTTTGCTTCTCATGGATCTTTTTCAGAGTGTAAAGATTAGGTCGATTTGTTCGTACTGGATACAATATGCCGGATAGAATTTTATTGGAGACCCATTTCGTGAATAGTAAGCTTATTCCGCGATAGCTGGTGAATATTGGTTTTAGGCATAGGGCATTCTTTCATGCTTTCAGATGGCGAAGAAAGGGTCATGGGACCAACAAGAGAAAAAAAATAAAATCAGAAAGCAAAACAGCTCATATTCCCATGTGAACATTTCTGCCACATTCCCAGTTTCCGGTTCTCTTTTCATTTGATATTCATGGTTAACCCAATAATGTTGTTTAGCTTATACCCCAAAACATTGTTAAGTTCCTCGTATATTCTTCTTTTCTAACAGCTTAGCACTGGCGCTCTGTAATCTCAGGCAATGATAGGCAACATGCTTTTTCGATTATAGTTCCTTCCACCCTTACTTAGTCTACAGGATTAAAGGACACCGTGATCAAATTTGCTCGTCCTACACTCAACTGAAAAATGTAAAGTTTTGACCCCAATTGTGGTCCTCGGGCCCAAGCGTATGCTGAACTTAACCCCTGTAATATAGCTCTAGATACCACTGAATCGCTTTTGTTCTGCTTCTTTGCATTTTATCAACCTCCTAATCTTCCCATTGTAATAGTCCACTAGTGGTGTTAGGGTTTTCATCCTATAAACCAACTTAGGGGCCAAACCACTGCGACTCGAAATACTTATTTTGTATGAAATTTTCTTTAAAACCCCCAATTTTAAATTTTAAAATTGCTTATAAATAGTCCCCTTAATGCATATTGAAAAAATTATATTTCATGAACAAACCTTCTTGCCATCTTAACAAGGATTATTATTATAAAATGGAATTGTTTAATAGAATATCTAGTTTCATAGATATTTCAAACTTTTTAAAAAATTTAATAAATAACTAATTTTTAATAAAAATCATACATTATTGATTTTTATATTAAATGGATCTATGTGAAGGACAAAAAGAAAATCGCAAATAAAAACGAACCTGCCTTAATGGCAGTACTTACATATAAGTCAGTTCAAGAGATTTGTAGAGTTGTCGCTAAAAGTAATAAGATAAAACGCTATAATCTATTTACCTTGTCTAACACACGTGTTTGAAAAAACTCTCTAAAAAGATTAAAAGATTAGAAAATGCAATAATTCTTAAAGAAAAGAAAAACATTTTCAAGGTGTTATTTAAATGTCGCAGCAGTCTGTATTTAAGCAAACACAATCTTAACTGCACTTATCTTATCTCTAATTCTCTAAAATAAAATCATTAAAATTTTCTTACTTTTATTTAACATAAAGAGCATTCAACTTTTTATAAAAAGAAGTAATTTTTTGTTAAAATTTTTAATTTATCACATAAACTCAAAGAGAAAATACTTTAGTTAGCATTCGGACGAAATTACTTTTAAGGATAAAATGAAACAAATAACTTTGGTAATAGTGACAAATTAAAATTTTATAATAAAAAAATTATTTACTTTAATATAACTTTCTTTAATATTTCTTTTCAAGTCCATACTTCTAGTTGCTATTTTTTTATTCAATATCACCAGTTTAATTGAGGCCAAATGCAATTCATGCACTGAATATAATATTGCCTGCATCGATGAATACACATTTTATTTGTGCAATGGAGGCGAAAGGATATCAAATCAAACTTTCACTTGTCCTGATGGAAAAATTTGCAGTGCCACTAGTTTAAAATGTGTAGATAAATTGTCGGGTGGAAAGGCTGCTTGTGAACCCAATAAAGGATGTGGAGTTTGTGAAGTTGATCAATTATTTACTTGCATAAGTCGCACACAATTCGCTCAATGTGATAATGGGAAAGCGACCAACAAAACTGGGAGTTGCCCTGAGGGACTGGAATGTTATTCCCAAGGCACCGAAATATGTGTAGATGAGTGCAATAGACCAGCTAAACTGGAATGCGATAGGGAAACACCATTATAACAATTTTAGTTTGAAAGTTATTCAAAGTAAACAACAAAATAGAATAATTTTAAATACTAGTGGTTAAGTGATAAGTTTTTTCTAGCTGCTATATAATAACTTACTTTTTAAAAATACATAATAAATTTTTCCCAAATTTTAATTAATTAGGCTTAAAAAAAAATAAAAACAATTTTATTCTTTTAAAACTTCTTATTTCTTTAATTTAGTATTAAGAAGTAAATAAGTTGCAGTCAGTCCAGCCGGATCACATTAAACCCTGAGCCGCAAAATACATTGCAAAAACTTTAAAGTGATGAAAAGCTAAAAATAATTATATTAAAAATAAAAATGTATTCCTTTTATATCGATTGCTTACTTAGAAAGGGAATAAAAAACACTTTATAAAGTTTTCAAAGTTTTACATATAAGAATGTTTAAATGTATTTTTTTTAAAAAAGGGCAACAGATTTTATATTCAATTAAAAATAAACAAAAAATTGTTTAATGAACTTACACGTAATAGTTTATATAAATTTTTATTATCTAAAGATTGAATGGGTTTGCAAATTTTCTAAAGAGTATATCCAGATGACTTCCGTCGATTTGAACATACTATTCAAAACGAAGCCTTGTGTTCTGCGCCACAGGCTGCTGTAAACTTGGTTAAATTGAGCTGATCTCTCGACGAATGTTTACCTTTAAAGCCATTATAAACTCTCTCGTTGAGGTAGTCCCATAAAAAATCCCTGGGAGTTAGATGAGGCGACTTCGGTGGCAAAACAACTGATCAGTTTTTTGGGGGAATTTTCCCAAAGCAAATTAATCTAAGCTCTGGCTGTGTGTGCAGTCGCCTTATCCTGGTGAAACCAAGTGTTTTAAGAGAACGATAGATGAGCTCGCAGGTTTGGTAAAAAGAATTGTGTATTCATGTGTCGATAATTTTCCCCATTGACATTCGTCGCCTGGCCTTGAAAGTTTTCGAAAAAAATAGTCCAATTATCCCATGCGTGAATAAGGCACACCATGAAGTTACCCTAGGGCAATGCAATAGTTTTTGACGTTTCAATCGAGGGTTGCGGGTTCTTGTTGATGTATCCGCTTAAGTAAACATGAGCCTTATCGTTCTAAACAAATTTGATTTACAGACCGAAAACGCTCCAACATTGTTTCCCAAAAATTTTTGCGTAAATCGAAATCACTTTTTCAATTCCTGAACGATTTTAATATTAAAAGAAAGGAACCTTTTCCGTATTAAAGATCGCAGATTTTTACGTAAACTGCTTTTAACCAGTTCAATATACAAGATCGACTGGGCCCTGGCCATTTGGCATTCATAGCCGAAGAAGTTGCACGGAATCTCTGCACCCATTAACGAAATAAATTAACACTCGGTCGATCACGTATTCGTCGAATAGAAAACTTTGAACAAAATTGTCGCCTAGCAATTACATAAAAATTATTTCTTTTAAAAATATCTCCACAACGAACGCGCGATGCTCACTTGACCACCGCGACATCGTGACTAACAAATCTGCACAATCGATAATTTCAACGGTGCAAACCTCTCCCCGAAAAGTTTATTACTTTTTGAAATAATCATATATAAAAATATAAATTTGCCACCAATTAACAATTTATTTAACAATATTTGAATTTTAAACCCCTTTACTCTAAATAGTTCGATGTGGGGACTCTCAAATGCTTTTGGGTTATATATTTAGAAAATTAGAAAACATAGCAGTAATACTTTATGGTTTAACAAATGTATCATTAGTGCATGAATTTTCGTCGTCTTTAATTTATTTTTCTTTAATTTTGTTGTCTAAATTTGCCAATTAACTCCAAAAACTTGAACTACCGGAAAAAAAATAATAATTTCGTACCTCTTAGTACTTAGTTATTAAGTTAAATATCATGCTTCCTATTTTGTTGTTATATTTTGAAAAAAGTTCACAATAATTTACGCAAATATATTTTGTTTGATTTATTTGGCAGTTGTTTGTTTTATTATTTTTTTTAATTTTTAAGGACAATTATTATATTTGCGTTGATTTGCTTGCCAAAACAAGAGAGGTTTTCTCTCGAAAAAGTGAAAATAGAGCAAATGTAAGATTAAAATATTTTGAGTTTACCGCCCAAAAAATGCTTGCAAGATCCAACCACTGGCAATAAACACACATTTAAATGAAGACTTTTACGCTTTTACTTTTATCCAAGTTTGTGCTCAGTAACAAATCGAAAGCCCCTATAAGACTTCAGGCGTTAACACAGACGGTTCGGTGTTCTGGTGCACCGTCCTAAGCTCAGCTGGGTGGGATCTTGTCTATACCTAAAGTTTGCTTAGTTACAAAAAAAATTACACCGAAAAAAAAACAAAATATTAAATTCTCACTGGCAAGCCTACTATTCCACCCTGCCAAGAAATACCCAAAAGACCCTACTAAAATTAGACATTCCTTTTAAAACATTACCTCTTAAGTTCCCTCTTCCCTATTTAATGAACTTTCTACCACAATTTAATTTGGAAACCCGAACAGAGAACAACAAATTTTTACACTTGATTTCATCTGATTTTTTTTTCTTCAATTGAAATCAATACTAACAAATTACAAAGAAAATGATAGACATAACATATGCATATATAACTCGATGCGTAATCCAAAAATAAATTTAAACAAACAACTCGCCAGATTTTCGGACGGTCAACAGAGCTCTCTTCATACAGGACTGGTTAATATGAGTGTTACACACGAACAATATTATATTTCTTTTTAGAAATGGTTTAAAACAAAAATTATATATATGTATGTAGAAATACAAAGAAATATTTTCATACACACACACACACATGCAAATATATTAATTCTCTCTCTTTTTTCAGATATTACAAATAGAAATTAGTAAAACTTAACGACAAAAAAATCAAAACTATTTTCCATTAATTTTTAGTCTATTTTAAATAAAATAAAAATTAAAATTAACAACAGAAACGATATAACGTCTTTAAAAAGACGAACAACCCAAAAAAAATTGAAATTTGTCTTGAGAAAGTCAGTTAAAACAACATATTAGTGCTTCTGTTAACCGAATAAATTCTGCCTTCTATGCGCTTCTCAAAATTCCAAAGGCCATTCTTGTTGCAGTTGCAGACATGATATTTTTAAATTGATTAAAACTTCACATTCGACGGCTATAAAAAAACAATTATTTTACCTTTTTTCGTTCTGCAAATGCCACGACATAAAATACCTTTCAACCGTATTTGTCACCGTCCATTTACAAAAACCAAATTTTAAAGTGGTTTTTGTTATCACACTCAATTTTCCACTGGTTTCCTAGAACAGAATTTCCACCAAGACTTCACTACCTTTATCTACACTCACTTCTCTATCAAGTTTTACTATTTTTATTTAACTTTTCTATTTCTAATTCCCTTTTTGCTCCACAACACAAATTATATATTTTAATTCCCCACTTGAAATTTATACCGCTTTATGTACTTTAAATATTTAGCCACGGCCAGCTATTAAACAGATCAAAAAATTTAAGAAAATAAAAAATAAAAAAAAACAAAGTATAATTGCAAAAAATAATGAAAACAGTGCAAAAAATAACCCAACAAAAAAAATCTAAAATATGTAAAAAAAAATATATTTTTTTTTAGCCTCACAGCCCATATGTGACTTTTGGTCCATGAATGATATGGGTTATAATAATTTTAATCAACATAGTTTAAGCACTCATAAACAGTTAAAAATGCACACTTATTTAAAATTTAAATTGAATTTTTAAACTACTTACATTCAGATTATTTCTCAATTTCATTTCTTTTTGAAATGTATTTAGAAAACTTTTTGAACTGCTTTTTAAAACCACGATTTAATTCGCCAACTTTGAAAGCTCTTCTCAGTGAAGTGCTGCCATAAAAAAAATTTTCGTTTTTCAAGTCCTAATAGACCGAAGTGTTGCAAATAAGAAAATGGTTTTACTTATTAAATTTACAAACATTATTTTTTTTCTGATTTTTATTATAAACTTTTTTTGGACCCAATGTGGAATGGTGAGTATTTAAAAACGTTAACCACAGATTAACGGTTAATATTAAAAATAGTTTGTAAGAGTTTTTCTGCACATAGTTTGGCAGCTCATAATGTTCTTCAAGAATTTAAATAATGGCTCTGCAGTCGAAATCAGTTTATCGAAAAAGCCAAATTTTAAGAAATTTTTTCCGTTAATTACTTTTTAATAGGAAATTCTCTGAAATGGTAAACCAGGATTTAAAAATCTAAGGGTTAAGACTTTTACTGTCATCCAAAACAAGATAAATTGATGGCGGCAGCTCTGTTTTGCGTCTTTTATTGAATCTAGAGCAATTAATAAAGGTTTTGAACAGATACGCCTTTGCTAAAAGAATCTATCATCATCTTTAAATTTATATCATATTTTGAGCGTTATACTTGGTATTAAGTAATTATTAAGCATTATTTGGCAGAAACAAGATTAAGCCCTTCAAAAAAGCTCAAATCTTATAAAAAAACAAATTTTTTAAATCTGCTGCAAGGTCTGATACAATTAAAATTTCAGTTGAAAAGCCAAGGATTCAAAAAAGGCATCTAATTTAAAACATCAAAAAGTACTACCGCACTGTGGGCTACATAACTTTAAATAAGTTTATTTTAGAATATCGAAAACACGTTTCTACAATCTGCTTAAGTAAAATATATCCCCTCCAAATAATGAAGAAGCTGTTTTAAAAAAATTTATTTTTAAAACAACGCACTAGAAGAAGACTAATGTCTGAGGCAGTAATAGTCTAAATTGCTTATTACAGGAGTACACTTTTATAGATGCTATTTGAAACAACTGGAAGCTCGGCATTAATTTACATAGGCTTGTTCTCTTCACAAAGCCAAATTTAAAAAAAAATGGACGGACTGATGAACGGCTATGCTTTAATGGGCTCATGACGCATTTGTATCTCTAACGGTATGATTGAAGGTTGGCATTAAACTATTATTTTTTAGCATAACAAAACTCCAGCCAAACGATGTTGGTAAAGAGCATGGATATCTTATAACCATTGCTCGACATGAATCATGAAATAACAGGTTTCTTCACCACAAATTAATTTCCATTTTGAAACGTCAAACCCCACTGTGTGGCGCTTTTATTTGAATCAGCAATTTTCCACTACCTAAAAATAAATATTATTATTTAATTTTAAAAAAATTAATTTCTTGTCTTTTCATTAATTTGCCTCTCATATGGTTACACCAAGTAAAAGAAAGTTAACCTGAACTTTCAACAGTTTAACTGTAGTTAAATGTTAATATAAATGTAATACATTTGTATGTCATAATCACACAATTAATTTAATTAAATATAAAGTAGCAAATGCGTTAACGTGTTTAAATTTATGTAAATTAATGTAATTAAATGTTTAAAATATGTATGTACAACCTTTACCTACATTTTAAAATTGTGTATGGATGGAGTCACATTCATGTCAATTTATTTATTTTTTAAACTATTTTTGGGGTGTGATTTTAAAATAATGATTTTAGATTGCCAAACTATAACTTTCGTATAGAAAAACAAGTCAAAGTGCTATAATTATTGAAATAATTTGCTAAACATTTTTTACTTAATATTGCCGCTATGAGGTAAAATTTATTTCAGTTAACCTTAATACAAAACAAGTAAAAGCGCTATATTCGGCTGTGCCGAATCTTATTCACCCTTCACAACGTGCAGAGAATTTTAACCTAATATTTCCAAATTTTGTATGGCATCCCCCTTAGTAGGTTGTGAAGGGGGTAGGTATGTTCTAGGAAATTGTATGGAAGGAAAAGTGTGTTGGGTCAGTCTTTTATTTGTCCTCTCCACGGGCACCCCGGAAGCTGAAAGTATATTCTAAGAATAAATTTGAGAGGGAAAAGTAATGGGGTCTGTGATATATTTTTTTATTAAAGGGCGGCTCCGGGAAAGCTGTAGGGGTTTTTACCCTATTTTTTTTCAAATTTTGTATTAAATTCTTGTTAGGAGCTGAAGATAGGGGGTAAGTATGTTCCACAGAAGTTTTTGGGAGAAAAAACTAATTGGGGTCTGTCTGTTATTTGAACTATGTAGGAGCACCCTGGAAGCTGTTGGAGCGATTTAAAAAAAATGAAACCATGTTTGGCAACCCTGTTGGCGAGCGAAGATAGGGTATAAATATGCTCAACTAAAATGTTTGCAAAGAAAAATTGATGGGGAACGGTCTTACACTGCACCAGTGCAGTGGCAACTCCGGGGCAGTTGTAGAGGTTTTTTTCCCAAATTTTAGAGAAATAAACAGAGATAGCCTTAGTTTTTGACACATATCTCAGTCAGTTATACAGCGTGTTTGCTGGATTTCAATAGCAATTTTTCCGTAGATATTTCTGCTAGTTAGATACCACTTACGGGTCTATGCGGAATCGGGGGGCTTCAAAAACTGATTTCAACCAAAACAGGGACAGACGGGCCGACAGACAGAAAGACATCGCTAAATCGACTTTTCTTTCTATAAGGACCAATAAATTATATACTTTATGTGGTTGCAGGTGGTAATTAGAAAAATTACAAATGGAATGACAAATTTATATATACCCCTATTACTTAAGTATGTGAAGAGTATATTAAAGGTAAAAATGTTGGGTGTTGAAACGTAATAAATAAAGATTTAACAAGCTGGGCTTAATCAATGTTCGCATATGAAATGAAAGATTACGAGTATGTGTAATTTAATGAACATGGACTAACACCTACCCTCTAGTCAGGCACTTTACCAAAATAAGTAAAGGAAGTCTTTTTGTCGGTACTGCTCTGTTTGGAAAATTTGAAGCGTAATCAAAGCTATTGGATGAAAGATGGGTTAAGACACTGCAACTCTCAAGAAATGTGTGCTACGGTTAGTACTAAGCGTTATAATAAAACTGCGGCACATGTGATTTCACAAGCCACTGCAAAGTTCTGAACTTACGCATCATATACCAATAAGTGGCAAGATTGCCGTAAGAAGAATGTTCTCTGGGGTATGTAATTACGTAAATCTAAAAGATCTGTTTCAACCTTGTAAAGTATGGATTTCAAACTCCTTGCCTGCTAAAATTTAAGGAGTTCATTATGATGCGCCTACGCATCAAAAAATAATATTTTTGGATTGACAGATTAAAATGTAGCAAGTTTACTTCTCCTTTTTATACTACTCACATAAATGATAAGGGTATATATAAGTTTGTCCTTCCGTTTGTAATTTCTTTAATATCCGTCTGCGGTTCCGCTAATGATAAATTTTCTTGATCCTTTTAGATAGGGAATTAGATTTAGTGAAGTCCGTCTGCTAGTCCGTCATGGTCTGTGGGTTCGTATTATGGTTGAAATCAACTTTTTGAAGCCTCCTGATGTCGTAAGACCTGTAGGTGGTATCAAACTTTTACAAATATTTGCGAAGAAACTGCTATAGAATTCCAGCAAAATCACCCTATAACTGACAGAGATATAAGCGAAAAACCAAGACTGCCTCTGTTAATTTCTTTAAAATTTGTTAATAAAAACCTCTACAAATGTCCTGGATTGTAGGGGTACAATGTAAGACCGACTTCCATTGATTTTTTTTGCAAATCGTTTTGCGGAGCATACTTATATCGTATATCCGCCCCTAACAGAGTTACCATACAAAGTTTAATTTTTAAATTTTTTAGTCGCTCTTACATATTCCATAGTGCTTCCACAAAGGTCAAATGAAAAACCGATCCCAATCAATTTTTCCGTCCCTCCATCACCAGCACTTAAGGGGGTTGGCATATAAAATTTGAAAAAATTAGGTTAAAAACCTTTACAACTTCCCCATAGAGAAATAACTTGTGTCACAGACTCCCATTAGTTTTCCCCACCCATAGCATCCCCAGAATCAGCCTTAGAAAAACAGAGCGCACGACCGACCCCCAATATATTGCTACAAAATATACCTACCGTCAATCTCCATCACCTTAAGGAATTGCCATACAAAATTTGCAAAAGCGATGAAGGAACGCCCATAGCTTCCTTAAATTCGCCCTTAGAGAAATAAACTGTACGACCGACCCCCATTAATTTCCTCTCCTAAATATATTCTTTAAACATACTTTCCCCCTATATTTCCCTCCTAAGGGGGTTGCCATACGAGAATTACAAAATGATGTGAAAACGCCCATAACTTCCCCACAGTCGGCCTTAGGGAAATAAAGTTTACGCCCGACCTCTATTAGTTTTTCCTTCAAAACATATTCCTTGAACACATTTACCCCCTATCCCTATCGCCTAAGGGGGCTTCCATACAAAGATTGGGAAACTTTAATTTGTCCCCCCTACATCTTCCTGGTTGCCCGGGAGTAGTTCAAGTGTAGGACTTAAACCAATTCATTTTTCCTTGCAAACCTTTTATTTAAACATACTTAGTCCATCTTCATCCCCTTAAGGGAGTCGCCACACCAAATTTCAAAAAATTAGGGTAAAACCCTTACAACTTCCCCGTAATTACCCCAGGAGGGTAAATATGGCACCGACCCCTATTTGAAAATAAAAAGTATTTCATTAAAAAAATTGATAAAAATAAAATAAATGTTTGGTGTTTCAAAAGGCGAATGTGAAGGGTATATAAGATTTGGCAAAGCCGAAAATAGCGCTCTTAGTTGTTTATGTTACTTATTGTTGAATTTAGAAAATTTATTTTTCTATTATTTTTTAATAAAAAAAATATTTTTACAAAAAATTTGTTATAAAATTTTTAAATTTAATTTAATACCTGAGGACAGATCGTCGCATCCAATTTGAATCGAAATTTAACTCGAGCGATCAAGTTTTAAAACCTGTTATCTTAGAAACTCTAATAAGAATTTTTAAATTTTGATTTAAATCGAATGCGACGATTCGCCCCACTGGTTGTTTATTTATATGTTTTCACTTCCCAATAATGAGTTTTTTTTGCAATAGATAAAACACTTTACTCTACTTTAATTTTACACTGGTATGTGTTAATTTATATAAAAAAACAAACATATATGCAACCGGAAACTGTCAACCTAGATTTATATAAAAATTTCTATATTTTTTTTAAATTTTTAGAAATGCAACCTGCAGCAAAAACTAAAATATTAAAAATAAACATTTCGTAATGTTACAGCAGCCCTTTACTTATTAAAATAAATGTCACTACCAACGTAAATTCAACATATTCTTGTTGGCACTTGTCTGTTATACGTTTTGATAAAAGCGTAGTCAAAATCACACTTTTCAACAATTAAAACAGGATGAAAGCATGCGAGCAACAACATAATTTTTCTATTTGTTTTACACAACAATTCAGTTAATGAAAAACGCCAACACATTTCACGCACTTAATATTTTCCATTGCTGCCTTAACTAATTGTTGCAAACACATATTTTGTTAACAATAAAATAAAGGTACCGGAGGCAAAACACACTACAACAACTATTATATTCTTGCATATGGCCAATTCCACGTAAAACGGCCTAGATTGGGGAAAACTATCAATTTGTTTTTTATTGTGAAAATTGAAGCATTTGCGTCGTAAAGAAAATTAAAATAATCGAAACATAAATAAATTAATTTATATTTTATTTTTATTTATTTTGCAAGAGTTTAAACTAGTCATTTACTAAATAATCATCTGTTTTTTTACGCTTTAATGAAACTTATAAAAGGTTTTTTCTTAAACAAAATAGTTTTTTGTAGAAATTATCAATTAAATACGATAAAAAAATATTTTTGAATACTGTCAAAGTCACAAAAATTAAACCCGTTCCCAAAAATATTTTACAGAACTCGACATTAAAGTCAAAACTTTCTTAAATCTTATTTTGTAAGGTCACACCCGTCTCTGTCTTCAAGTGAACATTGTGACTAGAAATTATGCTCATGCAGTGTGTACTTACAACAAATCGCTTAAAAACATACCATCCTTGAAAATCATAGCCTTTTTTCAAAAAAAAAATTTAATTGTTTGAGTTATAGTACCAAATGTGAGAAATATTTTCACACCCGTCAAAATGGAACTGCCCACATGTAAGTATGTGCATACAAACATACATTCTTATATACTGACAATTTAATGCATAAAGAAAACAAGAAAATTATTTTTAATTAGAGTTTATTTTTGTTTAAACAAACGTTGTGTAATTTGATTTTCATTTTGTTGTGACGGTCATTAAACTTTAATTTTCACTTTCATCATATAAATAAATGGGTATTTAGGCGCAAGCGTGACAGTCTTTCCGTTCGGCCGCTAACGAAATAATCTAATACGATAAAGTGAAAAAATTGGCTTAAACATTATAAAAAAAATTATGAATATCCTTTTATCGTCCTGGCAATTTAATGTTGCTCCTTATTTTATTGCAATTCTAGTAGTGTTAAGTGCAATGGCTGCAAAAGTGGAAAATAATTCATGGAAGGATTTTTTATTTGGCTCTAAGTGGAAAGTGCCAACAGTGTCGACAACACCTCGTGATAGTAGATGTAGGTGAATAGTTTTCGAAAATAAATATTTTTAGCTAAAACTATTTTGAAAAAGTGTCAATGGATATTAAAACTTTTCTATGATTATTAAAACCTTATTATTTTTAAATAAATTTTTCATAAAAGTTTCTTAAAAGTTTTAATAGAAAAAAATTGATAATTATTATCTAAGAAAACAAATTTGTTTTTTTGTAATAAAAAACAAAAATAATAATAATAAATTGTGTAAAAACTGTTCCCAAAATTATAACAATCCGTACTTGTGATATACAAAATTACTGACATGCTCGGATTAGTGTTCGGTTGTGATTCATTGTTGGGGCTCTAAAAATCAGCCTAAATTAAAAAAAAATATTTAAATGTTAAGAAAAATATTTTATAAAGTTGGAAAAATAAGTACGACTCTAAAAAGGACCTCAAAATTACAATCTTTGCTACTAAAAGGTTTATTAGTAGGAGTAAAAAAAATTTATAAAATCTATTGATACAACTTTCCAGGAAAGAAAAAAAATTCATAAAGTTCGCAAAAAAAAATTCTTTTTTTTTATAATTAATGAATAATCATCATTGGGATAATTAATTTTTTAATCAAAATCGTTGAATTTTTTAAGTACAGTGAACTCGCGGAAACGTGAACTAATTTTTACCAAGGGTGTTCATGTTTTCGATTTTGTTCACGTTTCTGATTGGATATGTTTTAATTATTTTCTAACGAATTTAATTTTTTTTATCAATTTATTGTTACTAGTTCAAAAACATCCAAATCTAGTCAAAACTTAACAACGCTTTAACCCGAAAAGTCCAATTTAAAAATTTTAAAACCTAGATTTTTTGGGTAATACATAATTGTCTTATTATTCTGACCACAAAAATCAACCTTTTGCAAATAAAACTATGTACATCGCTTATAGATCCTTTTATTGCATAATTTGGGGACTCCCAAAACTAATAAAATTAATGTAAACGAAGAAAAATCCTCAGAAAAAACTGTTCACGTTTTAAAGCTTTCAATGTTTGTTTACGTTTTAGAGTAGTTAATGTTAAATAAAAAGTGTTCACGTTTCTGGATGTTCACGATTCTGGATATTCACGTTTCCGCGAGTTCACGTATTGCGTAAATTGAAAAAAATGGGAGGACAGTTTTTTCTGTGTTTAAACAGCGGTAGTAATTTGTTTGTTTATTTAAGTATCAAAAATGAAGTACTTCTTTTCACTTTGCTGACTTCCGGCCACAATGTGGTTTAATTGTGTATTTCAAAAATCACAAACTTAAAAAAATAGAAGAAGTACCGAATATTTGGTGCACTTTTCTGAATTTCGACCCAAATCTGGGTTAACATCTATTCGTCTATGGTGTTGGCGCAGCGCGAATTACGTCGCCGATTCCCCGGTCGTCCGGCACCAAATGCGCAAACACTTCGCCGTATGGACACCAACTTTAAAGAGTGTGGGACCACACGAGATTCTACCGGGCCGGAGCTCCCGTTTTGCCGAGAATATCACCGCTGTTTGTGAGGATGTCGAGCTGTCATCAGAAACATCGACCAAACGCCGTGCCTCGCACTTAGCTACCAGCAGTTCGTCCCTAAGGTGGATTTTGGTAAAAGAACTGCGCGTCGTATGCTTCCGTACAAAGTCCAGTCCGTGCATCAGCTGATGCCTGTCGACCGCCAAACGCGTGTAATCTACGCCCAAGCCATCCTCGATCTCGAGGCCGAAATGGACGATTTTTCAACCTTAATCATAATGAACGATTACGCTCATTTCAAATTAAGCGGGTACGTGAACAAGTTATACTATCGCTTCCGGAGCACTGAAAATTCACGAGTGATGTGCAAGGAGCCATAACATCCGCTCAAAGTGACTGTATGGTGCGCTGTTCACGCTGGAGGTGTCTTCAGGTCATTTCTTTTGAGGATGCCGCTGGTCAACTGACAACAGCAGACGATGCGCATTATAGGGCCGAAATTAAACAGACTAGGACTGGCGGACATGTAGTTTTAATAAAACGGAGCAACGGCACACACTGCGAGTGCCGCAACCGATATTATGAAGGCAGCGTTCCCGGGTCGCCTCATCTCTTTTTTTGCGATTCACATTGGCCCTCAAAATCGCCCGATTTTACCGTTCCAGACTTTTTTTGAAGACCCGTGTTTACGTGAACAAGTTCGAGACCCTGGAAGTCCTCAAGGACAATATTAGGCACGAGTGCAAACATTTTTCGCCTGAAAATCTCGCAGAAGTTATGAAAATACCATAAGACAAGACCGTATAGCAAAATCAGTTGTGACGGCCCCTTTTTGGTCGATTTTATTTTTCTGACTCGACAAATAAAATTCTAAAGGTTCCAATAAACATAATGAAAAAACAGAATTGAGCTTTTCCATTTAGAAAAAAAAAATATAAGAGCCAAACAACATCGTATGACTTCTTTTGGCCCACCTTGCGAGTTATTATATCCTTCACATAAATGATAAGGGTATAAATAAGATTGTCATTCTGTTTGTAATTTCTTTGTTATCCATCTGCGACCCCATAAAAGATATAGTTTCTAGGTCCTTACAGATAGGGAAGTCGATTAAACGACGTTCATCTGCCCATCTGTCCGTATAATGGTTAAAATCAAGTTATTGAAGCCTACCGATGTCGCAGAGAGTCGTAGGTGGTCTATTAAAATCCAGCAAAATCGCTTGATAACTGACCGAGACATAAGCCAAAAGCCTCTGTTTATTTCTCTTGCATAAAAAACTTTACAAACTTACAAACTTTAAAAGACCTAGTGTAAGATTGACCCCAATTAATTTTTTCTCCCAACCATTTTGGTGGAACACACTATCTTCTGCCCCTAATAGGGGTGCAATACAAATTTTTAAAAAATAAGAATAAAAACCCCTACAACTCCCTGGAGTCGGCCTTAGAGGAATAAAATGTATCACGGACCCTTCCAAATATATTCCTTGAACATACTTACCCCCCATATCCTCTTTACGTAAGAGGGCTGACCTACAAAATTTACAAAGATTTTGTAAAAACGCCAATAACTTCCCCAAAACCGGCCTAAGGAAAATAAAGAAAACAACCAACTCCCATTTGTTTATCCTCCCAAACATATTCCTACATAATACTTACCCCCTATACTTAAGCCCCCTCCATACAAAATTCCAGGGTGCCCGTTGATAGGTCAAATGTTTGACTGACCCCCACATATTTACCCCCTATCTCCACCTCATAGGTTGCCATAAAAAATTTAAAAAAAATTAGGGCAAAACCCCCTATACGTTGTGAAAGGTATATAAGATACGGCACAGATGAATATAGCGCTCTTACTTGCATTTAAATAACATAGTGATGTAGGGCCCTTATCAAACTTATTGTTTTGTAGCGAAAAAAATTTTAGGTGGTCAACAGGTGATGTTTTCTATATAATATGTACGACAATAAACTATTTTTTTCAAACAATTTTTTTAGTTGTTACTCTTCCATTTATATAAATTATTTATTTCTTCCCCCTTTCTAGTTATCTCTTTATTTAGTATATCGTCTGTTGGCCCTGCACAGTGTACGGCACCATCAGGAGAAGTGGGAAATTGCTTATCCAAAAAGGATTGTGCTCTACGGGCCGGAATACCGGCTGGTCCCTGTGGAGGTGGTTATGGGACATGTTGTGTTTGTAAGTTTAAACATAATGATTTTAGCAACTTTAAACAAATTCTATAAGATTTTATAAAGTTTTGCAAACTTGCGGTGGTATTATAAGGGAGAACAACACTTACTTTGTAAATCCAAATCATCCGGATACATACGATGGCACTGGCAGTTGCCAGGTGACGGTACACAAAGTACATCCAGATATTTGTCAATTTAGGTAAGAATAATTTTAAAGTGGAACCCAATTAAAATTTTTAATATAAATTTGCTTGTCTTTCAGACTGGATCTGGAATTGTTTATTATAGCTCCTCCGGAGCCAGCAAATCATTTGTGTAATCAAGATCAGTTGTTGGTATCTGGCAGCAGTCCAGTACCTATTATTTGTGGCACCTCATCAGGAGATCATAGTGGGTAACTCTTAAACAAATAAAACAAATTTCTTTTTATTTAAAATCAATTCATTAGTGTATATTGATGCTGGCCTGGGTCAGAGTAATCCCATCGTTCTATCGGTTATATCCAGCAATGCATTTCCACGCATCTGGCGTATACGTGTTGCACAAATACACTGCGGCAGCATAAGTCGAGCCGATCAAGGTTGCTTGCAATATTATACCGGAATAAGTGGTCGTATACGAAGTTTCAACTTTAATACGGTGGCAGGCAGACAACTGTCAAATCAGGATTATAGTATTTGCATTCGAACCGAAAGGAATTTTTGTGGTATTCAGTACAATGCCTGTCCAGATGTGGGTAAGTTTTAATTTTGTTTTTTTTTTAATGAATATTTTTTTTTATATTTAAAAACTGTTTTAGAAAATAATCGTTCCAGTTCTTTTACCTTATCGGGAAATTCTCATACTCCAGTTGGTTCAATGGTTGGTGGTGGTTCACAAGTTACACAAAACACCTGCATACAGGACTGGCTTTTGATCGGCTGCATGCGCTCATCCGATCGTATACCACCCTTAAGTGCTTGTGAAGATCGTGTTTGTGGCGGAACATTTAGTGCTGAAGTTGGAATGTTACAGAAAACTGTGCAATGTAAGTAGTTTTTGTTATTTAATTTTTTGGCAAAAAGTATTTCTACGCTTTTAAAGTCGTCTATATATTAATACAGAAATAACATTAATGACTGACAGACTAATTGATTTATCACCGCCTAGATACCTGAAATTCAGACCGCCTCTGATGTATGTATCTACTAAGAAATGATTTTAAGAAACTCGGAAAGGTTAGAAAGGACAAAATAGAAAAAACCGGAAACTATTTACGAGAGAAGAAAATTTTAAAATCACGTATTTCAAAAAAAAAAAAAAACGAATGTGTCGGAAAATGGAAAATTTTTGACCCTTAAGGGTAAAAAGGACTAAAAATAGTATTTTGGTCCTTTTTGTGACTTCCAAGCCAATTAAGGTAAATTGCTTCACAATTTAATTGACGTTGAAAACGGTATATGCAGGCAAAACGACTTATTAATTTGTTCGCTACATTTGGAGAAATGTATTCCTTTTTGTATTCTTTAGACTGAAGTCGAAAGCCAACTAAGTGGTACTATTTGACAGGGGTACTGCTTGATATTTATTGAGATTAAAAATCTAAATATCTAAAATTTAGGATCCAGACCTATGTCGAAAGTCCACCATGTGGAAAACATTTCTGGAATTTTTTTTTTAATTTTTGGAAGTATGAACATATAAAACTAAGGACTTCTGACCAAGTCCCAAATCAAAGTTGAAATCTAATAGAAGGGATAAAAAGAGCTTTTTTTAATATTAAGTACTTTTTGCATACCTTCAAAATTTTAGAATTTTTAACCAATATTGAGGTCGAGAGTCGATAGTTAAACAAAAAAAATTTTTTTGCTCTTCTGGCACTTTTTCATTCTTTCAGAATATGAGTCCAGAAATATGAATGTAAGGACTATTGACCCACATAGCGGTCAAAAGTTTGCTTAGTAAACAGAAAGCACTTTTTTATTTTTAGTACTTTTTTGCATCCAACTTTATTTATTTTTTTTTTTCCTTATTGAGTATTAGTACAGAAGTATAAGTGTAAGGACTGTGGACCATGATTGCGCCGAAATTTTATATTGTAAACCAAAAGTACATTTTCAACTTCTTCGGTACTTTTTTCATTCTTTTAGAATATGAGCCTAGAAACGAAGTTAATACCTTTTGAATCATATAGCGTTTAAAAGTCAACTTAATGGGCAGAAAGTAATTATTTTTTATTTGTACTTGTTTGCTTTTTTTAAGATTTTCAGTAGAAATATGAATTTAAGGACTAATGACCCACATAGCGGTCAAAAGTTAACTAAGTAGACAGAAAGTACTTTTTTAATATTATTGGTATTTTTAGGCATCCAATTTTGTTGATTTTTTTGCCTTTTTGAGTATAAGTGAATATATATAAGTTTAAGGACTATGGACCCAGATTGAGGCCGCAATGTTACTTTGTAAGCAAAAGTACGTTTTCCACTTCGTTGGGGCTTTAACAATCTTTCAAAATATGAGCCTTTCAAAAAAGTTAAGCCTTATTTACCTAAATAGCGGATCTCAAAATATTATATTTTGGCGTTACAAGCAATCACCCAAACTCATATTAGGTAGCACGTTAAATTTAGTTTTAAATAAATCTCTTTTTTTAAGACAAGTTTGAGTATTCTTTCTTTGTGTCATTCATGATACAAGACAGAATTTTGGTTTTCTTATTTTTTGTGTATATTTTGAAAAAGAATATTTTATGTTTTCTTATATACATATTTAATTAATACAAAAAGGTTATGAAAACATTAAATTAATGAAGGTAAAACAATGTTTCAAGGATTTTTTTCAACCAATAACTACCACCGCTAGTAACGAAAAATATAAATTTAAAAAAGGTTTTTTTGATGAAATTTTAAAACAAAATTGAAATTTTTTATCTATTTTAAATTTAAGGGCTGTTTATTAATATGCCCCATATATATAAATATAACATTTTCGACTTTTAATCACCTTCTTCCTAAAATTTCAGCCAGTGTGAGACCATTTCGCTTATATTTCCACACCGATGGCATTGAGGTACCCACCGATATCGATAACAGAGGCTTTTGCTTAGATTATGTACAGCAACCTTGTACAAATGGTTTCTAAATAGAATTAATTTTTTTTTTAATTTTAAGTTTCAAAATAAAACAAAGATTTTTTAAATTTTTTATTTTAATTTTTAATTTAATTAAATTATTAAGGCATATGAAATCGTTTTGTATTTTGAAAATTTCTTATACAAAATAGTTTAATATTTTTATGCTTAAAATTTAGGTTTATATTTAAAAATAAATTAAGTTTTGTTTTTTTTATACAATTTAAATTTAGTTTTTCGTTATCGTAAAATTGTTTTATATTTTTGGTTTAAGAAATGAAAAAGTGAATTTATATGAAAAAACGGAAATTAACGCAACAAAAATAAGAATAAATTTAACAAAAAATTATTTTAAATATATTTTGGAAAATATATCAATATTTTTTATGCTTTTTATTTCTTTCAACCAATATCTCTTAATTATACTCTTAAATATTTTTAAATTTTCTTTTAATAAAATAAAAATTATGTAAACAAATTTTACAATTAAAAGAAACTACTTAATGGTGCCTATTATGAACAAAATTCGATCTTCGACTGTGATCGAAAAAGCTAATCGAACGAATTTTCATTTGGTATGATGACCTGCAGTCGACGACTAAGAGATTTCACCCAGTACACTCGATAGAAAACTCAGTGCGCATCAGTGTTGGCAGCTCATAATACGAAATTGACATTCGATAGTCGGTATTCGATAACCAGCGAAGATCGAACATTGAATGCAGCTCATAATGAGGGTCAATGTTTTATTTTTAAAATTTTTAAGAACAAAATAAATTATTGAATTTTTTCACTGTTTTTAAAACATAACAAAATTTTAAACTATTGTATCGTTGTAAATTTAGGATTTTACATTTAAGTCGTTATTTTTTCTTAAACTATAATATTTCTAGGATTTTTCTCTTTTCTGGATTTTCCAACTGGTTATTGTTTTGCTTTCTTACTTCCGTTTTTCATTTTTTTTTTTTTTTGTTGAAACCATTTTGCTTCTAGTTTTTTGTTTGCATGATTCTTTATTCCTTTACTTGTGAGATCGTCAACCATATTGTATTTAGGGGTTTCCCACTTTATTTCTCTGGTGCTTAAAGTTTGTTTGTTTTTCAGTCTACTTTTTATTATTTTAAGACTTTTTTTTAAAAATCAGTCAATATTGTTATTTTATCTATATAAAAAATTTAATATGTTTTAATTAAAGCTGCTACTTGTAGTTTTTCCTCTTCAGTTAAACCGTTTTTAAGAGTACGACGCACTAAAATAAAAAGCAGAAATTTTAATATTAAAGCTTAAGGTAATTATTGAAACGTGTATAAAAATTTTAAAAATAAAATTTTTTTGTGCAAAAAAATATTAAATTGCTTAAAATAAACAACAAGGCTTAATTTTTATTTTTAATTTGAGGTTATGTTTTGACGTGGCGATCTGACAGAAGATTAAGGTTAGAAGAAAAGCAATCACAAATACATACACAAAAACAATTTAAATAACCTTTTTAATTCTTGAACATTTTTTTACCACATTCTTTTTAATTAATAAATCTTTTTAGAAATTTGGACAAAAAATACTAAGATTTTGTAAAAAAAAAATTCTTAATGTCAAGTGTCCAAATTTCAATTACAGATGTAAACATTTCATGCACTTAGAAATAGTTAATATTAATAAAACCATTAAGTTTTAATTAAAAAATTTTAATTAAAATTAACAAAAATCATATTAGAACAACAACACAAGATATAAAATTAACAAAAAATTCCCACTAACCATTAAAAAACTAAAAAATAAAGTTGTTGAATAAATATTTGTAAAACAAATATATTTTTGCTGAAATGTTTCTCAAATCTATGGCGATGGAACCCTTTCAACTGCAAATCCTTCACGGGTACGTGAACGCTTCACTTAATTTAAATGAATTATCCAATTGATTACAGGGCAGAGGGTTAATTTTTTAATGTAAGTTCAAAGAGTGGGTTTAAATGAAAACGGGAGTATAATTTTATATATGTATTTTAGTAAAAGTTATGCATGTATGAGAATGAAATAACAAAAACCCCATTAAAAATATAAAAAAATGTTAGAGAATGGAGTTTTAGAGAGAGAGAAAGATAGATAAGAGACAAGGAGTAGAAATTAAAAAAATGGTGAAGTATTGGCGAAGATGGACATAGAAGCCAATAATATAAACCAATGGAAGCCATGAAGCGATATGAAAAAAAAGAAAAATATTAAAAAATTTAAATTAATGGTTAAAACATATTTTGGTTAAAACTAATTAAATTAAAAGCTTTTCATTCAAATTGCAAATAAATTAATGAATATTTTAAATAAAAAACAAGAAGCGGAAAAGAGATTTTTTGGCGAAAAAAATTCTTTAAAATTCTTAGAATCAAATAAGGGCTCTCGATAGCAGCAAAATATATTTTAAAGAATTTTTGACATTTTCAAAAATTTTTTTTTATTAAAGAATCGAAATAAATACAAAAAGTCTCTAATCATAGTTTAGGAAAAATATATAAAAATAATTTAGTTTTGCAACAAAACGTTCTTAATCTACTTTTTAATTTATCAAGAACTTATAAATCAGTTTTTTAATAACATGTTATTCAATTCAGTAAAATTTAAATAACTTAAAAAAATTCTCTATGATTTATATCACTATATACATAAGTGGGTGATAAGGGTATTATTATATCAGATTTAAATTTACAGTAATGCTAGACTTGCACGATAAATTTTTTCATAAAATTACTTCCATTAAATTTTTGTTTGTAGATAAAAGGGTTAAAGAAAAATCCTACTTTTCTACACCTCATGAAAAGTTTCTTCATTTAAGTCTGGTATGATTACTGGGTCCAAATTGTCGCATTCGATTCGAATCGAAATTAAAAAATTCAACTTTAGAGTTTCTACATTAAAAGCATTGACAACCGGATCCATCGAATACAATTTCGAATCGAATGCGACGATTTAGCCCCTGGTTTCTTATAGTAGTGGAAATCGACTTAGTCATGTTTGTTTGTCCGTCCTTCTATATCCTATGAATCGCGTTTTGCCTTTAACTATCTGTTGTACACCTGTGATGATTGCCATTTAAAGTCAGTAAAATCGGTTAAATAGGGACCGAGATACATATAAAAAAAAAACAGAAATTACCCCTTTTTTAGAAAAAAGCAACAGATATATACCCAAGTATCTCAATAACACCAGACTTACACCATAAAATTTTTCATGAAATTACTTCTATGAAACTTTTTCTTGTAGACAAGAAGGTTCAGCCTACTTTTCTACACCTCTTTTCTAAAAAAAAAATCGGGGAAATAGTTACATGAAAAATTTCCATTATAACTATGGGCACTGGTGCCACAAAACTTAGCAAGCAGAAGGCTAATTTTAAGCACAATTGTTTTTCGGTAGGAGCAATGGGAATGAAAGCTCTCCTACAGTGGCATAAAATTAATAAAATTAATTCAGTTCTCAAAAACGGCAAAAGATATTGACTTCACGCCTGCTACAAAGTAATTCTGGTATGACATCGACAATTTTTGAACTTTCCACTTTAAACTTGCTACTTGGCAACTCTACTATAATGCCAAGGTTAAATGAAAAAAAGAGTTGAATCGGATCAAGGGAAATTTATATTCCCTCTCAAACAGGCTAAATTCATTAACTTTTTCATGGAAAGAAAATAATTAAGATAGGATTGCCGGCCAGTTTTATAAAATTCCTAGCCTCTACAGTAGCTATTCACTTCAAGTCTTCCACTGAGACACTCTATTTGGGTATACATTTTTAAAAAACAACTTATCTGGATCGTATGATTGTTAATTGGTAATAAGCTTGTTCAATTGCTTTGCATATCTCCCATACAAATATTTTTAATTTCCAAATTTTTTTTATACTTTATCAGGCTAATTAGTGATTTTATTTAAAAATTATGTTGAAAATGGTTTTTCCCCAAAACCACCCAAGTTATGCACTTCGGAGCCCGCACAAGCTCCTCAAAGATCTTCTATAAAATTTGAAAACAGTAATATTTTTTGCATTCACATACATATTTTTTAACAATTTTAATTCTTGGGTTATAAACAAATTTACGGCCTGGCTTTTTAATTTCTCCTTGCAACAATTTTTTTTATTAATTCTTCTCTTTATCCTCATATTTTTGCCTTATTTATCTCTATTTAGATGAGTATGAAGGCAGCATGCTTTTTGCATACATACATAAGTTTTGTCTCGCTTTTGATTTGTTTTCCAGTTTTAATTTTCTGATCATTAATGATAAAACAGAACTCCGGCATAACACTTCTTCCCATAAAATTTGACGTTAAATCGCTTTTCTGAATTCGGATATAAAATAAAATCTATTTTATTGTGATAGATGGGATGACAGTTTTTTTAGCCGGCGAATGTGAAGTTTTAATTCATTTCAAAATTTCGTGTCTGCAACTGCAACACAAAGGGCCTTTGAAATTTTGAGAAGTGCATAGAAGGGAGTATTATTCATTTTATATAAGTTATACTAATATTTTTGTTTTAACTGTCTTTCTCAAGATAAATACTTGTTTCTCGTTTGGTTGTTCGTCTCGTTCAACGTTTTATCGTTCCCATTGGATAATTTTAATTTTGTTTTAAAGAGATTGAAACTCATATAAATTAGTTTCGTTTGGTTTTTTAGTCGTTATGTCTAACTAATTCCTATTTGCAATATCTTAACAAGAAGAAGAGAGTGTAGATATATATGCATATGTGTGTGTGTGTGTATGAAAATATTTATGCACATTTCTGCATATATAAACACAATTTTTGTTTTAAACCATTTCCAAGGAGATATAATATTGTTTTTGTGCAAAACTACAACGGAATCTGTCCTGTATGAAGGGAGCTGTGTTCATCATTCGGAAATCTGGTGAGTTGTTTGTTTTATTTATGCTTTAGACTACGCATCGAGCAACATATGCATATACGCACAAAAATATATATCCTAATTAATATTGGACTAATATTGGTTAATATATAAAAAAAGAAAAAGAACTCTAGTCCATATTAAATATTTTTTATTTTTTTTTTTTTGATTTCTTGATTTTTTTTTAAGTTATGTCTATGATTTCCTTTGTACTTTGTCAAAATTGTTTTGAATTAGAGAAAAAATCAGATTAAATCAAGTGTAAAAATGGTTTCTTTTTATTCGTTTTCCTAATTAAGATGTGGTAGGAAGTTCATTTAATGAGGTAAAGAGAACTTAAGGGCTAATTTTTTTAGAAAATACTTAGTTTTTACAGGGCATTTTGAGTGTTTATTAGTAGAAATGGAATTGTAGGCTCGTCAGTGAGAACCTAACACCCGCTCGCTGGTCATCTCTACCAAAGGAAGAAGGAAAGTGTAGTTTGGGTTTTTTAAGTGTTATTTTTTAATTGTTTGTTTGTTTGTTTGTTTGTTTTGTAACTTGGCAAACTTTAGGTGCAGACAAGATGCCACAAAGCTGAGCTATAGCCGGTGGACAAAAACACCGAACCATCTGTTTTAACAGCCCACCTTTTTTAAATTCTTATAATATGCTACAAGCTTCCCAAACTTTTCCATTTTTTATTTACAAGATTTCTTTTAAATATATTGGCAACTGCAAATTTCCATTTCTTAATAAGTTTGCGTTTCCAAATATCTTTTTATATACTAAAAAATATTTATGTTAAAGGAAATCCAATTTTCGATTTAAACTCAGTTTAAAAAATATATAAAAAGTATAATAACTTTTAAATTTTAAGAACATTATTTTTTTAGGTAAATGCTATTTTCAGAACCATTATTCGTGTTAATTAAAATTTTATCAAACTTTCTAATTTGTTAAAATCAGTTGGATTAATTTTAATTATTTTATTAATCAAAAATGCTTTGAAATATTTTGCAAAAAAAAATCCTCTTCTCCGCTTAAATTCTCCCTGATAACATAAAAGAATAATTATTTTTTTCAAAAATGTTTAAGTGTTAAATTTTGTGTATTTATTTATAAACATAAAAAGATTATGCTAATTCATTTATTTAATTATGATAGTGTAGTGTATTGAAAAAATCAAAACCTAAAGTGAAATAAAAATAAAAAAATAAATATTGTTATGAAACCAAGTTAAATTATTTATAAAATAAATATTTGTAATTATTTATTAAAAAAAAAATAAAAATTAACAATTAAAACTTACATGATTTTCTATCAGCATGACGAGTACGTTTACGTTCTCTTGGTGTGGTTCTGGTGCCGGGGGCTTTGGTAGCGGTTTTAACTAAAGACTCTAAGATTTCGTCATCACCATCGGTGAAATTTTCTTCACTTTGACGCAGAATGGGAGAACGTAAGTTTTCGGCACGACGACGACGCCATGTCAAGGTGCCATCCGGTGTGTCTGCTGTTGGGGTGCCCAAAAGGGATCTGTAGAATAACAGAAAAATATTAACCAAAACTTATTTAAGGCATTTCTATATAATTTTTTTAATATAAAAACCCCATATTTTTTCCAAACTTACTTTAACTCAGCATCTTGCTTATCTTCTTTGGTTTTAAATTTGGCAATATCTACAATTAGTTTGCCTCTAGTCTTATTTCTTTCTCTGTGATTGGCCTTCTTTTCAATTTGTTGCTGCACCCGTTCTCTTGTGGTGCGATATTCTAAAGCAAACTCCGAAACAATACGACAAAATTCATTTGGTCGTGATTCAGCGACACTATGCTGGGGCACACCCAACCACAATAAAAATTTGCGATATCTGCAAAAAAACCAAGTTATTTCCATTTAAACATAAAAAATTATTCCCTTCTAACTTACCTATTCATTACTCTACGATGCACTATTTGTAAAATAATAATTCTTTCTGCACAATCAGCCAAAAAATCGACTAATTTCTGTTTAAGCTGTGGTGGACAGTCATGTTTTGCAATTAATTTCAAACGATCCCAGGAAGCTTTGCATTCATGCTCCAATTGCGCCAAATTATGGGACAAATCATTAAAATCTGCTTTTGAGGCTCTTGTTATGGGACCAATTTCGGAATAAAGATCTGTTGTTTCATTGCCAGACTCTATGACCATGTGACAAAGATGATGCAGCAGAGAATGTTTATGAACTGTATCCTTAACCTCGGGCACCTAGAAGGTATAACAGCAAATTTCATTTTTTGTTCTTTTAAGACTTTTTCAAAAAATCACTTACCTTGGCCAAATATTCAATTTGAAACCCTTTGACTGGTGCACCATTTAGAAAAATGCCCACCGACAACAAAGTGGATAAAATACATTTAAATGTACGATTCGTTTTAAGGATTTCAATGCCTTGTTTTAAGTCCATTAAAGGTTCAGCAATTTCTTTCTAAAATATTTAAGATAAGAAAAAACAAAAACAAATGTTAAATAGAATTTAATTAACAAAAAATATTAAAATCTTTTACTTACCTCACTATAATCAAAATCTAAACGGAATGCCCATAATCTTAATCTAGCTGCCAGTTCGGATATTGAAGCTAATGTTAGTAAGAATTGTTCAGCACTGCCCAAGGGCAATTCGGGGTTAGCCATCTGAAAAAGAATGGAATGGAAAAAGATGGAATGGAAAAATCGCCAAATTACCATCACTAATTAAAAACTTTTCATTGTCTCTTACCTGAGCCTCTTGTATTTTACCCTTCTCCTCATCGGTGGGTAACATATTCAAGAGTTTATCAATTCCTTCTCTTGTCACTACTGTAGCGTCCATTTTCAAAATGGCCGCTTTTATAGCACGTGGTGGCGGTAGTTTTGTCATTGCTATATTGATGGCATTCGATCTCTTGTGATCAAGTACGATAACTTCTTTGCTTTTATTCATTTCTTGTTGTTTCTGTAAATGTGAATGGAATATTTAATGAAATTTTTATTTGATTAAGGAAGATTAATTAAAAGTGCATCAAAATGAAAATCAAAATGAATAACAATTTGTAATATTAACTAGTGATAAAATTTTAAATTTGTATGTATTTATAGTTGACTGTATTTATAGTTTATGTAGGAATATGGAAAACAAAAATAACTTAGAAACTGTGACTCAAAATTAAAAAAAAAAAAACAAACAATACATATGGATGTATAAATGTATGTATGTATGGGTGTGTGTAAGGACTAATTTGGAATACAACTATGCGGGTAATTTTGAGGAACCTTCACCCTTAAGATGATGAAAACCCATAAACGTCGGGTTCTCATCTAAGCAAATCTGAAATTATACTTTTTTTCAATACCGTCATGAAGTCATCAAAATAGCCGACAAAAGTGGTCAATTGGGACTTTAGTCCCCTGTTTCTCTCAGGGATGTTATCATTAACTTGTATGTTTAAAATCACTAGATATTTGGCAAAGTTCGTTAACGACTTATATTAATTATTATATTTTTCACAGAAATATCAACTCAACTTAACTACGCATGCCTTATATTTACAGTGCACGTCTAATTTTCTTGCGACTTCAGAAAATAAGTTTCCCAAAAACTGTGGACTTTAATGAACCTATGAAAATCGCGAAAAACTAGATTCACAACATGGTCATCAGGGTAAGGGATAATACTCCACTCATATTGATAATATAGGATAACTAAATGCAAAAGAAATCGGTCAATTCAGACCCATAAACTCTAGGGACCTAAGGAAGCGGCCCTTCTGGTATACCAATAGATCTTAACGCCATCTGCGATGTGCTTATTAACGCGTTAGGCTAAAAGTTGATCGAACGTGCACTTAAGTATATCCTCTTATATTGTCTACTCTGCACTAGATCCTTTCTTAATCCGCTTGTTTGTCTTAACATATTGCCGCTTCTAAATGTGGTATGACAATCAGGGAAGCGAGGGCAGGGTAAGGTGCAAACTGACTAACGCGAAACACTATTATATGTTTTCCCAGTTATATTCGAAAAAAAATTTACAATAAGAACTTGAGTTCGCTTCTTACCGAGTAAAGCCTTGAAACGGGACCAGGCAGAAAATGTCTTGATTCTAGCCAGGGAGGTACATTAATATTCTTCCTTTAAAGAAAGCAAATTCTGGATATTTTTGCTGGTTTCTTGGCCGTTGTAATCGGTCAAGCTTGGCAATAATATACTCTACACAACATTTGCTTGGGGGCTTCATACAAAAATAAACCGATAACTAGTATTTGAACTCAATATAATAGTTGGTGGCATAAATTAAGAGTTTTATTCGAGCTATTTATAGCCTCCCTTCCGGGAGGGCATTTTGTATGGGGACTATGCCAAAAAAAGGGACCAATCATCACCAAAAACAATAGACTCTATGCTAAGGTCAAAAAACTTGTCTATGCCAAAATTTATCATTCTTCTTCTTGACTGGTTTTCCACAACCTGCTTAGGTCTTTAGCCGAGATAAGACTGATTTCTAAGCGCCTCAATCTTTGGCGCTCTTTCTTCAATTTAAGATATTCAGATCAGTTTAATGCTGTTGGACCTGATCTTTGCAACGTAGCTTTGGTCGTCCCCTTATTCGCATGCCTTCGGGATCGTGTTCAAAAACCTTTCATTCGTACAACATGAGCAAGTCCATTTTTATGCGTTTTACTACGTCAATGTCAACATTAGGCTCATACAGCTCATGATCCATGCGATTCTGTTAACACAAATCGTCCCATATATTTTACAAAGGAACTTTCTCTCGGATGCACCAAGTACAGCTTCATCTTGACCAGACCTATTTTGCTTGACTTATTCTCAATGTTTGCAAGGACAGCAGTTACATATTGCAAAGTTCTTTCCATGATATCAATATCATCGGCATAATCAAGACGATTGTGGCTCTTGTTGTAAGAAGTGATATTTCTGTTTACTCCAGCATGCACGTATGACCTTTTCTAGGAAAATGTTAAAGAGGTCACAAAAAATAATTACCTTGTCTGAATCCCCGTTTGGTGCTAAGTAGTTCAGAAATTTCATTTAAAATTTGAAGTAAAGATTTAGTTTCAGCCATTGCCATTCTGCAGAATCTTTGTAATTTCGCGGGAATGCCAAATTCAGACATGGCTTGGTATACCTTTGCGCGAATCAGACTATCAAAAGCTTATAATCGACAAAAAGGTAAAGCGTATCAATTTGTTTTTCATGGGTTTCCGAAGCTAAAATTTTATATGCGATTGGACCTGTAGCGTGCTTAAAAGAATACATGGACATCCAGCCAGACGGACGGACATGCTAGAATCGACTCTGAAAGTGACTTTGAATCGATCGGTAAACTTGAAGGTTGGTCTCGGGCCATTAATTTTTGACTTTCAAAAACTCTCCACAAATAAATTTTACCCTTTCCACGTATGTGAGAAATTTACCCAATTTATAAAAACATTTGGTGCAGATTTTTTTGCAAACCTTTAAAACTTTTTGAAAGTTTTTTATAATAAAGACCGTTACATATAAACAAAAAAGAAATTCAAATTTGAACCCAAAGCTAAAACCGTTGTATAATCGGTTTAAATTGAAAAAAGTAAATTCAATAACAGAAACTGAAAATTTCAAGCCAAATTTTAACAAAAAAATAATTCAAATAAAAAAAGTGTGATTGAAAATAAAATAAAAATTATACAAAAAATACTCAAAACCATTTAATTTTTTTTTATTTTTTGCATAAGCTACACTGCAACAAAAAAACGTGTGCAACAAGGTATCTTACATGTTTGTGTTTGCTGGGAAAAAGGGTTGAAGTGCAAAAAAATTATTAAAACCAACACCAAGTAACGTAACAAACATTTGTATAATTTTCGAAATTCACTCACCTCCTAAAGGAGTTTTTTTTTTAAAGAAGTAGGGAACATTTAACAAATTAAAATTTTAATATTATTATTATTTTTTTTTTTGCAGATTTGGTTGAAAAATATATTGTAACGATTAGTAAACATAGAGACATTCATTCCAGTTTGTAGGCACATATTAAATTTAAAAAGAAAATTATATAGAAAAATACAAAAAAAAACACAAAACATTAATATTTTTAAAACAAAGAAAACTTACAGATAAATAAATATTTAATTAAAAAAAGTTTCAATTTTATTCAGCAAAAATATTTTATATCATAATTAGTTGTGTTCCAGATGCTTAACGAAAGAGGCCAAACTCATACAAAGTTACCCAAAATTGCCCAAAAGCGTTCCAGCCCCCCTGTTCTGTAACTTGTGAGGAGTTTTCGCAGCGAGAAATTTTTTTTTTATTGTCAGTCTTCTGATTATAAACAGTGTGACTTAGATAATACATAAACTCTCATTATACAACGTTAAAAGTTAAAATAATTAGGTTTATCGTGTTCATCCTGTCTTTTACAGGGCGACTATAAATTTTTCGAAGCGAGAAGTTCTCACTAAAGTTACAAAACACAGGCACAGGTAACAGTTTTTGTGCAAAAAAGAGAGCGTTTGAGAGAGTAATTATTTTTCATTCCCTGTACAAATTTGCCCGAAATTTTTCTTTGGGTAAGACAAGAAACTTAACATCAGCTGATTTTTGTTTACTTTAAAAACTCAAGAATTAGTTGGGTATTTTTCAAAATATATAACGTTTTAATTAAATAATTTTTCAAAAAATTTAAGTTGTAGATAAAAGTGTACATTCAATTATTATTTGTTCCTTTCCTTTTTATAAAAATATGCTTTTAAGATTTTTTTTTTACTTTTTTCTGCTATTGCCAGTGATGTTAATCTTGTGTTTGTAAAATGTTATGTGTTTTAGTGAGCAGCATTGGCGTTTCAAAATGTACAATTATGGTTTTTTGCTCTCCAGCTACTTTGGGTAACTTTGAAAAAATTAGAGAGCAATTTTCTTTTTACTCTCAATTGTCCGAACTAGAACAAAATCTTCTGGAACACACCTATTACATATAATAAAATAACTGCCTTTTAAATATTTTTAATTTTTTTAACAAAAAATCTTGCTGAATATACATTATAGATTTAAAAAAAACTAAGAAAATAAATAAAACTATATGTTCCATTTATTTGAAAAAAGGCTGTGCGATTTTTGAAAGACTTATTTATTTAGATTTTTTTACAACATCTGGCTTTGGATGAAGTTTCCCTTGCGGCCAAATGTGATTCCTGAAAAAGAATAATTTTGATAGGACCCAAAGTAAATTACTGAGCGGTAGTCAAACATTTTTTAAACGCTAAATAAAACACCATTAAACCTTTTGCAAGTTTATTAATCGAAAAGTTTAAAATTGTCTTGCATTTAAACGAAAAGGTTTTACTCGTAAAAATAACAGACTTAGCTCAAAATTTTACCGAAACCTTCTTTCTGTTTAAATCATACAGCCTTTTTTGAATAACGCTAAACGTAAATCAATTATAAACTTTTTAACACAAAAACCAAACTAACCTTTGTCATTAAATCTTTGGCTCTCGACTCAAATAAATGTTCAAGCTTTTGTGTATCCACATTGGCGGCTGGCAACTCATCCCATATAGTCTTTCCCACATTCACGGGTATAAGATCTTCTCTAACCTCCTTCCAAAAGAGTTTAACCTAAAAATCCAAAAATTTTAATATTACTTTTAGTTAACTCTTAAAATTCTTTCGCTCTTACCGTCTTCTTATTTTTCTTAATCGTATTCATACTGCTTACATCGCTATTAACGGAACCATTCATTGAACTATTTACACTATTCGTAAGGCTGGTATTGCCGTAACCACTGTAGCTAAATATGGGTGGCGGCATAAAGGCACCACTGCCATTGCTGGTATTCGACACGGACATAAAACTGTTTATTGGTGGTGGACACACCAAATGTGTGGGCATCATGGGAGGTGGTAGTGTTACACCTCCGATAGGTGGAGGTGGTGGTGGTACGCCACGCCCATAGCCTCTGGGTCCTAATATATCTTTCTCATCTTCCGAGTTCAGATCGGTAAAGTCAAGATCGCATAAGTTAAGGGGCCTTGACATGTTGCGCACCAACTCCTCCCATTGCAGCTCGTTTTCGGATTTTTTAGGTTCGGACTTTTTCAGTTCCTGATCGACACTGGATGATCTAAAAAAAACGGAAACGGAAACGTTTATAAGAAGTTTATGAAAAATGGAAAATTTAGAAATAAAACGAAATGTTTTTCTTATTTTATATATGAAGTTTAATTGTACAAAATTTAAATAGAAAAGATAATGTACGAAATGCTGACATCTTTTAAGAGTATCAGCTGACTGTCAAGTAATGCTACCTGTGTAATTCCACAATGACCTTTGACAAATAAAATTAATTCTTTGGTATGGCATGCCTGTTTAGCTAAAGTTTTATAATTTTTTTCTAAATGTTACCTGAAAACTTAAAACAAGTTTGGGAAGTGATTTGTTTACAATATAGAAAAAGATAATTGAATACAGGAATTTTTGGTAAAAGTAACAAATGTTCCCAATTTTTTTAATCAAATAAATACAAAGTTTTTTTGCATATTAAGCAAGCTTTATTTAATGCCTTTTTATAAAAGACGTATGTATATACGCGGGCATATGCCTCCGCCAAAAAAAATTGTTAATCCATATTTATATCCTTCACATAAGTGATAAGGGTGTAAATAAGCTTTGCACTGCGTTTGCAAATTCTTGAATATACATTTGCGATCCCATAAAGTATATATTGTCTTGGTTCTTATAGATAGAGAAGTCGATTTAGCGATGTCCGTGTTGTGGTCAACTTATTGAAGTTCCCTGATGTTCCATAGACCCAATAAGTGGTATTAAACTATCAGAAATATTTGCGATATCGCCCGATAACTGACCTAGATATAAGCCAAAAACTTTTTATTTCTCTTAAGTTTTTTCATAAAAACCTCTTCAACTGCCCGGAGTTGCTTACACGGGTGCAATTTGAGACCGACTTCCATTAATTTTTGCTTACGAAAATTTTTGTGAAACATACTTACACCCTACCTTCCCCCCTAACACAGAGTTTCATTTTATTTAATGTTTTTTTTAATCGCTCCCACAGCTTCCAGGGTGCTCCTACAAAGATCAAATGCAAAGCCGACACAATTGATTTTTCTTTTCAAATAGTTTTCTGTAAAAAAACACAGTAAGGGGCTGGAGATGGGGGGTAACATCTCCAGCCCCTTACACTGTTGCCATACAATATTTGAAAAAAGTAGGGTAAAAATCCCTAAAACTTCCCCGGAATCACCCTTAGAGGAATAAAATGTATCACAGGCCCACATTGGTTTTCCCTTCCAAACATATTCTTAGAACATACTAGCCCCCTATCTCCATCATCCAACGGGGTTGCCATACAAAATTTACAAAAATTATGTAAAAATGCCCAATACTTCCCCAGAGTCGGCCTTACAGACGAACCTAAACAAGCTGTCAAAAATTCTCATGCCCATACAAATTGTACGAAGCAAACCTAAATACCGCGGCGGCAACGCTTTGCAATTGTAAAACCAATTTACAAAGCGTTAGAAAGCGAAGCTAGCTGCAAAAGAAGAAAACAAATCGTAAACAAATAATAAATAGAGTTGCCAGTTTATTTATGTAAGCAAAAAATGAGAGTTTTTCGAAGCTTTTTGCAAATATTATTTCGTCGATTGATTATTTTAATTTTTGGAACAAAATTTTATTCATGTATTTTTTTGTTGTAATATCATTTCATGCATAATCATTTTCAAAAAAAAATTTTTATATTTTGGACTTTTTTCTAGGAGATTTTTGAGTTTTTAGTTTGGTAGCACTGTTTAAAACATTGCCGTAATGGCGGCCGCTTTTGTTTAGGTATGCAAGTTAAGCGTTAGAGCTTTGCGGAAAAAACGGAACGTCTTCCCCTCTGGTTAACTTTTGTCTGGTAGAGAAAATAAAGCATTCGAACGACCCCCCTTAGTTTTCCCTTCCAAACTTATTGCTAGAACATACTTTGCCTAAGGGGGCTCCGATTGAAAGTTTAAAAAATTGTTATAAGTCCCCCAAACAGCAGAGCGCCCGTAGTTTGCCTGACCCCAACTCATTTTTTTTTGCAGACATTTTCTTAAAAGATACTTACGCCCTATTACCACTCCATGAGGGGGTTGACGTACAAAAATTTAAAAAAAATTGGGGTAAAAACCCCTTCAGTTTCCTCGTAGTCATACTAAGAGGGTTAAAATATTACGCCGACCCCTATTTTAAAATTAGAAACATTTCATTAATAAAAAAAGGATAAAAATAAAAAAGAAGTTCTAGGCTTCGAGAGAGCAGTGTGAAGGGTTTATTGGTCCTACCAGTGCGAGCCTTGATATAGGTTCTCAATGGTTTCAACCAAAAGAGTGTGTCCACCATGTCGAAGATTTTTGGAGCGAGCGAATTTTGATGGGTTTTCAGTTTATTTAAATATTTTCCACATATTTTATGATCTCGCATTTAACTAGTGAAACTTGTTGATCGTAATGGATTTTGCTATTTCTTAATATACCAAGAAGCACCAGTTATCATTCTTGGAATTTTGTTTTGAAGGCGCTGAATTTTTTCTATGCTGAAGGCGGAAGCAGTGTAAACTTACCTTTAACAATTTAAGAGGGTGTGGCCCAATAATTAGTAAAAATATTTCTACTAGTTTGGTTTTTCAAATATATTTCTTAAATAATTTAGCAACAACTTAATATAGTTTAAGGACAAAACAAAATTAGAAGCTAAGACAACAATTTTAAATCCCTTAAGCATATTGTGGAGCATATTTTTCATAGGCAGCAATATAAGCAGCCTTGGCAGCATCCTGACTCATGCCCTTATTTGCATTCCAGGCGTTCCATTTGGCTGAAGCAGTAACATCAATTGCAGATGGTTTTTCTATGTTACAATCGCCAGCGGTAACTTGTTTGTAAAGGCCATAGAATTCCAAAAAAACATCACTTGGGGGTTTCTTTGTAAAGGACTTGGCTTTCTCAGAAGCAGTGGCAAACTTTTGTAAAAAATTTAAGGAGTAATTTGATTATATAAATTCTGCATTTAAAGAAAAACAAGCAGTTAATACTTACATCCATGTCTGTATGAGTTTTTTATATGAAGCACTGCTCAATTGCCAGTAATGTTTGGCAATTTATAGCAAAACCCAAGTGCCAATAATTTTAATTCATTAAACACAATTAATATTTTATAAGTTTTTATTTGGCCATAATTTGCTTAGCAATGGAATTGTTATTTAATTTCGAATTTGAACCTACCAATATGTACATATATTATATATGGAATAAAGATAAATTATGAAAAGAAAAGCAACAACTGCGAATAAACAGCATTTCAGTTAATGAATTTGTTTTGGTAAATATATATTCAGCTTTTATTAGACTCTTATCTTGATAAGATTTCACATTTAAAATTTTAATATACGCTATGAAATTGGTTTTTGCAGCTTTGCAGATAATAATTATTTTTTTTTTTTTAATTTTATCGGTCAATCATTGGCCTTTCTTCTAAATTTAGTCAAATATCAAAAATATAATGGCGAATTAAGTTTTATTAAGTGCCAGTTAAAAATGGTTTACTTTTAGACTAAATTGGCATTTAAAAAGGGTTAGTTTTTAAATTCCTTTATTGGCATGGCAATCTACTGTTTTACTTCGGGTTTTTTTTTAATTTTTAAACATTTCTGAATGCACTTCAAAACATGTCTTCATCAACAATAACATCTATTTAAGTTGCATGCTTAAAAAAAGGCAAACGGGATTGTTTTTTCTTTGTGAGTGAAAATAAAATTCACAATTTTTATAAAACCATTTGAATGTAAACACTTATTCAAAATTCTTAAACGAGGTATTCAGTAGTATGAATGTTAATTTCAGTTTATTTAAATGAAAGTTCAGCCCAAAACGCACTTCGTTTCGTCAATGTTTTTATACCCTTCACATAAGTGACAACGTTATATATAAGTTTGTCACATCGCCTTTAATTTTTTTAATATCCATTTGCGACCACATAAAGTATTTATTTTCTTGATCTTTATAGATAGCAAAGTCGATTTAGCGATGTTCGTCTGTCCATCTGTCCGTGTTTTGATTTAAATTAGCTTTTTGAAGCCCCTTGCAGGTAGTATAAAACTATCAGATATATCTGCGAGCAAATCGCTTTGGAAATCCAGCAAAGTCGCTTGATAACTGACCGAGGTATAAGCCGAAAACCAAGACTACCTCTGTTTATTACTCTTAAATTTGTAAATAAAAGCTCTTCAAGTGCCCCGGAGTTGCCCCGTACAATGTGCAATGCAAAACCGACTCCCAATAATTATTCCCCACCAACATTTTTGTGGAACATACTTACACGCATTCTCCGCCCTCTAACAAGGCTGCTATACAAAGTTTATTTTGTTTGCTTTTTTTAATCGCTTCCAAAGCCTTAAGGTTAAGGTTGTGAGACCCTGTCTCCAGCTACTAACATAGTTGCCAAACAAAACTAAAAAAAATAGGGGAAAAACCCCTACAACTTCGCCGGAGTCGCCTCTAGAGTAATAAAATATATCTTAGCCCCCATTAGTTCTTCCTCTCAAATATATTCCTTAAATATATCCTAAGGGGGTTGTAATATAAAATTTACAAAAATGATGTAAAAACGCCGATAGCTTCCCCAGAGTCGGTGTTAGAGAAGTAAATTGCAATACGGACCACCAATAGTTTCCCTTTTCAAACATATTTCTAAAACATACTGACTCCTTATCTCAACGCATTGGGGGGGTTGTTATAATAAATTTGAAAAAATAGGGTAAAAACCCCTACAACTTCTCCGGAGTCGCCCCTTGAGGAACAAAATATATGACAGACCCCCAATAGTTTTCCCTCCAAACATATTCCTTTAACATACTTTGATAGGGGGACCATCACCTAAGGGGGTTGCCATACAAAATTTAAAAAATAATGTAGAAACGCCCATAGCTTCCCTAGAGTCGAAGAAACAAAGTATACGACTTCCCCAGGGTCGCCCCTAGAGGAATAAAATGTATCACAGGCCCCCATTAGTTTCCCCTCCTAAACATATTCCTAGTAAGTCCTTATACCTACATCTCCATCGCCTAAGGGGGCTCCCATACCAAGTTTGGTTAAATTGAATTATCCCCCCACCCTACAGCTTCGACGGTGCCTGTGCATAGGTCAAATGTAGGAGTGACCCTAACTCATTTTTTCTTGAAAATATTTTCCTCTAAGCGGGTTACCAAAAAAATTCGGATAAAAACTCTTACAGCTTCCCTAGTTACACTTAAAGGGTTGCAATATGACACCAACCCCTATTTAAAATCTAGAAGTAGTTCATAAATAACCAAAATGGATAAAAATAAAAAAAGTTCGGGGTTTCGAAAGGCCAATGTGAAGCGTATCTAAGATTCGACAGATCTGAATATAGCACTCTAACTTATTTTTTGAGTTGTCATCGCGTAGTAAAATACAGAACGTGCCTTAAGAGTTAAAGATTTTTAAGTGCAACCTTGAAAAAACATAGTAAATTTAACAACGAGAATTCAGTTTTACTTTTTTCAAACAACTGGGCTCTAAAACACGAGATGTATATACTCATCAAGTTTCTAGCCAATCATAATTGTCCGGTTTATAAGAATACTACAACTATGTTATCAAATATGAAGGAGCTGCTCATCACAAAAATTTAATAGGGGGTGGGTACCGGGGGACAAGGGCATTTAAGTCAATTCAAAGTTCTTTAAAGTTCATTTTTTTGCCTACCTATTGCAAAACTTTGTTAAAGTTATGTGCTCTTCTTGAGCAAATTTCATTGGTTATACGTGCGTTTTTTTAAAATACTTTGAATCAACAAGAAACTAGTCACAAAGATGGCACATTGGCATAATCTATTCTTTAGTTCTGACTCACCTTGACATTTCGCCTTTACTTTTGCTTTTTGCTAAGCCCTCTTTGGCCTTAGATATCAAACCCGACATATCGCCAACAATACGATTTTGTAATTTATCCTCCTGTGTTGGACTGGTTGGCAAATTACTTAGTTTTTGGGTTAAATCTTTAACAGTGTGATCACGCTTCAGCTGCAGTAATAGTTTTTTGTCCTCGTTATCTGTTTCTAAATATTAAATGAAAAGATACTTTTTTTAATTTGATTTGTAAATAAAGAGTTTAAAATTTAAAAATATTTATAGAAATATTAATAAAAACACTAAAAAAATGTTAATAATTAATTGCAATAAGCAGCAATATATTATAAAAAACATGATTATGGATGATTTTTTGTTATATTTTTTAAGGAGACTAAAAATAATTGCCTTTTTAGGGCAAAGGAATTAATAAAGTTACTTTGATTTATAAAAAATTCCTTAACCTAACTGGAAAATATTCTTAAATTAAAAAAAAAATTCTTTTTGAATACATTTTATTATAGTGAGACAAATAAAGCTCTAAAAATGTGTTTTTTACATTATAATTTAGTACTTTTAAGGTACTTTTTGATTTTATTTAGATTATGAATATAGAAATATGATATAAAAGCACTAATTCTTAACATTTTTAAAACCTTTTTTGAATTTGTTTGGGACTAAAAGTCTAAAAATATGAAATTAGTGGCTATTGGCCTAGATTGAGGTCGAAAGTCTATTCGGTCGTCAATAAGGACTTTTTTAAACCATTAGTACTTTTTTGAATTTTTTTAATATTACGAGCTTAAACTATTTAATGGTTTTATGCATTTTTTTAAGATTTTGATTTTGGAGATTAAAAATTATGGAAAAACGGACCATTTTTCCATATTAAAAAGCAAAAATTTGTATTTTTTCCGCATTTTTAAAAAGAAAAGTAGAGATTTGGGACTAAAATGGTATTGAAAACCTTTAAGATTTAACTTTACAATGCCAGTAGTACTTTTTCGCATTTAGTTTTACTTATAATTAAAGACTGTACTTAGAAAGAAGCGGGCTTGGGCGTAAAAATAAATCTTACGCTGGTCAAGTATAAACTTTCGCACACAACAGGCGCTGCTGTCTCAATTTGTATCCTGTCAGATGGTATTTGAATTTATTTTTTAGCCAAGCAGGTACTCAAGCACCTTGATGTTTCCTGCTTAGTGACTCTTTAAACCTATGTGGCTGGCTACAAATTGTAGCCTACAAAGGCTGTCTTAATCTCTCTTTCTAACAGCTACGGGAGTCTGAGCTAAGTTGTCTACCAGGAAATACTTCTATTTATAACTCCCAATCTCTTTTGTTCTTAAAAGGAAATGCTTGCTATAACTCAAACCTACTGACAAGGACAATTGTATTTAGTCTCCTTAGTACCTTATAGATCTTAAACTTACCATTAATTTGTAATAAATCAACTGGATCACAACTATTGCTGGTAAGATGGTTATTAGTATTTACGACGTTATTAGCTTGATTGGAATTTGGAATTGAATTAGTAGTAGAAATGTTGCTATTGTTGTTGTAGTAATAAGGTGGCGGAGGTGGTGGTGGAGGCATACGCATATAATTGCCATAAGACCATAAGTCTGGTGGAGGTGGTGGTGGCGGAGGTGGAGGCGGTGATACCGCCGAAATATTTTTCACTGATGTGTTATTCAAAGCATTATCTACAGGATATAAAACAGGTGGTGGCATAACACGTTGAGGTGTAGTGGGTATTCGAGAAGTTGTTCCTATTAAATTGTCTTCCATTATTAAGGGCACTTTTGTGGGCGATTGTTTAGGCGTAGATGTCTGGGGTATGTAGTCAAAACCTATAGCTTTAGAAGGATTAATTGCAGTCGATGTAGAATTGAAATTTTTCTTTGGACTTGTTACATTAAGGGGGGATTCACTATGTTTTAAGGGCGATGTGTTTGGTGTGTGATGTATTGTTTGTTGGTGTTGTGGCTCCACCTGCTGATTCTTTGGTGTAGTTTTATTGATTTGATTGTAATATGTGTTTAAGCGATTCGTATCATTTTCATATTTCTTATAAATAATGTTCTTATTACAATTAATTTGACCGCCATTGCAATTAATATCTCCTTCGACTATTTCTTCAATACATGGTCCTTCCGTCGTTGAGTTTTGACGCTGTATATTCTTCATAAGGCCATTTAGGACAGTCGCTTTGCGTTCCATAAATAAGTTTTTCTTATTATAAAACTCGACTGCTGGAGGCGATATGGTAGCAGTATTCACATGATGATGATTGTTGTTATTGTTATGGTGTTGATGATGTTGCAATTTATTTGTATTGGATTTATCAAAGGAATTATTGATAATTGAAATAGTATTGGTACCCAATAATTGTTTCGTAGGACTCAATAGATTGATATGATTTTTGTGTGTTGTTGCATTGGTATTGGTTGCAATGGTGTGGTTGTTGTTGTGATAATTGTTGGTTACAAGAGCATTGTTATTGTTAGTGGAATTGGCATTGGCGTTGGCAGTTGCATTGACAATGACATTTAAATTGGCATTATTATTATTATTAGAATGATTGATATTATTATTGTTATTACAAATTTGATAAGAATGCTTTATTTTGTTGTTGTTGTTGTGGTGATTATTGGTTGAAACATGATTGCTGTTATGGTAATTATTCTCATTAATGATATTTAATGATTCCGGAGGACTATCGCCATTTTTTAGTGTCACTGGTATGGCGGTAACAAGTTGTCCTTTAAACATATTTTTTTTTTATTTTTTATTGAGATGATAGTTCCATTAAGCGAGCCAAGACAATACAAAATTAAGAAAACAACAAAAAATGGAGAGGCACAAAAAAACAAAATGACATGTAATTACACAAAAATGATGTGGCGCAATAAGAATAACGGTACAAAATATATTTTTATTAAACAATTATGTACAGTTTTACAAGGACTTGAAATTTTTTATGAAGGGAAACAAAACTTACCCATATCTTCTCGTTTATCCGCTGAATTCATGAAGCCATTAGCCACAGCGGCAGCAACTTCCTGTTGCTCTTTAAGGAAACTTCGATGTCTTTCGGCACGTTCTCGACGGCGCCTTAGACCTGGTGTTACACCAGCACCATCACGAGCTAAATCAAAACAAAATTATCATACGAATTCTATAATTAAAGTTTCAAATCACTTACGTTTCTTCTCGGCAAACAACCCCCCACTAAACTCTGCCGAATTCGTTGAACTTGAACTATCCTCATCCAAAGCTGGTTGGGTGGGTGTTAAACGCATATGAGTCGGCAATACTTTAATTATATTACCCGGAGTTGTACCCGTACTATGGCGTCTAGATTTTCTACGTTCAGCTGAATCAGTTGAACTGCGAAAACGTTGAGTCTTACGCAAGGAATTATCAGGTAGACGTGTACCATCCGCTTCACCATCTTCAAATCTGTTTAAGAAAAAGAGTTATAATCGTTAAAAGAATGATTAAATTGGTGGAAACTTACTTTAATACTGCCTCATAAAGTTGAAATTGATTTAGTAAATCGATGTCCGTACCAGGTTTAGACATATAATGTTTTATCACAGATTCCATGCCTTGCTGTTCCAATAAATCACTTTCATCATAGAAACTATCCTGATCATTAAGACCCTCTAAAGTTTTGTTGATAAGAGAAGCAGCATAAATGACCAGTTCGGCATCGGCATTATCGTAGTCTTTTAAAAGTCTGAAAAAGAAGCAAAACATAACAAAATATATACTTGTATGTAGTAACATAGATTTGTTAAGCATAGAACATTACAAAATTTTAAGTGGCATCACCTATAAGCTCTTTCTTTATTATGATAAAGAGCCTTGAAGTATGCTTTACATAAATGACTTTAATAAGATTTAAATTAATATGATTTTTTACAACTGCAATCTTTAATTGAATAACGGGATTTATTAAATAAACACCATAGGATGAATTTAAAGTAATTTTAAGGCGTGGGGTACAACAATAATAATAATAATACACACCTCATAATATTTGACCATGGCAATGTGCCTCGTTGCTTATCCACAGTATGTATGGCACTAACCAACACATGGCAATTAGATTCAGCATATTCGACAAAAACCAACAACAATTTTAAAGCAGTCTTAACCACTGAACGGTAATTTGAGGCGATTAATGAATAAAGCCACTGCATTGTGGGCTCATGCTTCATAACACCGTTCATACCATCAACATAGAGCATCACCTGTAATAGGATTAAAACAAGAAAATAGGTATTATGAATTATTGTTTTCTTTATTGTTAAGTAACATACTTCTAAAATTAAAAGTTTTATATGAATATTGGATGAAACCCTAATCTTCGTGTAAAAAAATTGGAGATTTTTTTAAGTTGAAAAATAAGGCAGCCCTAAGCGCGTTCAACTATATAATTGCGATTTGGATACCCCTTTCGATATTTATATTAATAAAAAAAGAATTTTTAAGACTTTTTTGCTAAAAGAAAAAAAAACAGTATTTTGCTATTTTCAAAACTATACACGATAGGAAATAATTGATAAGGTTAAACGGACCCGTGTTTTCTGTACTTATTCTTTATTTTATACACATTCCTTCAAGAGTTCCACTGTAGACCAGCGTAGTCGCTAGATTTAATATATGTATATTATATTCCAGAATCGGTTTACAAATAACTGTATTTTCCATGCATTCATTTGCAAGGATGCAAATGCCGACAGACAGCGCAGTCAGTTTTTAGTATGTTTTGTGGCTTCACCATTTGTTTTTATTAGTTTTTGAAGATATTTAAGCTCTTCCACATTTCAATAAATACATTATTTGTTTTAAGGTTTGAGTCGTTATTTTCGAAACTCTCATGAATTTCGCCTTTTGCGAGTAAACCTTTACACCTATGATTTCTGCTTGCAAGAAGTTTCGAATACAAAAATTCGAACAATTTCAAAACCAAACTCATTCTTTAGAAAAAAAGATTACGAAATGACCCGGTTGAAACTATCAGAAATACCTGCAAAAAAATTGCAGCTGAAATCTTTCAAAATAGCCCGATAACTGAGCAAGATAATACTCAAAAGCCAAGACAAACAGGGGTACTGTTTATTTTTTTAACCCTGGACTTGCCCCTACACAGGTGCAGTATACTCCCATTACTTTTTCCTCACAAAAATTTTTGCCATACAAAGTTTAATCTTTTTTAAATCGCTCCCACAGCTTCCAAGGTGCTTCTTTAAAGGTCAATTCTAAGAATTAATTTTTCCTTTCAAACATTCAAACATACTTACCCCCTAACACTAGCCCCATACAAAAATTGAAAAATATAGAATAAAAACCCCAACAACTTCCTCGGAGTCGTCCTTAAAAAAAAAAATGTACCACGGACCCCCATTAGTCTTTAATCCCAAACATATTCCTAGAGTAAGCTTACCCCGTACCCCCATCACCTAAGGGGATTGCCATACAAAATTTACAAAAATTAAACGCCCATAACTTCCCCAGAGTCGGCCTTAGAGAAATATGTGTCCCAAACATATTCCTAGAACATACTTACCCCCTATCACCATCGCCTAAGAGGGCTCCCATACAAAGATTGGGAAATTGTAATAAATCTCCCCTACAACTTTCAGCGTGCCCACAGATATGTCAAATATATGACTGCCCCAGCTAATTCTTCCTTGTAAACATTTTCCTAGAACAAACTTACCTCCTCTTAGGGGGTTGCTATACAAAGTTTGCAAAAATTAGGGTAAAAACCACTACACGTTGTGAAAGGTTTATAAGATTCGACACAGCCGAATGTAGCGCTCTTACATGTTTCCATATATGTTTGTCCAATAGCTTATATCCTTATTCGTTAGCCTGATTGCTGAACTTTAAATTTTTTACTTTTTATCGATTTTTTAATAGTTTCTTTCCCATTAAGTATCTTTTAAACGAGCGTGTATACACAATTGTTATTTAGGGTTACTTTTATATTCGTCCGCACAATGTAATATCTTTCAAATGTCATTCTAAATTAAATATTATTCACATTTTATCTTCATTAGGATTTTTTATAATATCTCGTTTAAAATTCCTGCTTTTAAGAATGACACTTAACCTCAGAAACTTCAAAAAAGTATTGCTTCCATACCCCTTTATTGGCCATGCCCAACTCCAAATAAAGTCATCTTTCAAAAATACTTTAAAGGTACCGATATAGAAACAAAATTGTCTGAATAATTTTAATTAAAAATGAATAAATGGCATTGGGCTTCATAATTATCCCCATCCATGAATACTGGTGAAGGATATAATATAAAGGGTCCTGATCGATTATTACTTTTTTACTTGTTTTATGATAAATTTTTTTCTTTTTTGAAAATCTTATTTGGGACACTCTAATCTTAAATGTTTAAGAGAAAAATGATTTGGTTTAAATGCATTGGCTAAAGACTTAAAAAGCATGCAGCAAAAGTTTTTAAATAAAAAACTAAATAAATAAATATGAATTTACTTATTTACTTGTAAAGACTATAGTGAGTATGTATGTAAGTATGAATGTATGTCTGTATGTATAAATGTATTATTGACTTACCTGACCCAATGCACGCAATATATAATTTTGATAGTTTTGATCAGCACCATTACCAACACGCACCAAACAATTGAGTCCTCCTAATGCCACAAAGGCATGCACAAGATCTTTATCCTCTTGAAAGACTTGTTTCAATGAAAACAAGGCACGTCTCAAGTCACTTCCTTCAGCAGACAAAAGTTTTTCTTTAAGAAAAAATTAAATAAATAAAGAATTAATAAAAATTAATTGGGATGATTAAATTTTATTTTAGAAAATTTTATTTTCAAATTTTACACCGAAATATTTAAAAAAAAAGGAGAATTTTTTTTTAAATCAGGATTTAAATTTTCTACTTCCTAGTTTACCAAAGTGTGTTTTTTTGTCAATATTTTTTACGAAACATTTGACAGATGTTGAAAGGATGATCTATTTATTTTTATTTATAACAAGTTTGCCATATGTATGTATGCAGAGATTAATTTTAAGTTTCCGAGATATGTGTACATATTCAATTAAGCATTATTAATCGTCTTATGTACATATATTGAAAAATAAACATTTTATTCAAAGTGCTTTGCATTTTAATTAATCACATTTTGCAAGAGAGCGATTTGAAAATTTCAACAAAACATATTAAGTAAATAAAACAATATAAAATTAAATCAAAAGTAATTTTTAATGAGATCATACAACAATTAATACTAAACACATGATTAAAAATCAAAAACACAAAATTGTTTATATTGCAAATAATTCCTTTTTAACAGACCGCAAAAACTTTTGTTTATAAATATTAAGAAAAAAAATTGCGTGTATGATTTCTTAGAATATTCTGCTGGATTTTTATTAACAACTTTTTTTTGTAGTTTTTGTTTGACGTCACAGATTATCCGTTGAGCTAAAACCAAGCATGTCTCTCGATTGATTGAAAATTGCATATAGTTCAGATTATTTTAGATAGATTTTTTATAAACACTTAAACGGAGAATGGCGAAGAGTCGAGTAAGAGTGCCGATTAAGGTGCTAGATGCGGTTAACAGGTAAGACGACTAATGGTGCTTATTGGCAACTTTAAGTCTGGAACAATAATAGAAATTTTGAATCTGTAATAAATAAGCCCGGGCTTGGAACTGTGATTGGCAACGAAACCTTTTCCAGAAACCAATCAGAATTACAAAATAATTAACAAACGTTTCAAATAAACTGAAAAAAATCCACGTACGTACACGATTAAAAAAATTGCAAAAGATTTCGTAAATGTACGCATAAACCAGTTTTATAAAATTTTCCGTTTGTACAAGTATCAATTATATTGAGAAACATTGAAAAAATTAAAGATAACAACATTGGAAACAGCTTCTCAATAGATGAGATGTAAAAACGCAAAATATGAAAAACAATGTTAAGGAGCAGACAAGCGAAACTTGCAGACTTGATATATAAAACGAGAGAACTATTTCGATCTTAAATCTGACTGACAGAAAGAAACAAAAAACGCCTTTTGAACCATATGGTGTACCTCAAACTGGCAGTCAAGTTAAGCTTGAAGTATAAGTAAAATTGTACACCAACATAAGGTCGGCAAACTAACAAACTCTATCTTCTTCTTCTTCTTCTTCTTCTTCTTCCTATTCTTCAATTCACCTTACTCTTATTGAATCTTATACTTCGATTAAGGCATCGATGGTAGCTTAACTGACAGCTACTGCACCGGTCGCGAGTCGCGGATAATGACGCGACAGCTACAAATATATAATTTTTTTTTTGTCATAATATTTATTATCTATTAAATTTTCGTCTTTGGCGAACTAGCAACTAGCCAGTGGATGTGGGCCGTTTAACGTTTTAATTGTGATAACTTAGCTTCTATCTGGGACTTCCATGTGAGGCATATGTAGATCCAAGTGAGTGCCAAGATATTTAATCCCAATTTGTTTAGGCACCGTAAGGCTGTTAATAAAAATTTGGGGGGGACGTTTCCTTGCGTAAAGCAAAAGTAACGTGGATTCATTTTTGTTCATTTATTTTAATACTCCATATGTTTAATCGTTTTTCTACTTGGGATACGTGATGCTGCAGCTTTTTCCGGCCTCTTTAGGGTCTTTATTAATACTGACAAAGGCGGTATCATCAGCAAATGTCGATGTATGAGTTAACTTGCTTTTGGGCATATCTGCTGTGTTAAGCAAATACAGAATGAGACCTAATATATCTAATAAAATCAGAAAAACATATATATCCTGCCAGAAAATAGGTAACTTTCTAAGAAGTTGAATTTGGTAAGCTTCACGTGTCTGGAAGGGAGCAATTCACATTCAAGCGTTATCGCAGAAAACCAGTAAACGCAGCAATAAAGCATCTCCAGTTGCGCATTTCATATGATTAGAGGTTACGTTGGCATTCGTATGTTCTTTGTACCAAAAATTTTGGACGCGATACTCCGCTGAAAAATGACAAATCTGAAGAAGTCGGTGTCAATGTCTGCAAATTTAAGGTCATGCGCAAAAATGCCCGAAATGCCACACCAATGAAAATAAATAACACAAGGCTGGAAGAAGACATGTTTGAGAATGAAAAAAAATTGGAAGTCTTTGCATATCAAAATAAGCTTTTTCCACTTCCTGTTAAATCTATATTGTTATATGGACAGCCGTTAGAGGAAAGGATACAGCTCACTTGGGCTCGCTATTTCGGTCCCTTTATGTTACTTGGTGCTGAGTAAGTAATGTCAGCAGTCGAAAGACATTTCTTTAGATACCAAAGCTCCTATATACCTTTCTTATAAATCAACATAATTTTTTATGGACAGGCTTTACAAATAATTTTTAGTGAAGTAATGAGATTAAGGAGTATCCTTTATCCATTGGATAAGTGGAATGTACTTTTGAAACTATTTCGCCTTAATCATCAGCAATATTTTTTTCCGTACCTTAAGTGGTAAAAAATTTAAGAGTCTAACGTATCTTAAATATACTTCGTAAAAAATATTATAAAATTTAATTTTGTTTAAAAAAATATAAAGGAAATACGAAAAAGAAGCAAAAATATAAATCAAATAAGTAGTCTTCAAGGTATGAAAAAATTTTGTTATTTTTTTATTAATTTTTTTTGGGGGGTTTAACAATTAATTTCACAAATTCAACAACTTTTTGTTATAGATGAATAGGTTTTAGTATTAATTTTGCAAACAGAAAAAAAATTTAAGCAAATTAAATTTTAATGATAAACCCGTTGTTGACCACTGCAGCGGTTTCACATCGATGACTTTTTTTTATAAATTCATAAATTTTGTGTAATTTTATTAATTTTTAGCAGGATCAAAAATTAAAAACTAATTTTAGTGCGCTTAATGTAATTAATTGGAAGTTTCAAGCCGGTTTCAGGATCCTAACTGTTATCTTTTTTTTTTTTTTGAGCTATAGAAAAAAAATCATTGTTGGTAGAAAATGGGTTAATCGTTTCTATATTTGATGGTTTCTTAAACAAACATTTAAAACATACTTAATTAAAAAAACTAGTTTCATTAATATATGTGATTGTATGCAATTAAGACTTTCAAACAAAATACTTCTTTATTTATTTCTTTAATTACTTACCGATAATCGCATGTACCCTGACGCTCAACTGGGTGCGTACAACCAAAGAATTTTTGCGACTGCAATAAAATTAAAAATGAAAAATAAATAAAAATTAAACAAAAAACTCTTCAAAATATATGAAGGTATAGTTATGATTTCTCTATATGTTTGGTTTTTTATAAACCGTTTTGGCTCATTAATTTCTAAAAATATTTTGTTGGTAACAATAATTTTTGTTTTAAACAAGTAAAAGTGCTAAATTCGGCTGGGCCGAATCTTCTATACCCTTCATATTGGTATTTTTGTTGACCCAGTCATCTGATCTATACATATTTTTCAAACTGCAAATATTATATATTTAAATTATTTTGTTCCGGATTTGAAGTCAATAGATGACTTTGTTTTTAAAATAGAAAAGTTTACAAAATTTAAACGTTTGTATGACCAATGCTACTTGCCGGCCTTCTATTCAGCAAAGTTTTTTATTTTAAATAAAAAAATCATAATAGAAATAACATTTAGAAGGTGAGTTTGAGGTCAATAGCTCTTACAGCGAGATATTTCGTATCAAAATTTGAAAAAAAATTTTTTATTTGTATAAAACAATAAATGTTTTTATTTGGGCACCAGGCCTATTAAAATTTACTTTAAAACTAAAATGATCTTACCAAAATTTATGATTTTATATATATGTAAATAGGGGTGTTCTATTATGTCCTTTTGTCATACTGTTACAAAATTTCACAATGGTTTAAAACCCTATTTGACACTCGACGCAGGTGTACATACATATGTGGAATTGCTTGACAATTAGAAAATTTTTTTATAAAAAACAACAATAATGTTTTAAACCATTGTGAAATTTTATAACATTTTGGCTATAGAATATAATAGAACCCCTTGTTAACCTCATAAATATTGCGCTCCAAGGCAGACTGTCTCTTGTTGAGCGTAAGTCGTCACAGGCTAAGAACAATGTGTTCCTTAAAAACTAAATTACAAATTATATTTAAAATTTATCTATTCAATTGTCATAATTGTCTTCATATATTGTATGAATATGTGTTTCACATGTCACTATTTTGTAAAAGAAAACTACTTACTTACTTACCGTTTGCAACAATATTACAGTAACATCAAAAAAACAACAAAACAATAATAAATAGTTAAGATAAAGCTGCACAGGAAACGTGATGTCATAACAAATGTTAAGTAAAATAAAGAACAGCTAACGAGAGAATAAAAAAGTAACCTTTGAAAGGGTCACAAACATGGTAACAGGATTCAAAAAAGCACTTTCCACTGTTCGTAACAAGATGTTCACATACGGACATACATACATAAATTGGTAAATGGTACCATTATCAGAGAACAGACTTATGCTTGTATGTATGAATGATCTGACTAAATATGATGAATTTTATTTTATTTCTATTAACAAATAAGAAAGATATGTATATCGGTCAAGCCCGACCACATAAAACCATAAACCACAATTTCTTTTATATTAAGTATTTTCACAAAATGAATATATTATTGTTGGTTTATTAAAACAGTATTATGGGAATTGGACTTAAGTATATGGGGCTCATGATAATTATGGACTGTCCATTATATGGACCTAATTAGCATTTGTTGACATAAAATGATAAATATACCCAATATTTCATAAGGAAATACTAATATTTGAGGGAGCCATACCCAAAAACACTTATGCCAAAAAGTGAACTGATCATTACTCCGAATAGGCTTGGCACCGATGCCAAAATATTATAACGCTACCTTTACTTTGATCATAAAAATACATGCAGGCACAGCCAAAAGGACGGAAATGTTTAAGTCGTCGAGTAATAGACTTCGGCCCGTACCTTTAACAAAAAGATAACGGTTTATGTAGATGATAACGGTTTATGTAGGTACCTAACGTTTTTCTTTCCTATCAGCTAAAATTGTTTGAAATTTCAGTAGGCAGGGCATACCAATGTGTCAAACTTACGAAACTTAATTTACACAATTGGCCCGAACTTAGCTTGCCGTATTCAAAGCATCCTTGCCAAGTGTTGTGGTTACAGTGGCTGATATAACTAGGAGTAGGCTATTAACCAATCTAGCTGATTTTAAATAGGGATCTGCTAACAAAAGTTTTTTTCAATGGACTACAAAAACTTGATTTTAACTGACAAACACGTGGATATAACTGAATCAACTTTCCTTAAATAAGGATCCAGAATATTTATAGTTTATGGGATTGCTAATAAATTATTTGAAAATTTCAAATAGAATGAAAAACTGATAAATATTTTAATCCCTACTTGTGTGAAGGGCGACAGATCGCGCAGAAGGCGAAGACAGCAACTCTGATTGAGGAATGAGGTAAAATAAGGCATCTCAAATTTGGCGTCAGAAATATGAGAAAAAACGCTCAAAATCAAAGTAAATGGAAAACGATTCTACGTTCGGCGAAGATAAAGTAGGTCAAGCCCAACCATATTATACCCTACATCACATTTGTAGTGAGTATAATAGTTTGTGGCATAAAGATAAACATGTGTGAAAAATTTTGTTAAAATAATGTGACCAAACTAATCTGAGCCGATTTTCATTAAAATATCTTCAAAATTGCGACCTCTAGCGTTTTCACAGCAATATATGGACACCCAGCCAGACGGGCGGATATGGTTGAATCGACCCAGGAAGTAATTCTGAGTCGATCGGTATCCTCGGAGGTGAGTCTTAAGGTTCATTTATACGTGACTTAACCATACCACATTAAACAGCTGTTCGAACCAAACTAACGATTACGCCATAATTATAACCTTAAAAACCAATTGAGTTTTGGTTTTTATGGCAACGGTTACGGTTATGGCCTTGTGGTAAGTCACATATAATTAAACCTTTAGATCATTACTTTCGGGTGTTACAAACATCTGCACAAAAGCATAATACCCCTTCCACGTATTTGGAGTGGGTATAACAAACCCTCTGTAATGACCACTTAAGTAAGTAAAAAAGTATAAACATTTGCCCAGTTAAAGCAAGAAAAAATAAAGCAAACTTACCATTAAGGATACAAAATGTTTACCCTCTCTTTTCAAAGAAAAATCACAATTCGTTATTTAATCTGTCTAGTCTGGACAACAGCAGAATTAATTTTTAAACTTTGCAGATGTTCAAGAATAAAAACGCCAGCTTAAATGCAAATTAAATAACTTCCTGTGCATACATTACATAGTACGAATCACCATATTCCCTTAGACATGCCATTATTCAGTAATAAACTCAAAAAATGCAACAAAGAAATCAAAACGGATGGTTTTGAATTATATGCGAAATGCAAACAAACTGCAACAAATAAAAGTCGCATTAACATTGATATTGAATATTTCATTTCAGTATCATTTTAAAATACTTTTTTTTTTTGCTAAAAACACCGCCAACATTTAAATATGAAACAGATTGAAGATGAAAATTTAAACTGAGTCATAAAAATATGTTGACTGTATAAATCCATTTCCATTCTCTTTAATATAAAATTACCATGCAGTAGTAGCAGTGGCAGCAGTAAAAATATTTTTGCCTAAAAAAATGGATAAATTTAAACACACGCACATACCGACTGTCCAGCCGGTCGATGTCCCATCTTAAATTTTCTTTTCATACCACTTTGATGGTATGTAACATAAACATCGTTAATAAATTATCAAGTGAAAGGCATTTTACAACTTGTTACTTTTGCTTTTGCCAACCAAAGATACCAAAACTCTTTTACTGGTCTGTAACAAGCCAGTGCGCTGCCGGGATGCAGTGAAATTGACTCCCACATATTAAATACCTGCAAAAAATACCGCTACACATTTCCAGCGTCCAGCCTTGTTTGCAAAACTGGCATAATGTAGGAAGCTTAAGCATATGGTACCACAGAGAGCAACAAAAAAGTAAAGTTTAAAAAAAACACAAAAAAGGAAAAGTTGCAACTAATATATGTTTTTGGTGCATGTGGTAATGTTGGCTGTTATGTTGCATATACATATCTTCGTTGAAATGTACATAAACATTTTTGGTGGCCCAGAAACCCAGAGAAATCTTGCAGTTTGTTTATAAATAATGCCCACATTAATTGTCAACCCCCAAAATTTATGCACTTACACACATATACAGATAGAAACATTTGAAGGACTCCAAATGAGCCAAAAGAGTTTTTAAGTGGGGGCCTTAATACTTTAAAGATAATTTAGAGATAAAAAAAATTGCATTCACGCAATACATTTTTTTCAAATTAATTAACGTCAATGTTAGGTTAGGATACAATAGATAATGAAAGTGAGGCCTATTTGGTAGCTAGAAGTCAAAGGGAAGAGACCTAAGAGAAGGCGTAATGTTCCGCAGCTTATTAGATTCAGCCACTGCTGGCTTGCTGTGTAGCTTTTGCAATGGAAAACGAAATGGAACGGTGAGGGTTACAGAAATTCGGTGACACGGACAAATGTCGTCAACGTTTCCGATTTCACACCTTTTACTTAATTGAGCCAAATCCGGTATGGCATAAAAATTTAGACTCTGACCCTTGCAAAAACTATATAAGAAGAGACAGAATGCTCTATTGGTTCGATGTCTTACTTGCAATCACTGTTCTCTAAGGCCCATATCCGATTTGCGTGTGCTTGTAAGCTTAAATTTGGCCAACTCCTTGAACTTGGCCTTTACCACAACAAAAGACTTCGGATTGCTTAGGTCAACCTGAGTCTGCAGTTTATAGCTTTAATCGGCAGATTTTCTCCGTTGTGTCCAGACACCCATAAAATGCACGGATCTTTGTCGGAACTCGGAGAAATTTCAATGGGCTTCACATTAGTGCCGGATACATTGCACATTCCCCAGGGCCTCATTATTCATACTACAAGTCTCTAGATTTGTTTTAACGATTCTAAGTTAGCGATAGCTTATTTCATAATGCCCGGTAAACCACCCTGATAACTATCTAAAATCATTGCTACCTAGATATAAAAGATCATAGAATATACCACGAAACAGTTGTGTAGAGCATTTCTATTGTCTTAGACTCTGTACTGTTTTCTATCAACGAATAAAACCCCTTTATCGCATAGTTTCCCAAAGCACAAAAAAATGTTTTGGTTGAACAAAAGTAAGTTGGACTTCTCTGTTAACTAAGCAGTTTATCCACTTGCCAGCACACAGCATATCCTTGGATTATAAAAAGCAGTAATTTTGCTAAGAGATGTAACATAGTTCCTCGTCACAGTTAATGTCACCTCATGAGAGCCAAGGGTCCGGAGTGATATATGAAACCTTAGGCTTCTTGCTCTTCTCCACCTCACCTTACACCCAGCCAGATGGACGGAGCCTCGTTTTAAAGTGCTTCTAAGTCGATCGGTGAATTTTTAGACTATTACTTTTTGACATCTGCAAAAATTTTACCTTTCATTTTGACTGAGCCAATGCACTTCATTTACCTTCCTGAAGTAAAGTGGAATAGATTAATGCTCTAAATTGAAATGGAGCACAAAAACGATTTTTTTAATTTTGTTTAAAAATTAAAGATAATTTTTTTATTTTAAAAATCCAACTTTATTCGGTTTAGTTTGAAATCAAAATTATATTTTATATGAAAGAGTTGCTTTTATTATTGTTTTCTTAATCTTTTTGTTCTATGCATCAAACCTAAAGTTACCCGACACTATTAGAAAAACAATTTTAAATTTTAAAAATGGGATCCATGTTTGCCCACACAGGCTTAAGAAATTTTTCCTTTGCTTCCATATCTCATTCCACTTTATCAGAAAATTCTTTTAACACCCAATTGCAACTCAAAAATTTTTTAAAGAAAATATGATGGAATGATCATGACCCAAGAAAAAAAAAACAAAAATGAATATTTACAGTTTCTGATAATCAAAAATCAAAAAATATATTTAATACGTTGACATAAAAATTTAACAAAATTAATGAGCCAGAAAGAAAAAAAATTTGAAATGAGTTATTAAAAGAAATTCAAGGAAACCTTTCTCAGCTATAAAAGAAATATCGCGCTCTTCCTATAAATATTGATTGCAGCTTAAGTTGTTTAAGTTGATGTTGTTGGCTTAAAGGCGGTGTAATATTGTTTACAATATGGGTTTCAAGGTAAATTACCAAAACATAAAACTTACAATATGTACGACACACAACACCATATGTACATATGTAGTTAAAGAAAAAGTGAAATTAATACCAAAAAATAATAAAATTTAAACTGGCTGTTAAGAAAATTATCTACCTTTTTCCTTAACAGCACTTTCGAAAACGAAAATTGAGAAGATACGAAGAGTATTAAAAACAAGACATTACAAAGATTTTAAGGTCTTATGTGTTGTAATGTGGAAATTATATTTTTCTTTTAGATTTTTTATTACTTTTAACAAGTTTTATTTTACAAGTTGTATTATTTTAAAAAGTATTAGATATTCACACTTACCTAGAATTAAGCCCTTCAATTTCCTCCGACTGCTCAGCCAATGATGATTCAAGGTCCAAATAGGAGCCATAGTCACCATCTTTATAGACTTGAATGGCTGCATCGTCGATCTGCAGTGATATAAAAAATATATAAAATTTATAAATTTTTAAAAGACAAATCAAACCCCAAAATAAGTTTTTAGCAAATTTAAGTTGAATTTAATATTTAAAATTATTTAAAAGAATGTGAGAAAATTTCAAATTGCTTCTGCACGTAAATTCATTGAATTATTTTTAAAAGAATAAACTTTGAACCGCTCTACGTGGAATTGACCACCATTAATGAAAGTCAAAAGCTGGAGTCCACTATTGGAATAAAACTAAAAAAGTACTTTTTTTTAAGAACAGGCAGTTTTTTGTACACACATACTTGGCACTTTTAGAGTATTAGTATGCCGATTGCTGTGCCGAATCTTAGATACCCTTCACATTGGACTTTCGAAACCCCAAACATTTTTTTTTATTTTTATCCGTTTTTTTATTTATAAAATATTTCTATTTTTTGAATAGGGGTCGGTGTCGGGTTTTTACCCTAATTTTTTTTAAATTTTGTAGAGACTTTTACTCTAATTTTTTTAGATTTTGTATGGCAACCTCCTCAGGTGATGGACATAGGGGGTAAGTATACTCTAGAAATACATTTAAAAGGAAAACCTAATGGGGGTATGTGACACATTTTATTTCTCTAGGGCCGACTCCGGAGAAGCTGTAGAGGTTTTTACTCCATTTTTCAAATTTGGTATGGAAACCGTGCTAGGGGCTGGAGATAGAGTGTAAGTATGTTCCACAAAAATGTTTGGGAGTACAAAATTTAAAAAAATTAAACTTTGTATGGCAGCCCTGCTAGGGGGCAAAGATAAGGTATGTTCCAAAAAATGTTTGAGGGGAAAAATTATTGGATATCGGTATTTTGTTGCATATTGTACGGGGCGAATGTATGTTGTAGAGGTTTTTATGTGCAAATTTTAGAGATGTAAATAGAGGTAGTCTTAGTTTTTGACTTATATGTCGATCAGTTATCGGGCAATTTTGCTGGATTTCAATAGAGTTTTTATCGGTGAAAGTTGATTTCAACCATAACACGGACAGATGGATAGACGGACACGGCTAAACCGATTTCCCTTTCTATAAGGATCCAGAATATATATACCTTATGGGTTCGCAAATGGATAATAAAGAAATTAAAAACGGAATGGCAAACTGATATTTATCCTTATCACTATATAAAGGATATGAAAGCAGTGACACCTAATAACACAAAATCTCGGTAAAGGATGTTGGTCCCCCTTCTGGATTGAGATTGTATTGGAAATCAAATAGATTAAGTTTTTAATGCTAGTACTCTTTAGCGCTTAGGACTTTGTTTTTATAAATATTAAACAAAGCAGCACTTACCAAGTGGCCGCTTAATAGCCAGTTAAGCGAAAAGAGCAACTCTTTTGTTTTAAAAGTTTTGTTATAAATTTTTACCCAATTTTTGCTAAATATCGCCAATAAAAACTGCTTTCTCATCTTCTTATTTATGTATTTCTTTTTACATTCACATACAATCAATTAAATTATGCACTTATATCTGAAAACAAAACCACCATCATCATTAATAATATTTTTTTTAGTATTTGTTTATTGTCAATTTAATTTTTCCTCTTTCATTTTCAACAATAAACTGTTTTTAATTTCAGCTGGATGCACGTAAATAAAATTGGAAAAACAAGATGATTGTTAAATGCAACATCATGCATCAATCAACAAGAAATGAAAGTAATTACTATTGAATTTGTTATTGTTGTTCTTGTTAATGCATCTTAATGGTGGCATTAATAAAATGTTGTTTGCTGTTGTTCTATTGCTGTAATTGGCGATGATAGTTTAAAGTCAGTTAGCAATTATGACTGACGTCTTTAGTTTATTGTTGACAATGATGAAAGAACAACTAATAAATTCTGTTAAAAGTTTGTTAAATTTGTAGACAGATTTCACTCAATCATTTTATATGTTTTTTACTTTTCTATATTGGTTTGCATTCTAAGTCCCCTCAATAATTTTTTTTTAGAGCAGCGCAAGAAGAAAAAATAAAAAAAAACGTTTATATGAATTGCAAAACGTAAAACCGGTAAATTGTATTTTTGTTGCAAATATTTTTGCCTAAATGCAACAACAAGTGGCATGTATGTACGTAAGTGGTTAAGATTTGTTTTTTGTGCTTTTAACGTGTGAAGTCAACATTTGTTCTTTCTTTTCTATAAAAAAGTAATTTTCTATTGTGTTTATTTCCACTCGCTTCACTCGTTTTATCAAGCATTTAATCCGGGTAAAAACAAAAAAAAAACATTAGAAAATGTATTGCCTTTGGACTTTTCATTGTTGGTCTTCATTTTCGTCTTCTAGGCTATAAATAAATATTAATTCTATTGTGGCTTTCCTTTTTTTTTACTTTGTAAGAACAATTGAAAGACATTAAAAAGAAAATATGATGCACGGTTATGAGATTATAAGCGAAAGCTAAATGACCATAAAAATGCTTTTGTTACCAAAACCACTTTAAACGATTTTATAATAAAAACACAAATTTAAAAGGACAGTCTTTACTAATACCAACACAACACTGTACAACAAAATCAAAATTTTTCCAAAATTAAAAGGTCTGGCCTATAAATTTTGACAGAGAAGACCAAAAAAAAGACACGTGTATCGGGGTTTTAAAAGTTTATATCTGAGTTTTATTTGAAGAGGCGGTTAAAGTTTCCCAGCTCTGACACATTCTTTTTGTTAATCAACATAAGAAACCATGTGACCCTTCCATTTAAGGTACAAAATGTGTTCAGCAAATTTATTCAAAATGTTACGGAAAAAATTTATGTGGAATATATTAACCCTTTAACTCCTCAGGGTATGGGTCTATTTTGTTCTTATTTTAAAAAGATAGGAAAAGGATTTAAGGGCCCAAATGTTCCGCAAAAATATTATCCGTGAAATTTTGCTATAAGTTCCTGAATGCGCCAAAACAGAAACCAGAAAGTCAGAAATAAGACACAACCAATGAGAGCTTAGGGTTAATTAGGGTTGAAAGCCTTTAAATTGTTTTATACCAACAGGTGAAGTGATATACAAAGTCCTAGGCAAAAATCGTTCTTCTAGTGCTTTCTACTGCTTAGAGCATATGTATGATAAACTAGGCGTCTATATGTCAACGAAAATTTATTTTTTGATTTTGTAAAAAAGTAACTTTTTCTGTAAAAAAGTGACTTTTTCGGTTAAAAAAATTACTTTTCCTGTAAAAAAGGGCCTTTTTCGGTAAAAAAAAAAACAAACTTTTTTGGTAAAAAAGTGACTTTTTCGGTAAAAAAAAGTGACTTTTTCGGTAAAAAAAATTACTTTTCCTGTAAAAAAGTGAATTTTTTTGTAAAAAAGTGACTTTTCGGTAAAGAACTGTGACTTTTTCGGTAAAAAAATTACTTTACCTGTAAAAAAGTGACTTTTTCTGTAAAAAAGTGACTTTTTCTCTAAAAAGGTGGCTTTTCCTGTAAAAAAGTGACTTTTTCCGTAATAAAGTGACTTTTTCCGTAAAAAGTGACATTTTGTTTAAATGTTTTTTGTGAAAAAATCAGTAACTTTTGTAACACATGTTATCTTTTGTGTAAAACATGTTTCTGCGTGTAAATAACACACATTATCTTCTAGAGTTGTTTTAAATTAACCCAACTGTCAATTTTTTTTTTTTATTTGACATGAACAATTAACCATCATTGTATTTAACCACAAAAAATATTCCTAAAGCAGCAGCAAAATCTTAACGCTTTCATCTAGGACTGACATTTATAACGAAAGATACTAAGTGTAAAATGTTACACGTACTGTATGTAAAATTATTGCCATCAGTCAAGCTGTGATTAAATGAAAATCTTCTTCATCACATGGCTTATTACGTGCATATAAAAAAAAAATCATTTCTTAAACCTAGAAGAGAACTTAAACAAAGTCTAACGAAATAAAGCAATCAACATGTTGGCAACAGTTTAATTTTAATTAACAATTTGACAGGTTGTTGTCTAAATCTTATTTGCTAAGGCATGTATTTTGCTATTAAATATGATTTTAGTACCAGATTTGTAGTTAAATTTTATTGTCTTAAATTTAAATTAAGCTGATGGCAGCAAAGTTTATTATAAATAATGAATTAGATTTATGTTGGCAACTAAAGTACGGGTAATTTTTTTTCTAATTTACTTTCATACGTTAAATACATAAATTATGACTTAAGTTGAAAACATTTATTATATTACCGTAATCTGTTAAATCTAATAATAATAAAATGTTTAACAAACAATTCTAACGTATCCCAGCATACCATATGCGCTCTAAATGAGCTCATAAAGACTCTTTTGTCGGAACGCTGACGCTCATAAAGAGTTCATAAAATAATCATAAACAGTCATAAAACGCTCATTTTTGAGTGGCTTTTTCCACTAAACTGGTCACTCATGAAAGAGCTCTAAATTGTATGCATAAAAGAGTGTTTTATGACTCTTTTTTTAAAACGCATTTTGAGCTCTTATTCCAGTTTTCGTTTACACTCTCTCTTTCTAAAATACGTTCACTCTCACTATTTTCTTCAACAACACTATTATTTTTAATACTACATGCTGGATTTTCTTTTCTTAATTTGTTTGAACGAAGTTCACTTATTATTAATTATCTTTTTTTAGTTTGCTCTTTTCATTATTTCAATTATGTATTATTTTTGTATTTATTATAAGATAACTCACAATTTTGTCTTTACGCTTCCAAAAATATTCACTAATGAATCAATTTGAGCAACTTCTTTCTTCTGCTTAGCTGGAATTTACTGTTATCTGTCAGAGTGCAGAAATTACTCATAAAAAGCACATATAATCGATCGTTTATGAGCTCAGAAATATGCACGCAGGAAACACCCACAGAGGCTCATAAAATCGCTTATATATGAGCTCATATATAAGAGCGCTCCGATAATGGTATGCTGGGATGTTTTTAAGCTCACACACACACCAAAAAAGAAATATTTAAAACCCAGCATACCATTATCGGAGCGCTCTTATATATGAGCTCATATATGAGCGATTTTATGAGCTTCTGTGAGTGTTTCCTGCGTGCATATCTCTGAGCTCATAAAAAATAGATTTTATGTACTTTTTATGAGTAATTTCTGCACGCTGACAGATAACGGTAAATCCCAGCTAAGCAGAAGAAAGAAGTTACACAAATTGATTCATTAGTGAATATTTTTGGAAGCGTAAAGACAAAATTGTGAGTTATCCTTTAATATATACAAAACAAAAATAATACATAATTAAAATAATGAAAAGAGCAAGCTAAAAAAAAAGCAATAAGTGAACTTCGTTCAAACAAATTAAGAAAAGAAAATCCAGCATGTAATATTTTAAAAATAATAGTGTTGTTGAAGAAAATAGTGACAGTGCACTGGAATAAGAGCTCAAAATGCGTTTTAAAAAAAGAGTCATAAAAAACTCTTTTATGCATTAAATTTAGAGCTCTTTCATGAGTGACCAGTTTAGTGGAAAAAGCCACTCAAATATGAGCGTTTTATGACTGTTTATGATTATTTTATGAACAGCGTCAGCGTTCCGACAAAAGAGTCTTTATGAGCTCATTTAGAGCGCATATGGTATGCTGGGAAGCATTCGAAGTGATGTTTCTACTTACACCGATCGATTAAAAATAACATTATAAATCGACTTAATAATATTTGTCCCTCCATTTTTACTCATAAAAAAGGACACATTTTTCAAGATAATTTTTTAATATTTTGCAGTTTTTGCTATATTTACAAAATAGAGTTGGGTTGTCAACAACCAAGTTCATTCTTTCTATAAGCCACAATGTAATTTGTTACGGGGTTTTGAGAATGAATCAATGATTGCCGTTTCGGTTTTTTAAATAAAAACCATAATCTTCGTTCTTAATCGAATGCTGTTTGGCCAACGAATGACCCTAATTTCCTATATTATTGTAACAACTTTTAGAATTTCCTCCAAGACAGACAAAGAGCATTTAATTTTTGTTTACGAAAAAGCTCGTTAAAAATATTTTAGCGATGTGAATGACGATAATATTAAAAATTTTTAATTTGCCGGGAACAAAGCCCTCTATTCCGTTAAAAAAATAAAAATATTCTTAAGCAGGCCTAGTCCAAAAAAACATTGAGTGCTTTACATGTTTACAAGAATATCGAAACTGATTCGCTACAAAAACAGGCGAAATCTTTGTGAACAAAGCACAAAGCTCCCTTTGCGAAGCGTATGTGTGCAAAGGTTCCCTCTTCCCCTAAGGCAAAAAAAGATTAGGGTCAAATCTTAAAAGAGTAACAAAATCCCCAGCTCCTAAGTCCCTGCTCTATTATGAGATAACAAATTATTTCCTGACCCGCTTGGTAAAGTTAAATTTTTAGCTGAAACATTTGCAAATATGGCACATTTACTTAAAACCAACCACAGCATATAGGACTATGCCGGACATATTTCCTTGAGCTAAAGCAGTCAAAAATGTTTTATTGCATTTTAACATCAGTATGACTCCTGAGCTGGATGAAATTCCAGCACTGGGCCGAAGACAATGCTCTTCGAAGCAGGTGCGTTCATAAAGTTATCTAGAAAGCAAAACATGCTATGCCAACCTCCAAAATGAAAAGGCTTCAAGCCCTGAAAATAACCCACCATCACGAACTTGTTAAAAACTCTTGAGTTAAACGGAGTTAAACGGTATATTAAAAGACCACGAAAATGGTTTTCATAGGAAGAGACCTTTGAGTAATTGGTTTTTTCTAAGGCGTTTCCCATTGTTCGCTTTTATATAAACTGGAAGCTCTTGACTTTGGTAAACAAAAATTTTCTTGATTTATATCGAGCTAATCCAGAGTTCAGTTGCCATATTGTCCTTTCTCACACTATTTTTTTACTTTTCTCAATTACCCTTTTATATTAAACTTTGAATTCTATTTGATCGCACGAATACATGAACACCCAACGCCCAGCTAAATGGGTGCTTTTATAGAAAAGTCAGCTGATTTGCCAATTTAAGGTTGGATCTGGGGCTATTAGGTTTGGGCAAAATATGTATAGAGTGTAAGTATATTACAAGAAAAATGAATGCAAACCTACCTACACTTTATTCTGAAGGATTCAAGATGGGCCTGAGGGCCTCCAAGTAAAGGTGGCGAGTTGGACTTGCCACTACCATTCGTTACCAAATCTAACCTAATTTACTTTAGCTTCATTAGATTAAACCGAACTTAACCATTCGCGATCTTTTTTTTGCTGTTTGATATTAAAATGAAGATTGTCGGCAGATATTTTTCTAGGAAAAACTATTTTTTAATAGAAAATTGTAGCTGAAGTGTGTTAGGATAGACCACGAGATTCTGATCTTAAACTTTGTATCATTGATATTTCTCTTTCTCTGCAAATATTTTAATTTCATTTTGATTCTCTCTTGCTAATATAAAAGCATCGATTTCATAAGTCCTCTTTGTTATCTTATCTTTCCTTCTAAAACAAGAAAAAACATTGTTGAACGTATGGGAAAAAAATTTTCTTCTTAAAATTTCAATTAAGTTTTTTTAAAATTTGTGCTTCAGTTTTTTTTTTTTTGACTTAAAAGAAATCAAAATTTTCAATATATGTTAAAATACATTTTTATTGGAAAAAGCAAGTTTTTCGAACCGGTATCAGCCAAGTAGAATGCATTTTCGAAACCAGTGCCTCGTTTCTGTAACTTGCGAGAAGTTTTCGCATCGAGAAATTTTTTAAGATTATAGAAGTGTTCCACTCATTAACAGGGTGAGTCACATAATTTTAATATATTGCAAGTTAACATTAAAAATTTATAATAGTTTTTCTTTGATTCATTCTGTCATTGACAGGGCGACTATGAATTTCTCGACTAAAGAACTTCTCACATACCATACAGAAACGAGGCACAGGTACGGATTTTCATCATCAGTACACACAAAAAACTACAAAAAAAATTTTTCAAACAAATTCTTGTTCAAAATAATTTATTTTTTTAGTCAATTTATTTAATAGTCTCTAATAATACTTTTATTTGATTTTTAAATCAAACAAAGTTTTCGCCTAGACAAATAAAATATTTAACCAGCTCAGCAAAATTTTTTAACAGAAGCTAAAATTCTTGCAAAATTGTTTGTCTTAATTTACAACTTTCGTTGTAGGTCCTCAGCCAGACAAAATATTTACTGATTCTCTGAAATTTGTTACTGATTCTACAACTCAGTTTTTTCTGTGTAGTAACAGTTCCTGTCCATAAACTTCTTATGCTTTTAATAAGATTTAATCTGTATTTAAAATTTGCTTGTTACTTACCTAAAGCCTTTTTCTATTAATTTAAACAAAAATAAAAAAAAAAAATAAATAAAATCCTATTAAAGACATCACACTTTTAAGACTTAGCAAAACATACATACATACATATAAAAAGTCGACAATGACAATATAAAAACGCTGATCGCGTGTAATGCGTCAGTTAAATTTTGTGTCGTTTTGTGACATGTAACGAAATATTTAAATTTTTGGTTTGAAGGTAAATATACTCTCAACTAAACATTTAGATAAGACCGGCAAAGGCGAAAGAAATTATGAGGCTGTTTAAGTAAATTAACAAACAAACATTCTTTCTTTATTTAAATAATTTGAATTTTTTTTGTACAAAAATCTAAACAAATTCCCTTTAGAAACTAAGGACAAACACATAACAACTCTATAAAGATTTTCTTGAACATTTTTTTTCACAGAGAAACCGACAATTTTAGTCCTAAACAAATAAATAAATATTTTTCTTTTTTAAACAAAAATTACAGCCGCCAAAAATCAAAGTAAAAAGTTATGTAAATTCAAAATGGCAAAAAAGAGAAAAAAGGGAAAATAAAGGCGTTTCTTTGTTTGTTTGTTGGTGCAAATATCAACATAAACATGATTTGTGAGTTCTGGTACCAGCAGGAGCGTTTGAAAAGAATTCTTGTAAAATGCGACCAAATAGTTTTACCAACAAGAGTTAGTAGCAGAGCAGCAAAAAATCCATTTTCCTTTAAAAATCTAATTTTGCCAAAGTTCCGTATGTGTATTTGTTTAAGGTAGGTCCAGGTTTATTTTATTAGTGTTTAATGCTTATTTAACATTAATTTTTATTGTTTGTTTTTTTTCCTTTGATGTGTTTTTTTTTTGGTAAAATCTTTCTTGAGTTTATATAACAATGGGGGACTGGTTCAATGGGGATTTCGTTTACCATATAAAGGTATACAAGAATGTTTATGGTATGAAAAACAAGCGAAAAATTTGTTTAATTTTGTATTTTTGTTGTAAAACAAAAGAAAACAAAAAGGAAATACCGGAATGGCGGAATGGCGGAAAGCAAAACAAACAAAAACGAATCAACAGTGAGAGAATTTCTGCAGTTTTAAAAAAGTTAAATTTTTTTTTTAACAAAATTTCCAAAGGTGCACTAAACTAAATTGATATGAAGCTGCGAAAGAGGATAATTAATGCGGATATAGGTTGAGGCTCCATAAGGAAACTGGTCTTTATGGACACACAACTGTAGCTTTTGGCTATCAATAGTGTTCCAAAAAACCTTCGAGAACAAATAGAGGACAATGGTGGTCTACGCGAACCCTTTAAAAATCTGATGAAGGGGGCGGTAGGAAATCGGTCACATAGGACGAACTCCAATTGGCCGGAAATAAGCCCGATAAAGAGAGAGTTAGTACTATTTGCTCAAAAACATGAGATCGGAAGCTTTTGTGGATTTATTCTTAAAAGTGTAGAGCTAAAGCTCTAATTGATTGCAAAATACCTCTGAGTTACACTAAACTAGTAGTTAAACATGAAAAGAGACTTTAAGAGAGAGTCAGGATGAGACTTAATGTTTTATGTGCTTGCAGACACGCTGTGGAAAAGTGCTGGGGACCAAGGCCCGGTGCTGCCTTTTGAATATACAGGGCAATAGTTCCCCTGTTACAACCTAAAAATACTTGATCAGGCGAATTACTGGTACTAATAAAAACCTAAAATAGATGACAATTGGGTGATTACTTCTATTTGGGCCCAACTGTGTCAACCCCTTGGAAAGATGGAAGAATACTAGAAGAAAGAACAGGGCAAGCAGGAAATGGGATAATACTGCGGGTTATAATTTGTGAAAATGACGACAAAGAAGAGCTTAAACTGAGACCTGATGTTTGAAAATTGTCGAAAGACGATGTCGGCATTTTAGTGATTTCTTCGTTGAACATATATCGAAATTAATGGATTGCGAGCCTTTTGCGACTCTGGAATACGCCAAAAGGCTAAAATAGCTAGCTGGTACCACTTAGCATTATTACTTGCTGTAAAAAATTTAGAGACAATAAAGAAAGAAATTATACGGAAACAATGGAATTGTCGAATTTTGAAGTCAATGTGAAGGTCAAGGGTATTTGTACTTCATTGCTAGGGCAACTATGGTTAAGTGAAACACTGGGGCAGATAGCTGATTGAGCGTATTGTTACGCACAAAGCTCTATGTTTCAGGGAAGGACAGAATTAGGTCTCTTCTTAGAAATTTCGGAGACTTCGATTTACTTCCACATTCCTGTCTAACAAGCAGATATCCAAGAAATTTCGGAATATAAGTATGTGCTGCCGCTGGTCACATGCATGACGTATGTTACTAAATATACAGATAGTTAGACGTCAACAAAGGCAATGGTGTTCAAGGATTCCAAATCTAGGTCAGTAAAGCATTATAAGAAGATGATTATTGATTATTTAGAAATTGGCAGAGTATGCATAATAGTGGTAACTGGACACCACAGAGTGATAGGGAATAGTCAAGCAAGCCAACTTACGATTAAAACTTAAGGACTGCAGGCAGTTGACCTGAGGAATACAAATCCGCTTTTTGCAGCCAAGGCAAGGAGGACAAAATTAAGGGAATTATATTTTTAAGAAAATCAGGATAAAGAACGAAAAAAATGTACTAATAAATCATCAAAACATAAGTACAAGAGCCACCCTAGTGGAAGGGGATTGGGAAGAACAGGGAGGATGTCGAATCGGCGGAGCATTTCCTGTGTCGCTGCTTACGGTTTTTCACAAGCCAGAGCCCTATATTTAATGTCTGATGTTAAACCAAATGTGGCAAACTTGAAAGGTATAAAACCCGAAATGTTGAGGTTATTCCTTCAAGTTACCGAATACTGTAACTTAGTCATCATTTAACAATTTTTTCTTTAAGTGTTGAAGTATAAAACTTTTAAGTAAAAGTTTTTTTATTTTAAATGTGCGAAATTGTTTGCATTATTTGCGTAAATGATGTATTACACAATATAAAACAGCAACAAATAGTTGCAAACACAATAACAAAAACAAAAAATAAAAGTAGAAAAACATTGGATTTTAGACTTTAGCATTAAAACAATGAACACGCGAAATATAGTTCCAATGAATTTAAAGTTTTTTTCTTCTAACTTATTCTCATGTTTAAACAGTCTTACGCCAAATGAGCCAAAAGCTTAGGGTGTATTTAGTTCTTATGCACTGTGGGTAACACCTACAAATTGCTGTACGTAACTACATGCATACATATGTTAATAAGTTTGTATTTGGTGTAGACGTATAATTTTAAACCAAATTATCAAGACACACCTTGACGAAGAAATTCTTTAGATTAAGTCATGTTCAGATAACATGGTAATTCTATAATAAATGCAGCCAACTAAAACAAAATATTTTGCTAATTAAATTTTAAAATTTAGTACCAAAGATTTAAAATTAAATGACAATTTTCAAGTCGGTTTGGTAATGCAAATTGAATAATGAATTTACTTGCGTGAGGAGAACGATTTGGCAATGTAAATATCACTTCCATTCATATGACTTTAGCAATTAAAATATCATTATATGAAAAATTACTTAAAAGAATTTTCAAATAATGCAGTATATTTCAGGCTAAAAATTTAAATTTCTGCATTATATTTAACACTAAATGGAATTACATGCAGTTGGCAATCTCTTCTTAAAAAAGGAAAAATTCTTTATTTAAATAAATTTCTAAAAAAATTTTTTGTGGAGTTTCGTTTTTAAATCCTATTCCTGTTTAGGGTATTATTTTGCTATATATGCCGCCTAAATTTTATAAGTCAAAACTTTTCTTGTCCCCTTTTACTATGGCAACCCCGAAAAATCATGCCACAAACTTAGCATTGATAAGCCTTAAGCCTCTTTTCTATACAAAAAGAAAATCCCTTTTATTGGTCTCTTCTTTCTATGGTTAGTTTTTCTTTTACTTTAGAAATTTTTTAAATTATCAAGGAATTGCATCTATTAAAAGGAAACTTTTTGTTCAATTTTTTTTCTTAAAGCACCTTCACTTCGACTATAAAGTAAATTAAGATTTTTCTACGTTGTGCTTGAAGGCATCAAACATGTTATTCTCATGTAACTTAAAAGTATTTTTATAGATTTAAAATTTTTTGTGGCATTTCTATTTGCATTTTATTTAAAGAATGATGATGGTAGTAATGGTTGTTAAATTTTTTGTGCAGTGTTGACTAATTTGCAATAAAATGAAAAAAAAAAAACTACAACAGAAAAGGGAGTGGGGCTTTCTACAGTATTGTAGATCAGCAAAAGGATTAATAGGGGAAATGACTCTATGATGCAAACACCCAAGCTGGCCTTTTAAAATACGGGAAAAGATAAAAAACTTAAGCAAAATGAAGCATTTAAAAACAAAAGAAGCAAAACGCGTTTTTAATCCTTGGACAAGCTTCACGTTGATCCATTACTAAGTGACTGGTTTGGTCATATGCTAGGTACCCCAAAAAATGTCTCTCTTTTTCCTTTTCTGTAGGTTCTTACAGAACGCAGTCTTTTAAAAGGATTTTTAACAGCTTTGTTTTGCAGATGATGTTGTAATACTCTGAGGAGAAAAGGATTAAGATCAACTTTTTGTTGTGAATGTTGCACATAACTGGGCTCAGCCTAAGGCTCTAAGTGTAAACTTATATAAAACTACAATTTGTTCTCTCTCTCTACTTTTGTCGGGGAGGCTTGAATGCCAGGAAGTATTCTGGATCCGGGAATAAATTGGAAGCACTACTTGTACAAAAGGGCAGTGAAGGCTCACCCATGTTGACCGTTATGTACAAAAGTTACAGACCTTAAATGCGGCCTAAGTCTAAAGATGATGCACTAGATATTTTTCCTTTTTTTTCTGTCATTTTTATTTCCCACTGGATATTTAGAAGTGTAATAAGCCCATTATTTACTTATGTGCTTACTTTTCTGGCCATTAAAAGCAACCCATGTGGGTCATTGGCTGAACTTAAAATGGTTTTCACAGCCCTTCGGCCTTTTTTACTTCGTCTCCAGTTCTTAACATTTAGTTTTGAAAGGTTTTTTTTGGAATAAGCCTTTCCAAGCGTGTTTCGGTCGTCCCCTGTTGCATCCACCTAAGCCAGCGCAATCTTTGAATTTATATGCGCTTCACAAAATTAATGTCGGCATATAGTTTAAAAAGCTCTTGAGTTGTACGATACCGATATTCTCTGCCTATGCAGATTAGTCCAAGTATATTGCAGCGTATTTTTTTCCTCAAATAATCAATGGTCTAACATTACCCATAGAATTCTACAGAAAAATTAACGGGCATATTGCTTGGGAATAGGAGGGTCTGTTAGACACTAGAGAAGAAATGACTTGCTATAGCTCTAGGGTGGAGGGAAAAACGGTACTGGGCATCTCTGTTAAAAGCCCGTAGACAGAAATTTATTTCAGCCTTCCAGACCGCAGCACAAGTAGAGGAATTTTCGATATCTCCTGGCTCATAAGTAGATTTAACGGATGTAAACATGTTAACGGAAAGCCAAGGTCGATAAGAACACCTAAGTTCGCAAGCACTTAGACTAGGAAAGTTTTGTACGACCAGAAGATAATACATGATAAATAATAATGTGTCCAAGCACCTCAACATTGCGGGGTAATTCAAAATGAAGAAGCGAATAACGTTAACATTAGTCTCAAAAACAACAAAAAGAAAACCTGAAACCCGAATGCCACGGAGCACTGCATAGCAATTAAACATGTGGCAAAATGACGAGAACCCTTTGCAGCAACCCGAATGCGAATAGAATACTAAAGAACTAGAACTGAGTAAGGTTATAAAGGTGCTGATGGATCATTGAAATCTGCATTCATCAGATGACGGTTGCAAAAAACAACGTTTGTAGGGCAATCAAAGAGGAGCATTTCCTGTATTATTCAGCAGAATTTTTTACAGGCCAGAGCTACATGTAGCTGCCTTATGTTAAGGGAATTTTTTTCGCCCTATTAAATTTTTATGAAATTTTATTTCCATATATTTCATCTATTGTTAGGAGTCGTTTCCTGGCTAAGTGTTTGTCATGCAGGACTTAAGGGCTTACTTAAGGTCCCCTCCTTTCAACCAACCTAACCTAGACAAAATAAGCAAAAAAAGAGTGATTTAACTTTATAAATTGCAATATAAAAGAAAACATTTTCACTCATAATTAGTTAACTGGTGAATGAAATAATTAAAATAAGCTTGTTTTAGTTTACCTCTTAATTATTTCCAAAATCTTGAACTAAGTTTTCTTTTCATATTTGGTTGCAGCTGATGTAATAAAACATAATTATATTCAATTAAAATAGGGGACCAATGGTTAACAAAAGTGCGTTAATGACATTCAAACACAAAAATAATATAAATTTGGGTCAAATTACTAAACGCTAGTTGAACTCTATTGCTTACACAAATCTGCTTAATGTTTAAAACATTTCTTTAAAAAAATATTATATAACTTTAGACCGCACATTAATGCACAATTTTTTCAAGTTTGAAAAGAAAATAAAACCATGAATTTTATTGTCTTTTCCAAAAAAGGTTTCGTATTTCTTTGTCGGACAAACTTTTAAACCGCCTGCGCTTTTTACTTCTTTTAAATCGATAAAATTTATTGAAAATCAATAAAAATAGTGGCGTGATTTTATAACTTTCGTTTTACAAGAGTTGCAATATCAAATAATCAGAGAAATTTATAGGTCTTTATATTATTCCGATGAACTTTTATTACGTTAATACTATTTTACTTCAGGATTTCAAAATGTGCTAGAATGGGATTTCAAATACAATGTACTTTTTGAAGCGGTTGTTGCAATGAAGAGATTAAAAGTAATGTGCTCTTTAAAACATAAATGAGAATAATTTTTAACAAATTCATGTAAAGACACTGGCAGGTTTTACTAGGGTAGTCCTAATTACCTGCATCTTAATATGTCTTACAAGCTTCCGACGGCTAGCATGAAGGCGGTAAGAATTTTTCCTTAGGTGGTGGGAGTGGGAATTGCAACTTTCTTCAAGACCCGACAAAAAGATAAACGTTTGCGTAAGCTTCTGAGAAGGTGAAGGAATATTCCAGTCATTTATAGCCAAAAATGCTTATTTCGGGAGGACCGATTACATTTTTGTTCAGTATACTAGTTAAAGACATAAACCAAGACACATAAGCCAAATTGCGTCAAATCTAGAGTCATATTTGAGTCAATTAAAGCGCAAAGTGCTTATTAAGAGAGGATATTTGTATGAAGTCTATGTTAAAAAAATAAACTGATCCTCACCAAAAATAATAGGGGTTTCGTCAGTGTCAAAAACATATCTGTGACAAATTTCATCAAAATATCTTTAAAATTGCGACCTGCACTTTGATCACAAGAATACATGGACACCCAGCCGGAGAAAAGGGCAAACGTGTTTAAATCATTTTTATAACTTTATATTATAAACATCTGCACAAACGCATTTTACTCCTAACACGTAAGCACGTAGTGTGGGTAAGGAACCATGTTTTTCAGATACGAACTTGGAAAGTACGAACACTTTTCAAGAAAGGTAACTCTAGCAAAGTACCAGATGTCTTTAAAGAATAAAGGTCTGACATCACTGCCATCAAGGAAATACCATAAAAAGTGCACGTCATTAATAAGACGAAAGATGCGAAATCTATTACAGCTGCCATAAAAGTGAGGGCTAGTTTAAATGTGAATTTTTTGTAAACAAACGAATAAGTTTCCAGGTTGCCGGTTTGCAACCAGTAGATGAACCATTAACCTCAATCCGCTCTAAGGCTAAATTCTTCTTTAATGGACTACGCTGCTAATGCCACCTCGACCAGATGCACTGATTCCAGCAATCATTTTCAACCTATTGGAACGTGGAGTAATAAGGTATACGATGGGACGAGCTGATGTTACGAAAAGTCTTATAGCCATTACATGGCTCTCAACTTGTTACTCAGGAATATTAACTCAATGCTGAATAAGAACTGTCGCCTATGCGGATGACGTAGCAGTTGCGATATCTGGCGTTCATCTGAATACCATCTCTGACAGGATGAAGTTGTCTTTGAGGTATCTTAGTAAGTGGAGCGCAAAGAACGGGACATCTTTCAACCCTTCTCAAACAGAGTTTGTGCTCTATCTTGACTCTATCAGATAGAGTAAAATATGTGGAAGTCAAAAGTGTCATAGGCAAGATCTGGGGCATCAGTCCCCGAAATATCAGTTGGCTCTAAAAGACGAAATTAAAGCCGATTTTGTAGCTATCGTCTGGTGGAAAGCTACATACTCCACCATGAATCGTCTAAGTATTGAAAGGACGATGCGCAACATGTCGATCCTAATAGCAGGCGCAATGAGAACAACGCACTTTTGACCCTACTCAACTGGCTATTGGGGATTGTTCTCGCAAAGAAGCTGGCGCTAAATACCGCGATTAGACGCAGCTATATTAATTAAAAAAACAGTAGTCCGAATCTCTGTCAGACTTCCGGATGAATGCAGTGTTCCGCAGGCTAAACTGTCAACGTTTGGAAAAGCGGTACCTGCCGGCGGTACTACTGGATACTCGGCATGAATATCTGGATCGCAACCGGCAGCCAGGCAGCCAGGTCGCCATTACGTCCAATACTCATGTACGCTCTACATTACAACTATTCCGTGAATACCGGACATACTTTAATCTTGCTGCCCGATGATGCTAACCTCAGCATACTTTGCCCAATTTAACTATCGCTTTTAAGATTTTACCTGGCAAACTATGTAAAAGATTTAAGCTCAAGGTAGGCAAGCTAATACAGGCCTTCGAGTGAGGCTTTAGGCCAAATAAGCCAATGCAAATCTGTAAATAGTTATAACTTTTTAACTAATAAACTTATTTTTTTAAGTTGGAGAAAAAGACACAGGCTGCCTAAGTGTTAACCTTATAAAGCTATAAAAAACTTAGGATTGATACCTCACTTTACTTTTTCTATAAACTAATAATTAAACGGTCACCTTCAATTATACTAATCCTTTAATCCGATAATTATTCCATGCTTTAGGACTACGGTATGTGATGTGAAAACCTTTACGAATTCCGATTCGATGTCTTAATATAAAAATATAAAAAAAGCACACTTGCTTCACTTCTTTTTTAACGTTAAAATTATTTTACCAACTAAAAATCTACGCCCCATATTGGCCTAAAATATATATTTTTTTAGCAACGATCATTAGTTTATTAATCAATGATTTGAAGACAGAAAGGCAGAAATAATAAATAAAAAACCCCTTTTTACTTTAATCTGTATCCAAAGATCCATGCATACAGACATACATACATTCATTCCAATATAGGTTTCTTTGACTTATTTCCTGGTTTAAAGTTCTACTATTGAATCTCATGCATCTGCAGAAAAGTGCATGAGACCTTACATACATACATATATACAAACATATGTATGTAAGTACATTAATACTTAGCATTAAATGCACCTTTCAAATAAGTTTTTTCTTAAGAGGAAGTTAAATTTTTTTCAAAGACAAATGGTTGCCTTAAAGGATGCGTAAATCTTAAGAAAGCTGCCATAAATTCTAAACGAATCGTGATCATTTGCATTAGATTTATAGAAATACAATACTTTAATGAAAAAAAAAACCTACAGCTGCACAATCGCTTCTTCCTGCACCCATTAAATTGTTTGAAAATGTATAGAACGTTTACAGGAAATATAAAACAGCTGGAAATTAATTTAAATCAATAAAAAAGTTTCGTATAGAACTTTTATAGCAGGTTTAATTTGGCTTTAAAGGCATGCAGGTCATTAAATAAAATAAATAAATTTATCGCGAAAAAAATGGGGAGAATATGATACAACATTTAAGCAACTAATTGTCTAGTGATTAATGATACAAATTTGAAAATATAAACTTTTAACAATTTTTTAAATGATTTAAATGGTAATTTTTTATCTGAAAAAAAAGACTGTCAAATCTCAGTTAACAAAGTTGTGAAATTTAAAAAAATTATTATTAAATAAAAGAAATATTTTTGCGTTTTTTATTTATTTTTAGTTGAACTATTTGTTTTAAGAGAATTTCATTTTTATTTAGGCCCAAGTTCAATGCTTACTAAATTCTCATTTGTTGCAAATGGAGAAATTAATATTTTAATAAAACACACATGGCCCTTCAATACCAATTTGATAGATGATTTAAGCGCTACAGTAGATGGCGTTAGTATATACAAAAAAGGAAAAAAAGAAACGTTTGTATGTTTAATAGAAATACCATGAAGAAGGATCGAGGTTGAGAGTTTTAATAGTTTTTAATATTATTCGAATTAAATGTTTAATAAAAGTTGTTTATTTGTATGGGAGGTTCCAATTACTTTTTTTTTTAGAAAATTTGAAGTCGACAGCTGTTATAGTTTCTGAGATATAGCGTATCGGAAATTTCACAAAAATTTTTAATTTGTATGGGGGCCTCCCATTCTCCTGCTCAGGAGCGGATTCAGGGGGAGTAAATGCCCGCTAGTATTCATAACACTTATAAAAGGCTTATTTATAAAGGGTTTATTTTACAATTATGTCTAATAAACCTACTTTAATTATTATGGAGATGCAGAAGTTAGTTTGTGTTTTATTATATAAAAAAAATTGTTTTTATGATTGTTTAAAAACAAGCTAATAATTGCTTGTTTTAAATTATTTTTATTAAAAAAAGACATAACAAACCACAAATTATAAAAACTGATGGACGGACAGACGGTTAAACAAACAAATAATTGAGGCAATAAAATTTTATTAACAAATACACTACTTGTAGCCACATGGCAAAGTGAAAATAAAAATGTATTTCATGATTCAATATTCAACTTACAACGCCATTTTAAACACCTTAAATTTAAAATCAGATTGCGGTAATAAATAAATTACAACTTTTTCATTTCGTAACATTTAAAAACAATAAAAATTTGTCGAAGAAGACACAGTTATAGTAGATATATGTATATTAGTCTACAGTTAAAAGACAATATCACATTTAAAAAGTAGTAAAAGTATTACAAAAATGTTTTTATAATATTGAAGAAGGGTGTTATAAAATTGTTGTCTTTATATCGTTTTTCTTCAACTTATTGCTGTCTAACTTCATTGAATTTTATTATTTTGATATTATTTTTATATTTATTTTTAATTTTTTTTTCTTTTTGTATTTTTGTTAATGCTAAAATTTATAAAAAAAAAAAAACAAAAATGCGGTTAAATAATCATTTTTAACTTGAATTGCGGTGTTTAGTTTTCAGTGAATACATATGTATGTGTGTTTGTGTGTTTGTGCCCTGTGGGCTTGTGTTATAAAATCCATTTGATTTAAATAATTTAAATTTATTTATTTAGTTTTTTTTATCGATCGTTTTTGTATCAAATGTTACTTATGAACACATAGTTAATCTAATAAATTTGTTTATGACTTTTTAATGAAAATTGATACAATTTTATGTTTTTTTTTAATACAACTTAACCGTTAAACAGCAAAAACTTTTGTAATTTATGTCTTTTATGGGGTTTTTCTAAACGAACAGAGAGATGATTAAGTGGGTGATTTAAACGTCTTCTTTTCTTTTGGGAAATATAAACAAATTGTTAAAATTTTTAGTAAAAATAATTGGACTGTTAATGTGATGGCATAAGTATTAGGGTCATGTATTCGTGTCACAGCAGCCGCTTGTGAAAGACATTATTTTCTGATAATTTTAGGTTTCATTTGAGGCTAATATTTATTGAAATTCTCTCCCTAGGTGGTATGCTTATACAATTTAGAATGCCGCCAAAGTGTAATATTTTTAAATGTTTTATAGAGAATTAAGCCTACGCAACACTGCACTAAATTCAATTGCATTATGATTTAGAACAAAGCTTTATTTAGGCTTAGCTTTCTCCACTTTCTTCTAACTTTTAAATTATATATTGACTCAAGAAAAGTATGTAAATTTTTTTAAACCATCTACTACCTATGTTCATTTAAATTAATATTCTAGCTTTTTTAACCAAATTTTACTTTTTTGTTTTCGTTTTTTTTTTAGTTACATGAAAAAAGAATTTTTACAGGGTTCCCTTGTTATCACTATTGTACCCTGAATCAACAAAAAAAAATACAATTGCATTACGATATAACTCACACAACAGTAAAAAGACAAAAGAATTTTTTGCAGCGTTCAATACAAAACAATGATATTTTTTGCCGCACTTCAAAGAAGTTATATAAAATTTGTATTAAAAATGATAAATGCGACACAAAAAAATATTGGTCTTTCTTTGTTTTAATAATAATAACATTGATACATACTCTTTTATATATTTATATTTTATTATAAAATTAATAAAAATTTTAAGTTTCAATCAAAAAAAAAAAAAAAGATAATGAATGCCATGTTTAAGAGGATAATAAAACATGACAGGCTGAGACTACTAATCAATGGCATGGTAGGAAACAGGAGGATAACATGCGGAAAGTACAGTATTTTTAGATGCGATTATTTCAAAAAGAAATGAGCGGTGCGGAGCGAGGGTGGCACCGTTGGAATCATCGATTGTGCGGTTTTGTCACTCACAATGACGCAGTGGTCAAGTGAGCATCGCGCGTACGCTGTGGAGACATTTTTGATAAGTAATTATTCTTTCTTAATTGCTCGTCGACAATTTTGTTCAAAGTTTGGTATTTGGCGAATACGATGGACCCGATATAAATTTAATTCGTTTGTGGGTGCAGAGATTCTCCGCACTTGCTTCGGATATAGATGTCTAAAGAGTAGCGAGCAGTCTATCTGAAAGGACTCCCGAAATTATTAACCTTGTTAATGGCCGTTAACTTGAAAATCCCCGATTTTCAATACGGAAAGGAGAAGTCGCACTGGAACTTCCAAGCGCAATTGTTCATGAAATTTTAAAAAATAATCTGAAGTTCCATCCTTTTAGAATTCAAATCATTCAAGAACTGAAAGAAAGTGGCTTTGATTCACGTGTTTTCGCACTGTAAATCCCATTTTTTGGGGCGACGAAGCTAATTTTTACTTAAACGGCCACGATAACAAGCAAAACTGGCGTTACTCGTATTCAGGAGCCCGCAACCCTTCATTAAAACATCAATAACCATTGCATTGTCCCAGGGTAAATGTTTGGTGTGCCCTATCCACGCATGAGATAATTGGACCATTTATTTTCAAAACTTTTCAAGACCAGGCGACGAATTTTAATAGTGAAAATCATCGGCGCATGATTACGGAATTGCGAGCTTATCCATCGTGCTCTTCAGACACGTGGTTTCAACAAAATGCTGTAACTGCACACACAGTCAGAGCTTTAAGGAATTTTGATCGGGAGAATTTCCTCTAAAACTGATTAGGGACATTCCATGGCGACTGAGGTCACCCGATCTAACTCCCATTGACTTTTTGTATGGAGCTACGTCAAAAAGAGGACTTTTAATGAAAATATCTAATGTCTTGTGGCCTTAAAGGAAAATTTTCGTCGAGAAATCAGGGGTAGTACATTTTAAATATCCGAGAGGGCTTAATACCTGTGAGTTATGCGTAAATAACTGGGAGCAACACTTATAGAAGGAGAGCAGTGAAGGCTTACCGATGTTTTTCGCAAGAAGGAATATAAGCTCAAAATCGCGCTTCAGTCTTAAGGGGACACGGTGGCTATACATGAGCGTAATAACACCGATACAAACCTACGGGTCGTTGGCACGGTGATCACTTAATAAACAAAACGTATAGCATTGGGATCCTACAAAACCTCCAAGGAATATTTTGCCTCGGGGTAAGCAAGGTAACTAGGACTTCTCTAAAAAGGCTCTCAAAACGATTTTAGGTATCCAGGATTTAAAAACCCGCGGCTGCACTCGTAAAAAAATGCCTAATGGCAACGGGAAATGGACTGATTAGGGTTATAAATCTTACTACCAACGAAATTTAAAGACAATTGCCTCGGGTGAAGCTTAAGGATAACTGGACTGCACTAATACCAAATTGAACAGGATTTTATGGTAGATGCCCAAGGAAACTTGTTGTTTTATGGATGGCTATAGGGTGGAAAATGAATGGTATTCAGCACCCTTGTTAAAAACCTCGAGACAGAGATTTACTTCCGCCTTAAATAGCACAACGCTGCTATAGAAGCGGAGGTCTCTACGTAGAGAATCTTTTAGTTTCAAACAGCGTTGCGGGGCAAGAATATGAATAATGATAACTCAGAATATGAAAAAGTATCTATTAAATGGGAGCTTGGGCATTGTGGAATAATTCGAAAAGAGCCAGCAAATAATCCATTGAATAAGACTCGAAATCTGATGCCAGTTGATCTGCAGAACTCAACGCTTTTCTTTAGAATAGTAGAACGATAAAACAGCTGGCAAAATGGCGAAAATGCTTTGGTGCAACCTGAATGGAGATAAGCCAAGGGAGATCCTGAGACTAAGGAAACCTGAACTGATCAAGCTGGTGAGTTCGCTAACGGGTCATTGAATTCTACAAGCACACCATAACTGGAATGGTGGTAAGGAGAGCAGCGATTGCAGAGAACGCAGGGAGAACTTCGAATCTTTAACGCATTTCCGGTGTTACTGTTCAGCTTTTGCAAAAACCAGAGCTTGATATTTAATTTTTCATGTTACACCAGTTTTGGATAACTTAAGAGTTGTAAAATGGAAAATGATACGGGAATTCGCCTGTGACACAAAATTTATGTGAACTGCTTCCCCCAACAGAATTCCTACGTTTACATTTTTATTTTCAATTTTAAGTTGCATGATAATGGTTTTAAGAAAGTTATGTTTTAAAGTCTACAATTTTTAAAAGAGTCTAAATTGCCTTAAGTGCCAAAAATTCGTTTAGGTCGTGTGTACTCAAAAGCCATACAAATTAAATTAGTTATATCCAATTACCTCTTAGGTATCATTACAAACTACTTAATATGAAAATTGTTGGCATATTTGACAGCAGATTGTTTTGGGCCAGTAATCAAAGAGAAACAGCGAACGACTGTGAGACAAAGAACAAAATATTCAACAAATTTAAAATATTTAAAATTTAATTATAAATATGTATCATGATAATTTCATTTTTTTTTTCATTCACCTTTAATTATGATTTTGCTATCTGATTTGAGTTTTTGTGTGTTCGTTTATATGACTGTGAATGTGAAACAAACGCATTTCTAATACTTGCCGAAGAGGCCTACTTTGCGGTAAATTGACATAGATTTTGTCATCATTGTATAGATGATATATTGTTTAAATAAATATATTTTTTCGTGAACATATGTACATCCCACTTGGCCAAATAGCCGCAGATGTTATTGTCCATAACGATGTCGTCAAAAAATTAAATATCTCTCACTAACGGCATTTACCGACAATAAAGTCGATGCCTATGAAATGTTTTCTAATAAAAATATGAACCCATATTCTTTAGAATGATCCTATACATTAAATAAATAAATTTACAAAAAATTGGCAGAAACGGTCGTTATTTTCGTTACATTTACACGATTAGTTTGAGCTGATCTCCACGATTGATAATGGTTACGTGTCTGACGTTTTTAAGATGTGGCCAACTGGGATATTTTGTCCTATATAAAAAGTGTTTGTGTCATATATAAGCTCGCTATTACGAAAAAAAATCATTCATAAATTATATGTGATAGAAACAGACATGAAAAGAAATGAACGATTTTATTGGTCTTAAAAATAAAATAAAAAGTCGATTTTTGAATGGAATGTGTAACTTTTTATTTGTTTTTAGAAAATTTAAAAAATATTATTTTTACAAAATTATACAAATATATACATATATATACATACATAAGTACATACATACATATACATAAGTACATACAAACACATAAAAGTACACTCAAAAAATTATTAAGGTAAAATCAACTGGAAATCTATTTAAAATAACTGGATATTCATTTAAAAACCGTCCAACAAGATATTCATTAAAATTAACAAAATATTTCATTTGAATTCAGGCATCACAAAATAACTTGCATATTCGTCTAAAATGAACTAAACTTTCTGTCATTTACAGCAAAACACAAACCAAAAAATAACTGACAAAAATAACTTTACCTGAAAATTAATTCTTTTGTTTAGCTGAAGCTTTGAATAACCCTTCAAATCAGTTAAAAAAAATATTGTATTCAAATTTAACTGTTTTTTCATTTAAAAACAACTTTACGAAATACTTCCTAAATAACTTACAGTCAGTTACTGTAATAATTTTTTGAGTGTATGTATGTAAATAAATCTTTTAAGATTAAAAAGTTTTTCTTGTCCTTCTAAAAAATTTTTAAGTTATGGAAAATTTGTAATAAATTTTTTTTTATTTAATTAAAAAAAGTGTAAAAAAATATAAAAGATTTTCAATAAATATTTAATTCATTTGTTTAGATTTTCTTCGACCTTGTAATACGAAAATACTTTTTTCTATAGACTCCCACATTCTTTTTGCAATAAAGTATCTACAACACAGGTAAAAGATAAGTTATGCTGATGTTTATACTGAGTGCAATACATACTTTGAAAAAATAATACTCTACAAAAAGTGAGTACAGTATTTGACAGCACCATATATAGACTTAAAAAGAGCAAAATAAAAAAAATCATAAGACGAATTTAAAAGTTATGACGTTTTACACTTTTCTTAACAATCTTTTCTTTCGCTACAAACTCAAAAAATATAATATCTTTAAGCAACACAAACAAATTATTTAACTCGAAATGTAACTTAAAACAACTGGTTACTCATTTAAAAATCTTCCAACAAAATACTCATTTAAGTCACTAAAAAAGTTTATTTAAATGCAAACACCAATTTAAAGGCCACGACTACCTCTGTTTATTTCTCTAAGTCTTGCACAAATAAACCTTTCAAACTGCCCGGAGTTGTCCCTACACGGGTACAATGTAGAACCGACTTCCATTAATTTTTCCTCGCAAACATTTTTGTGCCTCAAACCCCTATTAGTTTTCTTAGTTTTCCACACACTTACGAGTATCCACTATCTCCATCACCTAAAAAGGTTGCCATACAAAATTTACAAAAATGCTGTAAAAAAGGCTTATAACTTCCCCAAAGTCGGCCTGAATAAAGTTTACGACCAACCCCCATTTATTTTTTCTTCAAAACATATTCTTGGAACACATTTACCCCTTATCATTATCGCCCAAGGGGGCTCCCATACAAAGTTTGGGTGCCCGCGGAGAGGTCAAATAAAGGATTGGCTCTAATTAATTTTTTTGCAAACATTTTCATAAAAACATACTTACCCCGTATCACCACCTCCTAAGGGGGTTGCCATACAAAATTTTTATAAAAAAGGGTATAAGCAGCTTATATGAAAATCCATTTTTTTTGCCAACAACAGCCAAGTAAAATTTATTTTCAAAACTAGCTATAGATCTGTACTGTTTGAATGGTTTTTAACTGTTAACATGACTTACTTAGATGTTATCCAGAAAGGCATACGGATTTTAATTTTTGTAAGTTATAACGAAGTTTATTAAACTTATTGTCTTAAGACAAAACCATGAAAATAACAAAGTATTTAATTAATTATGTTTTTATTTATGCAACCTTACTGTATGAATTTGGTTTTTTAAAGAGAAATAAAGGCTTCGTGTTGGAATTTGCAAAAGTCATAAAACAAGCCATTTTTGTATGAAGATGTCTTTTTAAACTGGTATTACTTTTAGAGAGTTTGTTTATATATTTTTTTAAATATTTTACTTTTAAAAAGAGTAAATTGGTTAAAATATAAAAAATATATCAGCTCTCACTGCTCGGAACACATACCACTAAAAACTCCCCAAGAAATCGATGATTGCCTAAATATCCTAAATGAAAACATTAAAGAAGCCGTTGAACATGCTTCTTCAACATACCGTCAGGTCAAATACAACAAAATTTTTTCTGTCGATGTTGAGGAGCTTTTATCTGAAAAAAGGAGAGCGCGAAGAGAATGGCAACAGCATAGATCGCCCCAACTTAAAACGAAGCTAAAAGAGTGTACAAATCGCTTAAAAAACTTGCTGGAGGTACACAGAATTGCATCAATTAAGAAGTATTTGGAAGGTCTAGACGCAACCCCTCAAACAAATTATTCTCTATGGCGATCAGCCAGTCGTCTCAAAAGACCCGTAATCGCAAAACCACCACTGCGCAATCTAAGAGGATCCTGGGCTAGAAATGATGAAGAAAAATGCGATCTGCTCGCAAGCCATTTAAGAAACGTGTTCACTCCTAGTACATGCACTGACGTGAGGGAATTACCGCCTGTTGTTTCTAGACGTCCTATAGAAATACGTTTCCGATATTCAGATGTGGTAGAAGCTATTTCTAACCTTAATGATAAAAAAGCTCCTGGCGTTGATAAAATAAGCAACAAAATGCTCATTGAGCTACCTTTTACAGCAAAAAGAATAATTCTTTTTATTTTTAATGCCATAATACGGCTTGAACATTTTCCACCAATATGGAAAGTTGCCTTAGTTAAGATGATTCCTAAGCCTGGTAAAGATCCTTCTAAGGTGGAGTCTTATAGGCCTATAAGTTTGTTACCAACTTTGTCAAAACTGTTTGAAAAGCTGCTTAAAAACAAGCTTACTCCGATCCTGAATGAAAACAACTGCATTCCAGATCACCAATTTGGCTTTAGAAGTCAACATAGCACAATAGAACAAACTCACAGACTGGTGCAGGTTATAAGAAAAACTTTCGAGGAAAAAAAGTACTGCTCCGCGCTTTTTATAGATGTCTCTCAAGCTTTCGATAAAGTATGGCACGAGGGCCTGTTAAACAAACTAAAGCTAAACCTTCCAGCTAATATTTTCAACCTACTAGAAAAGTACATAACCGGTCGACAGTTTAAAATCAAAGAGGGAAACCAAATAAGTTCTTCTCAAACAATAGGGGCTGGTGTACCTCAAGGGAGTATACTAGGTCCAGTTCTGTACTTGCTTTACACAGCAGATATGCCAACCAATAGTTTTACACACACGTCGACATTTGCTGATGATACTGCTTTTCTTAGTATTCATAAAGACCCTAAAGAGGCTTCAAACCAATTGCAGCAACACGTAACCCAAGTTGAAAAATGGGCAAAGTTATGGGGAATAAAAATAAATGAACAAAAATGTACCCACGTAACTTTTACTTTACGCAAAGAAACGTGCTCTCCAATTCTTATTAACAACCATATGGTGCCTCAACGAACCGAGACAAAATATCTTGGTATTCACCTAGACCGCCGCCTGACATGGAAGCCTCATATAGATGCGAAGTTGACGCAAATGAAACTTAAAGCTGCTCAAATCCACTGGCTAATTGGTAGAAATTCTGTGCTACGTCTGGATTGTAAACTTTTACTCTACAACTCGATTTTAAAACCAATTTGGTGCTACGGTATACAATTATGGGGCACTGCTTCCGCATCCAACATAGAAAAAATTCAACGCAGGCAAAACAAAATCCTAAGAATGATAACTGGTGCTCCTTGGTATGTTAAAAACAGCAACATCCACAAGGATCTACAAGTTCCAATAAGTAAATGCGAAATCCTGAACTATGTGGACAAGTATTTAAATAAGCTGGAAGCTCACCCAAATCCGCTCGCCCGAAACATCCTGCAACATAGTGGGCACACCCGCCTGAAAAGGAGGGATACTATTGCGCTTATATGAAGCTTGATAATTAATATGAGAACTTAAATTTTAGTCTGGCACTGGCTGGACTTATATTAACTACCTAGTTTTAAGATTTGAACACTTATTGTTAGTTCGCCACGGGCGAAGATTCAATAATAAATATATGAAAGAAAAAAAAAAAAAAAAAAAAATTTTACTTTTAAGGGAAATGAGAGTACTATTATATATTTTAAACTTCTATTGTTCTTAATTGTTTTAACAATTTCATTAGTTTTTGTGGGACACCCTACAAAAAAAACTATATGTAATAACTTTAGACTTTATCTGACGATTTTTTTTTATCTTTTTTAAGCGGATACATAGTGATTTCATATCCCATACTCACTTTTTGTGGAGTATTTTTTTTGTCATAATCTATCTTCAGACTAACCGTGCCCCCGTAAAGATTTATGTAATATAAGGAGCCCTTAGCGGTGTACTTTAGACGTCTCGAACATAACTCCGTTAGTTGCAGTACAACACTTGACGATTTTGAGACCACTTGTCAGCAACTTGAACATTACAGTCTTTGACAGGGTACAACAGTACATCGGCTTACGAAAAAACTTTAAGATTCGCAAACCCGATAAAAGCCAATGGGAACACCAAACAGAATGACACGAAGATGCATTCCAGCAGAAAAATGGCAAGATAGAAACATATATTTTTTCACTGTTAGATAACAAGCTCAAGTCCAAGGTAGCTAAAACGATTTAGTTGACAATTTCAGCTTTTTTGCCATTTGGGCCTTCGGGTCTTCCGATTTATATTTGAGTATGCGTACACAAGACAGTGCAGATAGTATGGTATAGAGAATGAATCCTCGGGGCATGTGTTATGCAAATGCCTGATACTTATCTTACGCAGGGTACTATTACTCGGAAGTTGGACAATCAAAAATGGAGATTTGTATTGTTAATGAAACAGGTTCTTAAATCATTCGCCTTTGCAAATTTTTAGCCTTCTATTTTCAAAAATAACGACTTTAATAAAGAAATTCGAAAGGGCGTAACAACAAACGATTTTGTTTTTTTACAAGGTTTAACTTAACTTACTTTTAACCGGAGGTTCTTTGGTGCTGTTATTTTGAAATCAGAATTCAATTAATTTTATTTTGTTTTTAATTTTTTTTGTAAAATTTTAAAATATTTTTATTAGCCCTCTTGCCTTTCAGGCAACGATATGTTAACAAGTAACATATAGAAAACTTTACATTTTCCCTTTCAGTTAAGCACATTTTGCCTATTGAACACAAAAAACATTTATTTCTCAACGAGCACTCCTTTTAAGTATTCCTTAATAGCAAATCAGTACATTTATCTCAAAATAATCTTAACGAAAAACTTTAACAGAAAATAAAACCACCATCACCAGCTACATGTGCCGCCATTACCTTAATCTTAAAATAAACCCAAAAAATAAATATAAATCTTTTGAATTTCTTACCCTTTGTGGTGCATTCAGCAAACGCAATATGGTGCCCAATTGTGTGGCCAATGGAAGGGTGGCGGCAAAAGCGTACGTTGGTGCTCGTGTCGGTATGGGATACATTGATGTACAATCGAGTGGATCAGTATCGACAAGATACTGCACCCGAAACGTAATCAATTCATCTGGATCCATTTTAACAATCATATTGTTAAGCAAAAGCAAACAAACTTACACAAACCCAATCATAAACACTTTTTTGGTTAATTTGCGAGTTTTATTTTTGTGCTTAGCTTAAGTGCTTTTTTACCGGTTATTTTTTTCGTTTGCAATTTATTTTTAACGATATTATAGATATGAGATAAATTATTAAATTACTCTGTTTTGTTAATACTTTTAATTTTCTCTGTTTAAATTATTAAAGTTGATCTTAAATTTATCGATTAACTCGGGCAGGTTTAAGATTGGTTTAATCGTAGTCATTTTATGGGTTTGGCATTTTAAAATAATATTTTGTTATAAAACACTGTAAAAGAAGAAATGTAAATAGAAATTATTATTTAAGCTTAAATAGTCTTAAGTCCTTGAAATTGTTACCAGATTGTGAAGAAAATTTTACAATTTTTTTTACGGAAGGAAGCTTTACTCATTCATTAGTGAATATAATTTGACCAGATTTTCATAGTTGGTAACCGCGAACTGAAGTTGTTTTATGCAACAATGAGATGGCTTCGAAAAAGTCTAAAAGACTAAGCGCGTAACGCACTCCAACACAACAATAACAAAAAATTCAAAAAAATTAAAGTAAAAAACAAAAGTTGTCATCACGAAAATATTCTTCTTTAAAAAGATTTATTAGAAAATGACATTTAAAAAATATTCTATTTTTACTAGATGTAGCAAAAGGTTTGATACCATAACTTAACTCCGATTTCTTAAATATATTTAATGGAAAATTTTCAATCGATGAATTTAATATAAGTAGATACTGAGTTCGCTTTGTAATTGAACTTTGTGTGCTCTCGATCACTCAGCTGCATTCACGAAAAAGCCCCTGCAGCCTCATTAAAATAAACGTCGTTTATTTTAAATTATTTTCTATATCTAGGTTATCGGTCAACATAGGGTTTTGGCAATTGGTGGCCTCCTTTTTAGATTAAAATTCTAGAATTTTGTTTAGGTTAGGTTAGGTTAGGCTATATTAGGTTAGGTTAGGTTAGGTTAGGTTAGGTTAGGTTAGGTTAGGTTAGGTTAGGTTAGGTTAGGTTGGGTTAGGTTAGGTTAGGTTAGGTTAGGTTAGGTTAGGTTAGGTTAGGTTAGGTTAGGTTAGGATAGGTTAGGTTAATTTGGGTTAGGTTAGGTTAGACTAGGTTTGGTTAGGTTAGGTTAGGTTATGTTAGGTTAGGTTAGTTTAGTTTAGTTTAGTTTAGTTTAGGTTAGGTTAGGTTAGGTTAGGTTAGGTTAGGTTAGGTTAGGTTAGGTTAGGTTAGGTTAGGTTAGGTTAGGTTAGGTTAGGTTAGGTTAGGTTAGGTTAGGTTAGGTTAGGTTAGGTTAGGTTAGGATAGGATAGGTTAGGTTAGGTTAGGTTAGGTTAGGTTAGGTTAGGTTAGGTTAGGTTAGGTTAGGTTAGGTTAGGTTAGGTTAGGTTAGGTTAGGTTAGGTTAGGTCAATTTGGGTTAGGTTAGGTCAGGTTAGGTAACGCAAGACAGCGACGATGGATGGCCACCATTTCCACCTAAAAACCTTTAAAACCTTTGTGAATCCCTTCAGAAAAGTAAAAGAAACGTAAGATATTGTAAAAAAAAGCGAAAAAATCCTCTAAATCGATAGATATAGAGAGAGAGAAATGGATTAAGTCGTGTGAAGTACATTGAATAATGCACAAACGCAAGATTCTGTGGGGAGCTGCCTATTACCTTCCACCTCTAATGAATTCTATGATTTTTCAAAGCTAAAAAAATATAGACCTCTTACTCCGCCTTATAGTCTCACAAACTAACCCAAAAACTGGTAATGTAACGCACACCGCGGTATCTCTAGTATCCAATTTATCTAGTCCGGGTCACAGAAGCCTGGTGATCTTGTAGTGAGGCATATCTCTCTAGCATGCTTTATCTTATCCAAAACCCATGTGTATATGAACCTATAAAAAAAAGCTTAACAGTAGATTCACCGTCTTAGACCCCTAGTCAAAATCCCGGGGAAATTTCCTTCTCGCAAGTTTATCGGAAAGTCCCTTGCCGCTAACGTGGTAATGTTGCCATGATCACACTGAGATCACATTCAAATTCTTCCACAAATCTGGACCCAAGATTATGTTCCCTTTAAGCTCTTAACGCAGCCTAACTGTCTGATAAGATTGTCGCGTTTCTTCCTTACCACATTCCCCTTTAGCAATTCCACGACTCTCAATACTGTAAAATCCACATGAGGTGCCTTAAAAAAAGTAGTGGACTGAAAATTTGTGAGAAATAGACTCTTGTCAGTGTTGTGCTTTGGATAATATACCGCCTTTTATGCGTCTTTTAACTGGGATTTTGACAACCTTTTCCCACGTGCAGCTTCCGTATTTAAAATCAATTAACACAATAAACACAAATTAGACTTTTTCTATTGTAAAGTTATTCTACTATCGTTCAAAAAGATGGATGAACAACCTCATTTGTGCCAGAGTTTGCGCAACTACAATAGAAAAGCAGAGGTGTGAGCACATTTTCATGTTAAGTTTGGCGACTTTTTGTACCCTGTTCTCTTATAATCTAAATTCAAGAGCAATTGTTAAAGGTGTAACTTCGTTTGTTTTTTTGATGCTGTGCTGAGTGCAAAATCATAAGGGGTAATAGGGAGGCTAACAGAGGAGCCTGAGTTACTTATTTGGGAGTCACAAACTTTGTTTGATTCTCGGGAAGCTAACCAATGATGAAAACTGCTGGAGACAATATTGATCCAGCATTTGGAACTACCTTCAGTTCTCTAACAAAATCAGAATTTTACACCAAAAATTGGGGGAAAAATGCCTTAATGGTTTAACAGAAGCAACGTAAGGGATCTCACGATTTGCTTAAAGCACCGTTTGCCAGGAGTTATAAACTTAGGGTGCAGGAGAAAACAGAAAAATAAGTAATTTCAAAAACATTTTAAAATTAATGACTGGGACTTGTTAATTATATGAACGGCTCCACTAAAGAGTTTTGGCCGCCCGTCTCAGGTTTCTACTGTTTATGACAAAACAATAAACACAGTTCAAAAAGACTTATTATTATATAATTTTTTTCTTTTAAGCACAACAATTTTTTTAACCTATTGTAAAATATTAAAACTTTAAGACAATATGACTTGATAGCATACCGTGTGAATACCCCAATTGCTGACTTGATTTTAATAGCTTTCAGTCATATTACATTAAAATGTCCCGTAATAAGTCCCATATGCTTCTATTGATCTCAGTATACTAATGAGATGTTTAGTCGGCCAAGGTTCCTATAGTGCCTTCATTTAAAAACTGGAATCGACGAAACCAAATCGTCAATTTAGCATTTATAAAATTTGAAAGCTCTAAACCAAACAAAACAAATTCTTTTAGATGGAAAACTTTTTCAGATAATGTACTGTGCGATCTTATGCCACTAAAAGCCCCCTTAAGGAGTTATAGTAGTCCATCAGAGGAAACGACAATCTTCATTAGCCATTACGCCTCTGAGTCTTCTGAAGTTAAAAAAAACACTAAATTTTCTCATAATTGACTTTTATAATTTTAAGGTAATACAGCGCTCTATAAACTTCTGCTACAAACATGTTACCCTACCAACATAATGATCCAGGCCATAATGAAAAGTTTACAAAAAAGTCACACGACTTTCCCTATTTCCTAATAAATATTTTTTTTTGATTTTCATTTAAAAGTTTTAAATAGTTCTACTCCTATTTCTCTTTAAAAAAAAATTACTTCTCTAAACTGTAATTATGATTTGTTTTAGGGTTTGTCTAAAGAAGGCTGTTTGTTGTTAACTATTATAAAGCACTTAATCGTTAAATCTTAATTGTATCTTAAGCTAAAAGAAAAACTAAAGAAAAAATACATTTATTACTATACAACTCCTCCCTTGACCATTAAACAGACAATAAATAAATTGACCACCTTTTGTTCAAGTAACTGCAGTAGAAAGAAGATGATGTTATGGGAGGGTTAACTATAAAAATTTAGATTATTGCCAACAATATTTAAACAATCATTTTTAATAAATGGATGTAGTCATTTAAATATGACTTTAAAATATTTAATGAACAACATTCATATTAATAAAGAAAACAAATGGCTTTTTATTTATTTTTTTATTGTTTTTTAGTAAAAATATTATTTTTCCATTTATTTTATTTTGAGTTAAACCTTTGTGGTCTTCGGTGGTTAATTTCACTTGGCATTGAATTGAAAGTTATACAATCTTCATAAGTTAAAAATGCAAAAGGAATATACGATTTGCGATTGTGATAACTCCATTTTGACATAATTGTGGTTGTGGGATATTTAAGGCCACAATAGTTCCAATAACACGAAATGGCAAAAAAAACGTTTTGCAGAGCAAATAAACTAACAGTTTTATTAACAATTTGTTGAAAGACAAAATTAAAATCGTTGGTAACATGATGTGTTGAATTGTAATTACGTCGTTTAACTGGGCGTGTGTTTTATTTTTTCTACAAATTTTTTTCCATTTTAAGTTTTGTAAATTTCAATTGGTATTTTTAACCATAAGATATTAACAGAGTACTTGCGATCGTTTAATAAAATAATTTCATATTTTCAACACAACTTTGTAAATGTATTATTTCAGTAAAAAAATATATAAAAAATGCAACAAAAACCAAAATTTTATTATATAATTTTTTATAGAGAGTGACAAGTTATGTAAATTTGCCATTTTTACAATTAATTCAAATTGAAAAATTGTTTTACCTACTGCTCTCTCATTCACTTGTTGGTTTTGAAACAAGGTTAGGTTAGGTAAGAACTAACTTCCCGGTTTCAAAAACCCTCACATATTCCTTTTGGGTCCTGTAGAATATAGCTTATTCGATGCTATGAGCTGGAAACTATTTAACACTCTCTTGGCATATGCCAGCAGTATTGTCTTGGCCCAATTAAAATAGTTCCTCTGGATCATGAAAGGGATGAGACCCGAAAAAATTCGCCCTTAACAATGCAAGTGCCGGACAGTCTAGTCCAATATGATTAAGATTAAATTTTTTCTCCAAAAAGCTCGGGGCAGGCAATCACTCCTTGCCAAAGAAGTAGGGAACCCGTAGCCCTTAGGTAAGATCTCTGGAACTGGAGAAAATCAAAAAATGTTCTTCCTTATGCTGATGATTTCCTGATATTGAAGTAAGGCCTGCTTCTGAACCTGGTTAATGCTATTAGTTCACTTAGTACCCAAATTAAGCGGATTAGATTCTACAGGGTCTCTTAAGCAGATAATAAAAATATTTACATAAGACTGTGGAGCCAATTTCATTATTAGAATTTTGGACAGAAATTTTTTTTTTATATTATTATTTTTAGGCGAATGCAATGTGGTAGCCTTAATGATTTAATAGAGTCTGGCATCGTTCGAAATTATCTTAACTTGCTGTTTTTACAGGAATACAGGGATTTTCCGTTCTTTCTTTGGGCTTATGCCTTATTTTTTCTTAATGACCAACTATGTATGTCCAACTTTGGAATCAAATCTTTTCTTTTATGAAAAAAGCATAATCCATTCATACTTATTTCAATTCAGACCAGGTCTTTGAAAATAAAGGCCATAAGTTGGAGTATTAATCACACTCTTATATGGATGGGAGATTAGATTGCAGCCACACGAAGAGTACCGGTTTTAATTCTCTTGACGGCTTCCAGGGTCTTAGGCTTATTCTCGTGAACACGGAACCTTACAAAACCCCACAAAAAAAGTCTTAAACGGGTAAATCGGGCAATCTTTCGGGCCAACGTAAATCGCCAAAACGAGAGATGTGGCGACCCGGGAACGCAGCCTTCAGAATATGGGTTGTGGTTAGGGCAGTATGTGCCGTTGCTCCGTCCTGTTGGAACCACAAATCCTCCAGTTCTATTTCGTTCGATTGCGGTAAAAATAACTCTGCTAACATGGCCCCACATCGCACACCGTCCACTGTTGTCGTTTGATAGCGCACCATACAGTCACTTTGAGTAGGTGTAATGGCTCCTCGCTCATCACTCGTGAATTTTCGGTGACCAAGGAGCCACAATTTTGCTTGTTTACGCATCCGCTGAGGTGGAAATGAGCCTCATCGCTCATTATGATTTTGGTCGAATAATCGTCCACTTCGGCCTCATGAGTAAGAATGGCTTGGGCGTAGGTTATACGCGTTTGGCGGTCGACAAGCAGCAGCTAAAGCACGGACTGGTCTTTTTACGGGAACATGCGCGGGTCTTTGACCGAATTCGACTTAGGGATGACCGGATGATGGCTAATTGCGAGGATCGATGTCTGGTCGATTTTTCTGGCGACAGCTCGACATCCTTGCCAACAGCTGCGATATATAAGGCAGAACGGACTTTCCGGGGCAGGTAACTCTTGGCAGTGACTCGTGTGCTCTTCAAAATTAGTGGCCCAGACAACCGGGGAATGGGCGACGGAATTCAGGCTGCGCCAACACGACAGACTGTTACGCAAAAAAATAGACACAATTATTTCACGTTTTTGTGGGGTGTATCGCCACAAGGCTTATTTACTTGTATTCTTTATCAGTTGAGTTCACAAATGTCAAAACAGATTTGACATTGGCCGCCATTTGCAAAAGTAAGAGCATCTTCCAATGCGATGATTACTTCTGGCCCACATTGTACCTGCTTTTGTTCTTTGAATATGCGAAAATAATTATTTCAAACAATTAATAAATTCATAAATATATTTATTGCTTCCGCGAACAATTTATGTTCTTTAACTTTTTTATTTATAGGATTTTTTTAGATATTTTTTGAAGGTACAACAAAAATCCTTCTAAGAGTATATTAAAATATAACTTAAATTGAAAATTACCACGTCATCTTTTTAACTAAAATTTGGATTTATCTTTAAGTTACAAACAAAAATGAAATTTCTAAACTATAATTTATGTTTTAAAACATTAAGAGCAAATATTTCGCCACAAAAAATAACCCTTGAAATTTAGGCCCAAAAACGAGCAACAAGAACACACATGCAATATATGAGAGCAAAAGATATTTTGAAGGCAATTAAAATGAAATTTGGAGGCAAAGTTTTTGTCTTTGGTAGTAGCAAAGCAATAAAAAACCGGGTGTTTAAATGTATTTTTATTTTCATCTTTAACACCATAACATCAATAAACCGGTCAAATATACCGCAAAAAGCAGGCAAAACGTTAAAACGCAAAAAGCACTTTAATTGCAATAAATTTAAAAATATTTTTGCCTGCTAAACTGTCCATAATATTGTGAAGAGTAGAAAAAATATCGATTAAAAGCAAACATCGATATACTTACATACAACCTTGCAGCCAGCAAACAGCTGTTTCAAGCACAAAAACGGTTTTTTTAACCGATTAGGGACCATGTTTCCGGTCAAACGTGTTTGTAAAATCTTTGATCTTCTTTGAAATTTTAATAGCAAAGTAGTTATTACTTAAAATTATAAGTATCAGAAGCAAGAAAATAATTTTGCGAATACAAAGTATTTTTACAGCAAATGTGAATGAATCGTATTAAAATACATCATAATTACCATTATGACTTTTGCAACAAAGGCTGGATATAAAAGCTAAAGGTTTTAGCATTTAATTGCAAATACTTAGTGAATATGTTAAATATATAAAATATTTTTATAAAATGTTTAGAGGCTTTGGGAATGCTACTGCCAAAGACGGAAAGGGCTTTATCGATTAGTCGATCATAAAAATATACAGATGTGCTTTATCAAATCGTAAACAAATAAGGTAAGAACTCCAATTCCAGACTTATATGCACTCAAATCCCTTTTTAGAAAAAAAATATTTTATTAAAAAACCCAATTGTTTTACAGAAGGTTAAAAACAAATACATTTTAACTCTTTTTTTTTAGGTTTTATTTATGAAATGCGTGGGAATGTTTTGCCACTGGGCTCAGAGATAGAAGGAAAAAAGTTAAAATAAATAAAAATGGTTAAAAGGATAGACAGACAAAGGAAATCCAAATTTTGCCTTTATAAAGCTCTTTTGTATTTCTGCACATTCATTCTGCATTTAAAAACTAGTCTGTCTTTATGTACAACACAATCTTCTAACCAAAAGAAAATGCAGACACATTGTGCAAACGGATACTAAGGAGACAATTAAATGAATGTAAATAATGAGGCAGTGATGGAAGAGAATGTATTGATTCTTGATTGATAAGTAACAGTTACCAATTTATTTCAGTAATTTATTTATTCGGTTTCTGGGTAAATATAAAAAGGGATTTTGTGAATTGTTGGCATAAAAATGTAAATGGTTAAACCGATTTTATTAATTATGGGCGGTGGGTGTGGCTCGGTAAATAGATTTTGTTTGTCACAAGTGTATGTACAAATGTAAAGACTTTTGCTTGGATAGGAAAAGTTTTTAGTAAAATAGTTAATGTTATGTGTATGGTATGTAGGCAGGGGGCGTGGCTGATCTTGTTGAAACTCCTCATACAGTTTTTTTGTATATTGTGTCAAACGAATGTATCATATTTTAAGGGCTCTGCCCGCATAGAAAAAATGTTACGTGTTAAAATTTATTAGAAGTGAGCATGGCCAGCTTTACTGAACATTTTTCTTAATTTGGCCACAATCCTCGAGGATGGTCTAATTACTTCTGTTGAAACATTTAAAGTCGATAGCTGTTACAGTTTCCGAAATATAGATTATTGAACATTTTAGAAAAATTATAAATTTATATGGGGGTTATCCCTCCCCCTGCTCCTATCCAACTAATTTTTTTTCTAAAATTTACCCCATATTGCTTAATTACCTCTGGTGGAAAATTTAAAGTCGATACCTGTTATAGTTTCTCAGATTAAGCGCATGAAATATTTTATAAAATTTGTGCAATTGTAGAAGGAATACCACTTCCCCTACTACTATCTGAAAAAATTTTCCCCCTAATTTAGCTCCCTATCTTCAAATTATCCGTGTTAACCTTCGTGGCAAGAGTGGCTGTATTTACTGAGATATATGCTATAGTTGTATTAAGCTTTTGGCGAAAAAGGCAATCATAGTTATGATTAAAACTCCCATTATATGTTTGTGGTAACCATTATTTTGGTCACGGGCAGTCATTATCTTTACTATACTGCTATAGTACAACTATAGCATGGTTGTGGCAGTCATAATAATAATCTTCGTAACCATACAATGACTTGTTCATAATTATCACTAAGTTCGGGACGAGGTAGTCTTAATAGAAAGAAACATATTTCCACAATCAGTATTGTTAATTCTTAATTTCTTTATTAGGGAATATAATTTCAATTACTTTGCCCTATAATCAAATGCACTTCTTAAGTTTTTATTCTTTAAAAGATTGGCTTTAATTATGAATAAAAAACAAAATGTGAAAAAATTTTGTTTTTCTCAATGAATGAAAAAGACTGGTTTACAAATTATAAAATCAGGTGTTGATTTCGGTTGTATTACGAAGTAAACAAAAAATAATTAAAGCAGTAGTAAGAAAACAAAATTTAACATGTTTACTTGTTAAATATTTACAACTTTCTAGTGCCTTAAAAGTACCCCGAATACAATAACTTAAATTTATATGTTTATAGGCATCTGTACCTAATATTGCCGCCAAAGTTACATTTTTTTGTCACCAAAAATATTCTTTTAAAGGAAGTTAAACTAATTAATCAAAAGTTCAAAAAATAGCTACTGTGTTGTTAGTTTTAAAATTTCAATGTGTATTTACGTGTTTGAATTTCATAAAAACAATTTTTAAAATCCACTGTTTGTCTTCTAAAATTTACTTTCACGCATACAAATTACCTCTCGCCAAACCTGTAATTTTCAACCAAATTACTAAACAAGTTAAAAGCCACTTTAATAAAGTTAAATTTAAATTATTTAATAAATAAATTAATTTAATAAGATTAAAAACTACATATTAGTCGCAATTAAGTATCGAACAAAATTCATTCGCTGTTTAAGCTCTAATATTAGCCAACAAGCACAAGTAGCTGAAAAATATTTGAAAATGTTAAAATTATAACAAACTAATTCAAAACTATTAAAATTAAATTTTTTTAATAACAAAAATAAATTAAATCCAATTTCACGGACTATAAAGACATTTTGGAAGCAATTTTTTTGTTTAATAAAATCTAGAAAATAGTAGTTTTTTGGTAAAAAAAAATATTTTACGAAAAAAAATTTACTTTTGCAAAATTTCTTCCTATGAGGAACCCAATAATGCTTTGCTGTTTATCTCTTTATAGAATCTTTTAGCCAACAACTTGATTACATATTTCTGTAATCTCGGACAGTGACAGGAATCGTGCTCTATTGATTCTATTTTTTCCTCATCCTCACGCATTCTACAATAATCCGGAGTACCGCCATCCAATTTTCTTGTCCTAGTTCTAGCAGAAGAGTGACCAAAGCAAAACTCCCTATGTCGTGAACAACTTATTTCTTGCTAAGCTCAGCCCCGTCCACATACCCCAAGCTGGCCTTCAGTCACTCCTGTTACCCCGCTGAAAATTAAACAACAGCGTTCTAATTTTTTACAACCGTAGCTATTTGATGGTCTCTCATTTTCTACTATGTGACTTCTCGGGGCCACGCCGCCATTGGCAACCTTTTCGCTAATTGCGTTGAGACTTGGTCGCAGTACACAGTTAACTCTCATTGCCTAATGCTAAAGAAGTGCATAATCCTATCAAGGCCCTTCAAAGTTCATTGTCAACCTAGACTTGACGCACTGTGCCTTCAAAGCTATACGGACTGTTGAAATAAATAATCATCACACTATTTGTTAAAACATTTTCCACTATAGGATTTGTTGCCTTTCAAGTGGCAAGATTCTCCGTCTGAAACACACTACACTCGTTATTTGACTTATAGGACAATCTCATGGCCTCTCCGATTACATTAACACATAGATCCGCAAACGTTCCCACACCTATCTTAGGTCCGTCAGTAAAATCTGCATACCCATCATACAGACTATCGGATCCCAACAAAAAATCTTTCTTAGGAATTATTTTCAGTCTGTCTTAAAGTCTCGAACTATCCTTAAATCCCCAAGACTTATCTTTTATAATTTTCCAATATGGTCCATATTAAGAAATTTGTTTTGTGTAAACGAATGATGTCTTAGACCCCTTCAGGGGTGCTTCTTATGCAAACCAGCTTACCAACTTTTGCTGCAGGCTTTAGCTCTTCTTTATGGAAGTTCAGCATTTTTAATGAGCGTTAAGGCCTCTCTTGAATCTTTTTTGTGATCCTTTTCCCGATAACTTGCAATCGAGGACTACCGCAGGATATTAAGTGTCACATGCCAGCTTTAACTCCACCCTATTAAGTGTTGGGCTTCTAAAAGCCAAGACCATGTACTTTCAAGGGAAGAGCCCAAGTTCCCTTTTGTCAACATTCACACGCTTTTAGAGAAAGTGACAAAAGGCCGATTGTAATAGCTGCTCGATTGCTGGAAGAAACCTTTTCCAGAGCAGAATAACAATATCTTCTAAATTTGCAACGGTCTTCCTTTTTCCTTTACTAAACTTCCTTAATATATTTTGTTGACAATTAGATGTAATAAAGAGGGCATTACTCCCTCTTAAATTCAGCTTGCTTTTAAGCGTCAAGATTAGACAGATAACAGCTTAAGCTCTTAGTTCCCTAAGAGCCTCTCATCTCTGTATTCACATTGTTAAAGGCTCCTTTTGTAATATATCCAAGGGCGCTGCATGCGTACTAATGTTAAAATTTTAAAATCTTATGTCAAAAGTCAGGTGTCACCCTTGTCAACCAGATCATACTATACTATGTATTTGAACCAGTTAGCAAAATACATGGGTATAGTCTAAGTGCCTGCGCACAGGTGTTACTGGGAAAGTAAGCATGCAAATTACCAGGCGGGAGGATACGATTTAAATATCTTGTTCGGTTTTAGTTGCGTTTCCGCTACGGACCAATTAAAGCTATATCTTCTGGTGCTTTCTGGAAAAAGCTTAGAAATGATTGGAAAATCGTAGCATATGCAGAGTGGTCAAGTTAAAACGACCCTTTTTTGAAATAAGGCAACTTCCCTGGCATTTAATAGCATCTGGAATTGTGAACTTGTTATATTTTTTTTTTTTTTTCTTTAAAGATTACAGAAGTATTTATCATACAGGTCCTTGCAGACTTAGATCCTTGGAGTTAAGGGATTTCAGTAAAAATATAAATGACATACTTAGCCGCAATCTAATGGTAATCTACGACTGCAGTCATTCAAAATGGGATACATTTTAAAGCCCGCAAGACCCAATGTTATCTTTGGTGCAAAAACGAAGAGTTGAGCGTGCTAGATTGTCTGTAAAAATGAATGATGGATCAAGGTGTTATGGGTATAAAAATTCCGTGCGATGTCCGCTAAACGGAACACGTTTTTTTTGTTTAAAGAAGCATCCCATTGCCTTGATTTTTAGATACGGTGGGGGAACTACTTTACATTATCCAAACGTTTCAATATTTATACCAGCTCTATCCCACCAAAAATGGAATACAACTATGATGGATGGACTGATATTTTTTTCTGGGGCTATCTGACTAAGTACAGAAATGGGCAAAGGTACTCATCGGTAACATCGTCAAAATCTCCCCAAGCCTATTTTGCTGATGCTAGCAGAATGTACTGCATGTATAAATATTGGAGATATTCTCCTAGGTGCTGTTTATGAACAAGATTATGTTAAAAGAATAGTATTTGCTAGTTATGCCCTAGCCAGCCAACAGCTGCTTACTAGCTAATCACCTTAATCATACCCTTGATGTATATAACCAGAGAGCTCACAACGTCCATCGTAGAAGCCCCCTTTTTCCACTTTTGGTGGCAGCAGATGAGGTGTTCTACGGTCTTTTTTTGCCTCCCAGTCCTGAATTAAGCAGAACAAAATTGCAATTACTTGTCGAAGATCGGAAATTGTTGTGCCCCGCAAGAGTCACAAAGGTCTAGAGACCATGAAATCAGCCTTGCCTTGTGTGTTCTTGTGTTTATTTAAGGCCCGTTTCTGTTATAATCTATAGCCTTTTTGTGAAGTCGCTGGTTCACACCTTGCTTTATTTCTTAAGCTGATCTTTTCCCTGCAAGCTTTTTGATAAGTTTATTGCCGGCGACATTAGAGTGAGCATTCACTCCTTTTTTAGCATTAGGTGTCAGTACATTCGTTCGAAAGCCTGTATGACAGTTAAATTGTTTTGCGTAATTACGTCCTTAATTGCGTAACATCAACCCGTGACTATCATCAGTTTCAATAGGCATAGCTTTTACACTAAAAACCTGTTCCGAATTTCAGCAAATTGTCAATAACAATTAAACTTGTACTTTGATAAGAAGATAATGTGGTCAGTCAGACCGGTGGATGGATATTCTTTTATTGTTTTAGAGTGTAGTTCTAAGCTGATCGGTATGATTAAGGAAGAGTCCTACTTTCTTTTTTTCGGGCTTTACTAGCAACCGCACAGGCATATCGTTACCTTAATATAGAAAGGCCCTAACTAGTATCTAAGTTTTAATTATTTTAATAAATGGTCTGCCCAAATATCACAATAAGCCTTAATATTTTGACTTAAAAAATACGAGTTATGGCCTTTCTATATTAACGATAGCGAAATGTGCTTTGAGTTTAAAAACATCAAGTATCTTGTACGCATCATCACAAACGCAGATGATGAAGGACTAAAAAAATCGTGCCTTAAATTTGCAAGCCAGTTGAAAAAAAGGTTGCATGAAATTTGTAAACAAAAAAACCAATTTGCCGTTTTAGTTTATGTAACAAACATTGGGGGTATTCACAAAGGGTTTAATAAAATGTGGTAAATAAATTTTTTATTCTGATCAAATCCATAGAAAAAAGCATGAAAAAGACATGATTTTTGAACCATTAAATAAGCCGGCTGTTGGTTAATTTAATTTACTTACAAAAATAAACTTCAAACATGTTAATACATATGAAAATATTGAAATTAAAACATCGCAATATTAAGACATTTTTTAATATACTTTTGTGAACACCCTTCTTTTTTTTCGGTGCCACATTAACTGCTACTCGTGACAGTCAATGTAAGAAAGTTACGAAATGAATGAGTATTTTAAACTTTAAATTAATCGTTGTATTATCATATTTAGTTGGTTTTTTTTGGCACAACTCTTCAACAAAAGATTTTAATTTGGTTGTAAATTTTTCCAAAAAAAAAAATACCCCCCAAAGGAAACCACATTAAACTTTCACTTTCGCTTGCCATATGCAAAAAAGGCATTCAGCATCAGCCACATAATCATGACGTCTAAGAGATGATGCACCTACAACAATTGATGTTGTAACATTTACACTCGCACGCTGGCAATTTATTGGTATTTGTGTTGTTGCATTTCCATAAAGTCTTTTTATCGTTTCTTTTCTTTTCAAAGCTGTTTAAGTTTGTTGCACATTAATTATGCAAAATGATTGCTGCCACATGCAGCCAACAATGCTTAAAATTAATTGACAGTTTTGTTGTATAATTAGAAGAAAAAGCTTAAATTTTTTAATAATGTTTTTTTTTACACAAAATATCCCATGAAGATAATTTTTTTTTATCATAAAAATTCCAAAATTGTTTATTCTAATCTAAAATATTTATGTTTAAGCGCCTTTATTTAATAATTGCTTTTATTGTATATTTATATATTTTAACTTCCGTTTTAACGACTAAATTAGCCCAGATTTTCTTTATTCTAATACCCACGTATGGGCTGTGAATGACAAAAGACATAATAAAAGTTAACTCTCCCCATAACTGTCTAATGAGTCGACATTCTTTCAAATTGTCACACAATTTGTTTCCCTAATGCCTCTTAATGACATAAAATGCATTTTAAGAAGGTATTTCTACCAGGTGGGTCTTGCTTTGTAAGATAAATTATACTAAAGAGCCAGATAAGTTTTAATACTATTACTTACTAATAATATTATTTACTTAAAGACATAAATTTGAAAATTTTTTGTTCTAAAACTTAGACTGAAATTTTCTTTATTAAACTTTTTTTTATATATTAAGACTCAAACTTATTTATTATTTTTTTTTATTTAAAAAATTAAATTTTGTAAATGGAAAGAAACTGAAAAATAGTTTTTACGAATAAGATATTTTAAATTCTTTAAAGAAATAAATAAAAATAGCTTAATTTAAAATTTTGAAAAATTTTCTTAATAAAAAAAATTTTATGGAATAATTTCGGCAGAAAACTATTTTTTGAAATGACAAAATTCATCTCCAAGAGGTAAAATTAAAAAAAAAATGGAATTTAAGTTTTGACTTAAGCATTTGTTGCAATTGAAGGTAGGTACATACATTGCAACATGTTCGTGCAACCAGAAAATATAATATTATCTGATATACTTGAAGCCTCGAATGCATTACAAAATGAAACCACAAACATGAATTCGCACTATGCAACCAGCAATTAAACATGCCTGGTTGCATAAACATGTTTCAAAGTGTGTTCGTAATATAAAACATCTATTTTAAAAATCATAACAATTTATATAAATGAAAAACTTTAATAAAAATGCTTACTTAATTAAAAAGCTAACGTCAGTTGTTCCCTCATTAATATTTTTAACTGCAGGGTACTTTATAGATAATTACATACATAATATAGTCTGCATGTGTGCATTGATAAACATTTGTATTTAGTACAAATAGCTTTAAAAGTAATCATTACAAGTCCATGCATAGATATCTCCCGTGCTACTCTGGTAATTCTACTTAAGTATTTGATTGTTTTCATTCCCCAGCTGAGATAATGAAATGATGTTAAGAACTTCAATAGCAACTAATGTCAGCCACTCACTCATTCATAAATGCATAAAAATGTTTCCCAAGCATAACGAAGAAAAAGAAGAAGAGAATAAATAGCTTAAAAATGGGTTAAACCTAATTAGTAAAGTGAAAAGTTTACACATTCATTCATAAATTCATTTTTTTATTTTTCCATTTTTTAGTTTACCAATTGTATCACACAAAAGCTGAGAATTGTAACAGAAAAAGACAAACAAACAGTTAAGCAATTTATACAAGAGAAAAATGTTTTGAAGAATTATCAGCCGTAAAGTTTGTTTTAAAATAAATATAAAAAGATTTTAAACAATTAAAAAGTTTCATTAAAATAATGAAAGTATTTCGTAAAATATATAAAAACATTTAAAACAAATTTTAATAAGACACTATGCTATAAAAAAGAAAAAGAAAGAGGACGAGGGGGGGGGGAGGGGGATAGGGATGGTGACGAGAAGAAGATGACTTCAACCGCAAATCCTTAAACTCTTTTCCTTTTTTTTTAATTCAAAATTTTTAATTTTCTACACAAAAACTCTAACAAATGTAATGCAGATCTCCCTAGCTCCTTCCAAACGCCTTTTGATTGGTGTGAGCCGCTGGGATAATAGAACAGATTTTACCAAAGCAGTTTAAGCTCACCCCTCAGAATTTCTTTACTCGCCAGAGTAATCTTCTGTCCGCTACCATTATTAAAATTTACGTGTTGTTTTTGCATATCTGTCTTACTCCCGCAATCTTCCTAAGGATTGGTGTACGGTTCCGTGCAGAGCTTCATCAATTCCAGATTATCCCTCGAAAACTTTTTATATGCTGGCGGGAACAGTCAAGTGACAGCTACGATAGGCAGAGATTCAATGGACTTAGCTACTCTCCTGAGTAGAGGTGTCGGTTTCGTAAGTTGTAGTTCAAATTTTTTTATACGTTAAGGGTGACATAAGTCAGCCTCTTTGAAAAACATTGGCCAGAATCCATCAGTTTATGCCTAGCGAGATTATTAAAAGTTGACGCAGGGTAGGTAGCATTAGAGTCGGTAAATGTATCTGTATTAGTAATTTAAAAAAAAGTACTCGTGAATATAATTGTGTTGTTTCTTAACTTGATGGTCAAAATTCCCCAACTAGAAACAAGTAGTCCTTGTCATTGTTCCACATTTTCTGCAGGAAGATTTTATAACTGGAATGGCGACAAAAAGTTTATTGAAAATAAGTGAGTTGTCCGTATTTAGGACAAGGTCAGTGAAACATGCCAGCAAGTTCCTTGATGTCAAAACAGGAGGACTTCTAAAGCAGTCAGTTTATCGGGTCGCCAGCGTGTTAAATTGAATCTAAAAAACTGTTTTATTGATATTGAGATTTTACTAATAGATAAATAATTATCAGCCCTTGTCATTACATCGATTTTATAAGAGAAATTCAACTGTCACCCAGCCTCCTAAATAAATGCCAGACAAAAAGGCTAGTGGTAACAAGGTTATGAAAAAAGAAGAGGGAAAACAAGACGGGAAGAAGGCGTGACACTCATGTTGACAACTAGGCTGCGCTTAAAGCTCTAGAGGGGCATTACGACAAATCTAGACTTATGAACGATAGTAAACCTGCAATTATGTGATTCACATACACAACGTTTCAAAACATTGGTTACTGGCATCACTCCCATTGTCAGCGGCAATAATATGTTTAGAGAACGGCAGAAAGGCAGAAATCAGCCCAAAAAGTGGATCTAAAGTGCGAACCGCAGAGCCCGCCAGAAAATCTCCGGGTTTTATTGCCAAGACTAAAAAAAGTGGGCACGTTTCAGCTTCTAGGTGAGAACAAAAGATATTTCAAGTGCATTTTGGGATTCCCACGGGACCCGGTTACGAAGGATATTTGTCCAGTATATTTGGTAGGAATATTCCGGAGTTTTGCAGGTTATATAAGGATAAAAAGAAATTAAAGTCTGTGAAACAGCTCCTTTGCTGTTGACAAGGACCACAAAATTGTAGGAAAAGGATGGTTAGTGAAGCACTTTTAACAATTAGCTGGTAGAGATCATTGGCTGCAAGATGAGGAAAATCATTGGATCCTTTAAGGGCAAAAGACCACTAGATAGAAGAAAGCCTCATTATGAACCTACTGGCTTGTGGGTGGAGTTAAAAAATGTTTCGTTTCTATCGTTCGTAACCCGAAGGTTTGAGGGTTGGTATGGTAGCCGGGGCCCACTTTGGAAAGTAGACTTAATGGCCGAGAATTTTTTTAAACAGGAAAAGGCTGAAACCTCTTTGGTTTTTTGTCATGCATTATACATTACGAACTCTCATTCAAACCTTTGCAATATTTTTGTTTGAAGTATTACTGCGACCTAAGCCGGGCACAACGTTTTAAAAAAGGCGATTATAGTGAAAATGGCTCTTAGCATTTCGGGCTTCTTTTTTTTGCTTGTCTACATTTGGATTTGATCCTGGAATTGATCCAATACGAGCCAAATAACAGTGCACTTTACCATAAGACATCTTACTCAAAGTAAGGAAAAGCAGGCACGCATTGTCTTTACAGTTCAAACTGAAAAATTCAGTATTCTGCAGTGTGTTATCTATCATCCTGTGAAACTTGAATGACTGCAACTTATTCTAAACCACGTACCGAAGATTACATATTGTCGTGTTATTACATCTTAACGCCAATATTTTTACGCATCTCATGCGGTTGAATGTGATTTCCGTGAGCTGTTGGTGTACGGATGCTTACTATGAACAGATTTAATTAATGCAAAGAACAATACTTGGTGGCATACAACTTTGAAAATGAAATTTTATAAAAAGTAAGTCCACTTACGACACTTGTGGCAGATAAAACTTAATCCGACCTGCATTTAGATCACAATTTTTTCACAAACACCCAGCCAGATACATTTATGGAAGAATATCGTGTAATCAATCGATTTAATAGTGGGTGAGAGACCCTAGTTTTTGTGACCTAGAAAGGCCAGTATAAGCGCGTTATATCTCTATTACCTTTGTGAATTGCAAAGAAAAGAAATAGGGAAATAGAATTTCAAAAACCAAAAAAAAACTTGAATCGGTTTGTTGGTTTTTGGAAGTATTTTTGAATATTTTTTGTTCCTTTTTAAAAGTCAATTGAGATTATAAAATATAAACAGATAAAAGTCGGAAATATTTTCAAGAATTGAAATTGAATGGAAAGTCTAATTTTTGCCAAAAAAATTTTTCTAAAGTTATAAAATAATTTATAGTCATAAATTTTATTAAACATTTTTACAAAAATTTACAAAAAAAAATTTTATTCCTTTTTTAATTGAGCTTGAGGTCAAAAAAATATTAAAAAACAAAGGTTTAAAAAATACGACTTCAAATTAAAAATATTCTTTAGAAAGCCTAAATATTATTTTAATAAAAAATTTGATATTGAAACCGAATAGGTATTTGATAAGCAATTTTAATAGAATAAAAATTCCGTCACCTTAAGATTTTGTCAATCCGCACTACTAGAAAGAAATTCCCAAAAATAACTTTCCCAGAAGGAATGAAAATTATTCAAATACAGGTCATTTATCTTGAAACTACCATAATGTGTCTCTATCATTAATTTAAAAAAATCTCCAAATTCCAACACGTTTCAAATAAAACAATGTCATTTGTGTGTAATTTTGTAGATAAAATAGAAATATTAGAAAGAAAAATAATCTAAATAACAGATACCAAACTGCTGCAGCTTACATTAGAGGTCATGAAACTATAAGAAACCAAATTCAATATTTAATTTTTGGTGATTAATCAAAACCAAAACTGAGGTGGGCATAAGAAACTTAAGAAAAACTTATTATGGCTTAAAAAACATAATCAACGAATCAATTTTGTTGGTTTGATTTGAAGTTAGTCGATCGAACGAACATGTTATGGCATATTTTTCTTTTCCCGCTGAAAATTTTAGAATACATGTTATGAAATAAGCAAAAATTGTATGAAAGTACTTTCATGTGTAAATGCAGTTATTGGCAGTTGCAAAAGAAAACTTTGAACAAAAAATTTTAAGAAAAAACTTTTTCTTTTTAAAAAATTTTAAATTATTTTTAAAAAAAGAGGGAGAGAATTATATAAATTATTATTCCATTATGGTTTTGCTTTTGTATTATGAAATATTTCAGCCTTTTGATTGAAATTAATCTTAATATACAAAGATTGTCCATAATACATATTATGCTGAAGAAGACTTTATTTTTATTACTTCCCCAAAAAAAAAAAATATATATAAATCATGTGTGTGCATACAAATGGTCGATTAGTGTGTTCTTAACCAATATAAAATCAAACGTTCCTTTGTGTCAAAGACACACCAAATTTTATAAAAGAGACACGAGCGAGTCCAACACTTAATAATCCATCACTGTGACTTTATATTTACACACTCAAATAGTCATTATGTGTTAACACTAGTGTCTGTCTGGGCAACTACCATTTTCATTTGTATCGGTTTTTGTCCACATTTTACCATAAATACCTGGTTAAACAATAGAAAATTTGTTTTTTTCCTTTTTGTCTTTTGTTTATTTTTTTCTTTTCGTGTTGGTTTTACGCGTGACGAATTGTAATGGAATGCGCTTTGAAAAGCAGAAAAAAAGAGTTGGTTTCAAAAAAAAAAAATAACCATCGTCAAAATTGTTAAATAAGTAGAAAAAACCAGGTTTTATCAACGCTCATTAAAAATTTAGTCAAGCTGTCAAAGAGAAAAAAATACTTAACCTAAAGCTTGGGGTGATTGTCGATGGTGCTGGCGTAACAAAATATACAGTAGCCGTCGTCTTGAATTTATTAAAAAGAATAAAACAAAACAAAAAAATTGATTTTCTAACAAAAGATAAAGTGGCAAAACAGACATGTCCACACAGAGCTTGAAAAAAAATTAATTTAAATAATTTCATAATAAGACAACAAACCAACATATAATAAACCTTTAAGATCAAAACTTCAAAGAATTAAAAAATAAACAATTTCATTAATGATTTTGATTTGCCAGAGCCCTGGGCGCATTAATCAATTTTGTGGTATCCTATCTCTCTAGAAGTTTTACCATTAGTTTTATTAATATTTTCTTAATCATTTAAGAACTTAAATTTAAATATAGTCGCGGCTGCACTTATATTATTTTTTAATATTTAAGATTACATTCTTGTTATTAATTCACAGATATAAAGATTCAATAATAAAAACATGTTAAAAAACTTATTTTTTGAAAGTTAAAATTTGTGACAAATTTTTGGATTTTTAAAAATATTTTCTATTAAAAAACATTTTAAAACTAGAAACCTCCGTAAGTATTTTTTCTGAAAAATTCTAAAATTTTAGAAATTTCTTTATTTTTATAGCAAAATAAATTGGTAAATAACTTAAGAGGAGCTAGTATTTTGTCTACAATTTTATTTAAAAATTGGTTTTAGAAATACAAAAAACAGTTAAAAATTTTTAATATCCGGCAGCATTATTTTTAACATTTTTGAACGAAATTTTTTAATAAAAATTTGTTTATAACTTTTTAAAAAAAAATTAAAGTAAAAAAGTGATAAAAAATTTGAAACAAAGATTTTGTGACAAACATTTCTTAACTTCTTTAACTAATAGCAGCAATTAACCCCCTACTTCGCAAGCTCAATTTTTATTATTTTTTTTATAAAGCAGACAACTAGATGTCAAAAAGTGAGATGGACAATAAATTGTAAAACTTAAATTTTTTTCTATACAACTTTCTATTATTTCCTATATTTAAAAAGTACCAAAAAAGTGCAAGAAGCACTTTTGTCTAGTAAGTTGATTTTGGACCTTCATTTGGGTCATTAAAAAAAATTTTTTGTTTCTATATTTAGTTACAAAAAAGTATTCAAAATAATGATCTTAAAAAAGCAAAAAACCTTCAAAAATGTAACAAAAAACTCGTTTTTCTCTTAAGTTGATTTCGTACCTTTCTATATCGGTTAATAAGCCTTAATTTCATATTTCTAGACTCAAAGTCTAAAAAGGGCCAAAAGCACCAAAATTAAAAAAAGTACATTTTGTTTACCAAGTTGTTTTCCAATCTTTCTAATTTTAAGCTCATAAAAAGTACTTTTTGTCCACCTATTATTCACTTTCAATTTCGAAATGGGTCAATAGTGCATTATTATATTATATAAAAAAAGGGGCAAAAAATACTTTTTTGAAGTTGCCGTTTGATCTCTTTATGGGGAATTAGTCCCGAGTTTTATATTTCTAAGCTCATAATCCTAAAAAAGTCAAAAAAGCAACTTATATGCAAAAAAATACTTTTTATCCACTTAGTGCTTTCAGACCTCTATACCTATAAAATAGCCCCCAATTTCATATTTTAAGGCGCATAATCTAAAAAAGACAAGTAGGTACTAAAAATTTAAAAGAATACTTTGGTCCAATACGTTGACATCAGACTTTTCCAATATTTGAATCCGTAGATTTTAATAACATGTTTCACAACTCAAAGTCATAAAATTGCAAGCAACTACCAAAAATTTTAAAAAGACCTTTTTGTTAACTTCCTTGACTTCCGACATCTACATATGTGGGTCAAGAATCCTGAATTTCATTTTCCAAGACTCGTTATCTTAAAAAAGGCAACAGAGTACTTATAATGTAAAAAATTACAATAGAATGAAAAAGTGAAATTATTTTTTAGAGAGTATGTCATCAAGATGTCTTTCGTCTAGTTGAAACACACTGCTCAAAAAGGAGCCTTGTATTCTGAGCCTTGCTGCAGTAAGCTTTGTTTAATTGATGTGATTTCTCGACAAGTGTTCTACTTTAAAGTTAAAAGAGATTGGGGATTGCCATTATCAACCTTCCCTTTGAGGTAGCCCCATGAAAAATCCACGGGAGCTAGATCGGGCGACCTCGGTGGCCATAGGATGTTCATAAAGCGACTGATCACTGTTTGGGGAAAATTTTCCTGGAGAAAATTTATCGAAGCTCTGGCTGTGTGTGTAGTCGCCCCATCCTGTTGAAACCCCGTGCGTGAAGAGCACGATGGATGAGCTCGCAGGTTTGACAAAAAGAATTCCGTAATCAATCGTCGATAATTTTCACCATTAGTATCGGACACCTGGCCTTACGAATTTTCGAAAAAAATGGTCAAATTGTTTTATGCGTGGATAAAGCACACCAAACAGTTACCCTGGGGCAACGCAATAGTTTTTGATGTTTAAATCGAGGTTTGCGGGCTCTTGGAGACAGGTAACGGCAGTTTTGCTTGTTGGCAAAGCCGTTTAAGTAAAAGTTAGCCTAGTCGCTCCAAAATTAGGATTTATAGTGCGGAAACGCTCCAACATCGTTTCACAAAAAATTTTTGGTAAATCAAAGTCACTTTCTTTTAGTTCTTAAACGATTTTAATTTTAAAAGGATCAAACTTCAGATCTTTTTTTAATTTCATGAACAATCGCTCTTGGAGGTCCCAGTGAGGCTGCTTTTTCCGTTTTCGAAGAGCCACCCTCCCTCCGCACCGTTTTTTAGCTTTTGAAATTATAGTCTTTTAAAAATATAAATTTGCCACCAGACACCTTTTTTTCAAACTCATAAACGTTTGAACATGTCAAAATGCTCTGTAGTTTTTTGTAAAGAAATTACTTTTCGTTTACTTAATGTAGTTCGACCTCTATGTGGGTCCTTAATTTTATACAATTTCAGACTCATAAACTCAAAAACACAAAAAACTTTGTTTAAATGTTTTTATTCTTATATGAAATTTATAAAAAGTATCTAAAATGTACCAAAATCCTTTTTTTGGCCCGTATTTAAGCAAATATTCAAAATATTTCGAGGCCCGTCGAATTCTTTTGAAGTAATGTTTCAATCTCAATCGGCTTAAAAGTTACAAAAAAACCTAAAAAGTGTTAAAATATAATGTCTATCCTCAGAACATGTAATAAAATGGGCCTTAAATGGACCAAAGTATAATTTTTATACTTTTTAACATCTTACTAGACTCAGGCTCGGTAATTTTTTTCGGTAAAATACGATAATTTTTAAAAATTTGTTGTAATCGTGTGTATTTTAGGACATTGGTAATCTAACAATTTTTGTTTTTTTTTGCCTTTTTTTTATTTGAATTAAAATTTATTTAAAATTTTCAACTGTACGCGTTTTGACTGTACAATGATTCAAGATTTTAGATTTTAATTTTCTATCATATAAAGACGTGGCCTTTTTAAAGGTAGGACCCTAGCTTTGGTACAAAACATTCTATGTGTTCGATTGTTAATTTCAGTTTACAAACTAAAAAATATTGTATTCACCAAAATTATGTAAATGTTTGTCCTTAACCAATATTGTTTTAAATTGGTTGTGAATACCAATTAGAAAAGCAATGATTGTAATCAACCGTAATAGAAGTGTGTTTTTCTAAAACAAATTAATAAAACATAAATGATATGAAATAAAATCTACAAAATTAAAATTTATAACAACTGTTAAATAAAATTAAAAAAGATCACATGCGTCACCAGTTCCAACCAATTACATGCAGCATTTTAAAATGCAAACGTGTTCAGCATAAGAAAATTACACAAAATTCAAAATAAATGCAGAATGTGGCGTGGCGGTGTAATGTAACCAAAATACAAGGCAATACAATGCATTTCAAATGAAATGTATTTTTTTTTAATTTTCCTTACGTTTGCATAAAATATTAATGTAATATGTGTAATGTTTGTGTTATTGTTAACAACAACGATAACAAAAACATCAACAACATCCACAATGACTTTTATAATTTTTTTTTTTATTAAATTTCGTTCCGTTTTTTCAAGTGTTGGTTTAAGCTGCATATTTCTTGCACCTTAGACTGTGTTTGGTTTCTTTATTTTCTTTTATAATACAACTAACTGTTTTAACTTATATTTTATTTATTTAGTCATTCATTTGTTAATTCATTCAATATTTCTTTTTTGTTATTGTTTTGTTTAAATAAACAAGAAACTAAACATTCCAATGCGTTTTTAAACGCCACTCTTTACAATCAATTTTCCCAGATTTTTATTCAACGAGATATAAGTTTGTCTTTTCATTTCAGTTTTTTGTAAAGTTTATTTTTATTAAAAATATGCAATTTAATCTTTAAACAAAATAGAGGCTGTAAGTTATGTTCATAAATAAACTTGTTGGCAAACAAATTTAAAAAAAAATTTTAGGCTTTCAGTAATCGTTTGGCATGAATAAAATGACGTGACAAAAACATAAACTGATTATAAAAAAAATAATGAAAACATAATCTTCTAATATTTATTAGGCTGCAGTAAAGAAAGTTCATTTAAAGCCATGAACTCTTTGCTATGAATAAGACGAAAGGAATTTAAAAAATTTTATACTATAATTGATGCAACGAGAAAATATTTAAAAAATGCAGTCTGGTTATCATTGTTATCACAGTCCGCTGGGAAATCTTGTGAAATGGTAATGGTCAACTGAACTATTTTTAAATATTTAATTTATTTTAAATGTTAGACATTTCAGTAGTATTAGATTTTTTAAAGAAAAATTCGAGTAGGGTTATTAAGCGGTTATTTGACAGATGCCTACGGCATAAATGTCAAATAAACCCTTAGTAAGGCGACTTTAATTTTTATGAATACAAGCGCTAAGGTATAATACAATTTTGCAAAAAGTTTTTATTACAATTTTAATAAAAAAATATTACAACCCGGTGAGCTTCGCAACATCTATGAAAACTTTCTTACCAAATCTATCATATGTGTATATATAGTAACAGACTGACCGAATGACTGACTGGCTAATTTTCCACGTGCAGGCTTAGCACCTATAGCTAGAGGCTTGAAGTTTAAACTGCGGGTCCTTTCCCGATAAATAGTTCTAAAAAAAGCAACTAAAGGATATTATAACCTTGCGGAATAAAAAAGGGTTAAAAAGTAAAAATTTTTGGCTTATCATCTCCTTAACTACACATGAAGTGAACACATATAAAAGATTATGGTATTTTACTCTACAAATAAACAAGCACTTGGTCGGTACTAAGAGATGAAAAGGTTGAAAATTAAATTTTGGTACTTTCAAAGTATTTTTTGAAATTTTTAAACCAGTAAGGAAAGAAGCATAATATAAATTGCGTTCTAAATATTTAAAAAAAAATATAAAAACTTAAGACCCTCAGAGGTAAAAAAGGGTACAAATTATATATGGTACTTTTTGCGTTCGACAGCTCCCTAAAAATAAAAAATTATTTTTTGATACTTTTTGCCTTTTTTAAAATTGCTGGTAAACAAAAACTACCTTTCTTACATTGTTGGTACTTTTTCACCTTTTTTGAGATTATGAAGCCGTAAATATCAAATTAATACATGAGACAGTAGCATGTAGATACAAGTATTTGTTTCAGATTTGTTGTACTCTTTGTTTTTTCTAGATCATGAGTCTTGAAATATGAAATTAAGGAATAAAGGCCAAAAGTCAAGATAAATTTCCACATGCTCTGTACTTTATTATTTATTTCGAGATCAGCGTCCAAAAATGGTTAACTAAAGACTATTGACTCATGTAGATGCCGAAAGTCTAGTAAGCGGGCCAAGAGTACTTTTTTAAGATTTCTTGTACTCTTTCTTTTTTTATATCATGAGTTTCTAAATAGGAAATTAAGGACGATTGACTCATGTTAAGGGCGAAAATCAACTAAATAGACAAAAAGTACTTTTCTTACTTTTCTTAATTTTGAGATTAAGCACGTAACTATTGACACATATACAGACCGACAGTCAACTTAGTGGATAAAAAGTACTTTTTTCTCACGTTTGGAACATTTTTCTTCATTTTTAGATTATGAGTTTAGAAATGTAATTGAGCAAAAATCTACTAAGTGGACAAAAATTACTTTTTTCACGTTACTGGGACTTTTTTCTATTTTGCATCTTTATTTATAAAATTAAGGATTTTTGACTAATATGAAAGTCGGAAGTCAGTTAAGTAAACAAAAGGCACTTTTTCTAAAAATGTTGTGCATTTTTGCAATTTATTAGTCTATGAGTAAAATTTAAAGTTTATTAACCCATATAGAGGTCAAAAATCAACGAAGTTTACAAAATGTACTTTTCCTCAATTTGTTGGTATTTTTTTTTATATTATTTAAGGACTATTTGAACATAAGGTGGTCGAAAATCAACTTAGTAGACTAAAGCACTTTTGTCTACATTTTCTAACTTGCTGCCTTTTTTAGATTATGAGCCGAGAGATAAAAAACTAAGGACTATTGTTGACCGATATTGGGGCGAAAGCCAACATTGAAACATGTTTCTTTTTATCAAATATTTTTTTAATTTCTTTTACCAAAAATTTTAGAAATTTTTAACTAATTTCTCTTACATTTTCTAATATATTTTTTTTATACCATTTTAAAACATATTAAAATTTTTAAGAAAAAAAAATGTTTTTCCAAAAGTTCTAATTAACTAAATTATTTAAAATTTATAGTTTTGCATTGCTTTTGTAGGTTTATCTTTAATTTCCTTATAAACTCATCAATCTTCTAATAAAGATCTGACAAACTAATAAAACCTCTTTTTAAAGAAATAAAGTGGGAATTTAAGACATTTTAGCACGCCATCCAAAGACATTTTAACACAACAATAACATTAAAAAAGTTTTAAAAATCTTTTAGCCACCATTTAACTTGAGAACTTGTCCAAATAATTAAAGAAACTTTAAAAGAAAATAGTAAAAAAAAAGTTTGTATAATCTATGAAGAAACATATTGAAAGAAAAAAATACAAGAAAAACGACACGACAACAAATCCCAAATCTTTAAGTTTCGATAGACAACACGTTCGTTTTGTTTACAGCGATTATCTTTGGCCCCAACTTACCGATGACTTACCCAGTGAAGAAAATTGCTTTTTTTTTGTTTTGATTTAAATGCAAAATGATGTTTTAAATAAAGAAAACTTATTTTTTCTTAGTTCTAGCTTTAAACTATGGCACTTTGTTGTAATTTTAACTACGAGAAGAAAAAAATTAAATTAAAATTTTAAAACTTAAAAGAAAAGAAAATTTATGTTTAGAAAAAGAAGATATTTTTATGGACTTGCAAAAAAAAATTAAAAAAAAAACGAAACTGCTGATTTAAATTTTAATTTCAAAGAAACTAAAAATAGAACATTTTGCCAGGAATTACGAAAAAAGGCCGCCTGAAGTTAACTAACAGTTTTAGTTGAAAAATTTAAAACGGTTTCAAATGTTATTTAAAGCTTTTTTTACGCGTTTGTTAGTTATTGGTTTTAAACTGATATAATCTGACATAAAAATCTTTTATAATTTTTTTTATAAAGCATTTTTAAATATGTTTTTTAGAACTTCCCTTTTTAAAAATTTTACCATTTTGACTAAAACTTTATTCGTCTTCCCGTTTGTCTTTATCTTTA